>JACEFO010001390.1:0-468868 GCA_015342445.1 Digitaria exilis | reverse complement strand
TGAAGGGTGAGAAGACTATGCAATGGCTACATGCACGCCTTCCTCAGCTATTTGACCACATTAATTGTGTTCTAAACATGACTGCGGTATGCCTCGCTTGTCCTCCATCGCTGATATCGCCGTCGATCTTGATCCCTGAAGATCCAACCGCTCCTTCAGTCCTCCCACCGACAACGTCGACCGTCTGTGAAGAATACTCTTCTACTCTTCTCGAATCTTCCTCTTTGATTACTTTAGATTTAATTGTGATTTTCATTTTAGATTTAGTACAATTGAGAAGTTTGATACACTATCTTTATAATTACTTTGATCTTTCTAGTTATTACATCAAGTTTTGGTGTCAACAAGATCATAGTAGACGAACCAGTTTCTCTTAGTGCTTGAGATTTAATGTGAGTTTCTCTCTTGGATTGGAATTTGATGTCGTTCACTTTGTAAATACTTTTGTCTAAATAATGATGGATGAATTTGTCTCTCAGATTATTAGTTGGGATTTAATGTGAATTTCCTCTTTGAATGAAATTTGATGCCTCTTTTGTAAATGATTTTGTTCGAATAAACTATGGATTCAAAATATGTTTGCTACACTTTGCACCCAAACTATATAAGCTTAACCAGAATATTAATACTTACAAATACACTCTTTATTAGAACAGTAATATTACAAATAAGCACTAACACCTTTAGGTAGCCAGCCTAGCACTCATCTGCGGTCTACCATGCTCATGGGTTGTTTGACATGTCTAGAGAGGGGGGGTCTCTATTTATAGGTCAGGGGGATCATGAGGTTGAGGAAGTGCCCTCATTTTAGAAATTTTCTAAATATTATAATAATATCTAATTTATTTTGTTATGGATTCTGGAGTAGTCCATAAAAAAATAGTATTCTTGCATAGTGGATATCACTATAGAAGGTTGTCTTGCCTTCTTTGAACACCATGTTTCGTGCATTATTTGATCCAACCCTATTTTAGATTGAGATAGGATTTGTTTTAAAGAAAATGACGGTCCAAGATTTTATGAATAAGGATAATTCTTAATTCTTGCTTGGCATAAGACATGGATTTCAAGAACTACAGCTATGGTTGGGAGAATACTGTCAGGCAGTCCTACGTGTTCAGTTAACTGAGTAGTAGAGCAAGGTCGTGGAGCAGGTCGCGGGCGTGGTCAAGGCGCTGGGCGAGGCCGCAAAGACGGCGCTCCCGGTGCTCAAAAGCACCACCGAGGAGGCCGTCAAGCTCGGCGCGCCCGTCGTGTCTAGCGCCTCCAAACAGGCCACGGAAGCGCTCCAGGGCGCAGGCGTCGATTCCGTTCCCGTCCTGAATGCCGCTAAGGTACGCAGAACGGAAAACGTCTCGGGCTCTCGACCACACTGTGCCACGGCTTCTTCTTGATCACCGGTGGATGTTCTATTCCATTTTTGGTTTGACGTCTTGACGACTAGCTCTGCTCAGTAGACCGCAGCGGAGAAGAGCTAGCACGAAGGTCATAGACGCCGCCAAACCCGTCGCCTCGACGACCGTGAAGACGTGCGGACTGACAAGGACAAGGCCAAAGCCAGAGTGCCGCAGGCCCGCAGCTGCCATGGAATGCGAAGAACAAGGTCATATTCGTGCCGTACGCGTCGATTTCTTTCCTCGGTCATGCCGTGCATTTTCTTGGTCGCGATGAAAACGAACACAACTCACAATCTTGTGCTCTCACCTCTCAGGCTGGACGAGCTTCCGAGCAAGCTGAAGGGCATGGTGCGTGACACGAAGAAAGCCGAGGCGGAGATCACGGCTCTCAAGATTTCCTACCTCAAGAAAATCGGCAAGGGCTCTAACATAGCATCATCATCATCATGGACTCGCCAGTGCTCCCAACCATCACCATTTGTCCGTTTCGGTTGCTTTTGGTGAACAACGGAACATGGCAGTGACCTTCGTTCGTTGTATGGACCTGCAGGTACAACGCGACGGCTCCAAGACGGTGGCGAAGACGCTGAACAGCGTCCGGTTCAAGAACTGCTGGGTCATGCCCGGCATCTTCTCTGGCCAAAAAGGGCGGGCACCAACGTCTCCGGCGAAGGCGCCATCGATGCCGACACCGAGCTTCCCCCGCCACCGGTCCTTTGCCGCTTGCAGGCACCCCGCGGTTTGCCGAGGCACTTCGCCACCGCATTCGACACAAAGATCCTGGCCACGCATCCCAGGGTTACCACCTACGCCCCAAGGATGATGGCCTCGTCCTATCGCTTGCGACAGCTTCGTTCCCGTCCTCGACATCCGCGACCAGGGCCTCGTCTTTGGTCCACGCCCCAAGGTGGCGGACTGCGTCGAGGATCCCCTCTGCATCCCCGTCGGTGACAGCCTCCTTGCTCTATCCTCCGACTCCTTCCAGCTGCTCCCCCCGCCGCCGCTCGCCGAGCCCTGCGGCGGCGAGAACTGCCCGTGGTCGTGGCGCGCGTTGCCGAAGCCACCATTCGAGAGCAGGCACGTCACCTCCTACGCCGTCCATCCCGATGGGAAGACCCTCTTCGTCGGCGTCGAGACGCCGCCCACGTCTGCTGCTGCCACGTTCACCGCTGAGATGTCGTCTGGGAGCGAGAGCGTGTCGGCGTCGTTCGACGCTGAATGGAAGGCGGCGGCGCACGGCGTGACGCTGCCGTTCGATGGGCGTGCTCACTATGATCAGGAGTTGGACGCATGGGTTGGCCTTTGTGGAGATCCAGGCACCTACACCTTCGGACACCTCTGCTCATGTGATGTACTACCAGTGGCCGCTTGCTCAGGCTCTAGTGGCGAGGCGCAGCGTCGTCCAACACTCCAACAGTGAGGCTCAGCAAGGAGAAGCTGTTTAGCGAGGAAGGCCATATGGGCGCCACCCTCGTTTACCTGGGTGGAGGAAGTAGCTTCTGCCTCGTGCAGTGCCTGGCGAGACATGGATCTTCTTTATCCGAACATAGGAGGAGGTATGTGCTTCGTTTGAGCGTTTTTTCTCTAAAATATGATGACAAAGATGGGGACTTGACGACTGGCGAGAGCTGTCATGTTAGGACCTTTGCCATGCCTGAAGGAGTTAGTGAGCCGACCATGAAGCATCCGGTGGCGTTCTGGATGTAAAACCGTGATATGGTATCATGCGGTTAACGTACAGTACGTGGACAAATTGAATGATTATTAGCAGGCTCGGGCCCAACGCATGTGCTGCCTATGCGATGGCACATGGTGTTGATCCACACGGGTGTTCAAGGAAGGTGAAAGGGATGATTTACAAGGTGGGATGGGTGATGTGCAAAAGTGATTAGAAGCGCTTTTGCAAATCACCCCTCCTAAGTTTTTAATAATTTCCATGAAAAGTTTGGTTTCCACCAGATGATATGTTGTCATTTAAGGTTCCTTGCCTTGACGCTTGCTTAAGTCCATAATTAGAACACTTTAATCTGCATCTCTTCCTTGCCTTTCACAGCACAACCTTCTAGCCATGCCATGAAAATTTTCTCATCAAGTCACTAAGGAACACAGTCTTAACATTTGATGTAACTCCAAGTTATAATGAGCAACCAACGTCATGACTATCCTCGTATAGTCTTATCATACGGATTCTTTTCCAACATATTATACTGCATGTTATCCTACAGCGAAGCCTGTGTGTCAGCTCTCATTGTCCAATAAAAAAACTTGTGCATTACAGATTACTTATTTGATATACAATCAAGAATTACATCGGCTGTATGATATTATGTGTGACTGTTACATCTTAAACCATTCACCGTGTCAGGTTATTCTGCATGTGCAAGGTGTTGATCTCACTCATCTGCAGCTTTTCTTTCTTCCTTAAGAACAGAATAAACTAGCAATATGCGCTCACAAAATTCCAAAAACATAAAGCCATATTACAAAAATAAAATAGCATTATATATTACACCAATGGCCACGTCATGCCAAAGAACCCAAAGCGAAACCCAAACACCACAGAACCAACACTAACTGTCAGCCCTGAGAATTTAAGAAACTACAGCACAGATGATCTAGAGTCCAACAGCATGGCACCGGATGCAAGGTTCCAGAACGTTTAGCTCAACTTTAGATGGGACCTTTGGCTTGATGTACGTTTTGGCAGCCAAGAGTCCTTCATGGGCTGCAACGAGTGCATATTTGAGCATGAAGAGGCATTTGCCAGTTTTATTTACAGAGCATCTTGGCATACCATGAGTCGTGTCCAACGTAAGGCATTCGAGTGATGTCACGGACTCGAGAATCTGACATATTAACTCAGCTACGCTCTTTGCAGCAGAGAATTTGATGATCTTCACGTGCTTCAGTTTGGAATGATGATGCCCAGGCATCATCCTCAGATCTGAGCCATCTTCAAAAACCGACACACGTTTCTTCCATTCCCGCATTACCTAAATAGGAAATGCCAAATTTATAAATAACTAAATATCTTCCACTACTAGTAAATATCTTAACAGTAATAATAGTGACTTACCTCCACGATGAAAGTTTCTAGTAAAGGAGCGGCATCAAGAAAAGAAATTAGAGATAAATAATCAAAGGTCACTCCACCAATTGCGACACTCAAGAATTTGAGGTGAAGGAATTTGCTAGACCCCATTGGTGTACTGACCATCTGCAAAAAGATGCCAAATTTGATCATATTTCGTTATATGTTTTCTGTTGCGCTGCAGCATGCATGCTGGCATGCTGCTAGTTTATAATCAGAAGTGCATACCTCAATGTCAGAATGTATTGTAAGAGCTTCAAGATTTGGCATGGTGGATGGAAGTTCGGTACGAGCATAAGAGGCAAAATTACTACAGTGTCTGTAATTTTTTAATACGCCACGTTTCTCCAAGTGAGAGTTTTACTTCGAAACCACCTGCAAACCAAAAACTGCAGAGATTTGGAGCTTTGCTTTCTATAGCTTTAAGGTTGATGCAAGTTACCACCTCAAGGTAGCTGAGCTGCTGCAAGCAAGGTATCTTCAGGCAAACTATGTTATCGCAAGACCTGAGTTCAGTGGCGGAGGTACATGTAGTTATTGTTGTCAGGTGACAACGATAACTTGCTGCTACATTAGTGAGGAACTACTGTTTCAAGCTACTTACTAGTGCAACTGACACCGTTGTCTAGTGGAGCTGACAACAATGGATCCGTTGGCTGGCTTCGCCCCTGCCTGAGTTCGAACATCTCCAAAGAAAAAGAACTGGAAAGAAGACATTCTAGCTCACTGGATGTAATATGCACCATAGTCAGCTGTAGTCTTGTCAACCTTTTCAAGCAACCAAGTTTGACAGTGGAATGAAGCTGACAACCTGCAAGAGAAAGATAGCGAAGCTGGTCTCCAGTCCCACCAGATAAAAGTGAGCATGGGAAGTTGTAAGCTCCATCCACTGTCAGTCTAAGGCTCAGTTCTTCAATCCCTGGTTTAACAGCAATCTGAAGCCAGCTATCCAGATGAGCAAGATGACACGAATTCCCATTGTAAACTGAAGGATACTCAAATTTGAGTGCCTCCAAACCGATGCCTGAGTGATTTTTCAGAATGCAGTCAATTCTGCTGTTGAAATCTCTAACTTTATCATCATTTTGGCGAGCATTTTTATTTGAACCCAACAATGTGTTCTCACTGAAATGAAGCTTGGGATGGCATCTCCAGGAACGGAGTAAAGCTTGAGACACGCAAGCAGCTTGTGCAGCATCTCGCATTGGCAGTAGGGAATGTATAAAACACCAGATATCCTACATGAGGATGCATGGGAGAAAATTCAAAAGTGATAAGTAAGCAGATGGATAGCATGCATTGGAGAAAACACCAGATGTCCAAACAAAGTATATAGACTTAATATTTGAACCCAGATGTTCTTGCATGATTGTGCTCAGATCGAAAGCACATTAAAACACAAATGTTAGCAGGCAAGGTGAGCACCACCTACACAGAACCTAAAAATTCTGACAGCAAGCATACTATGGTTGCTTTTAATCTGGAGCAAGGTCCTAAAAACCGCTAAACAGTACCCAACCACTCCTCCTAGTCGTGATTGTTCAGTATAAATTGGGCAATTGACACTGACTAGAAGGCTTATTTTGGAACCCTGGTCTAGGAAAGATTGGTATGGATGCTACTGTAACTGGTATGCCTGAAAATGTCGGAAAATATTGCAACCCCTTATCTCCAAGTACTGTAAGTGGATAATGGCCAATGGAGAGCACACGTGTGAGATCATATGCCAAAGTACAGACCGCGTACAAAATCTAATTCTTAAGACTTTAGGAGTTGTATGGAACAATCAGTAGTCATTATTGGTAGACTTAGACGATTCACTCAGGACAGTAGCAAGAGCTGAATACAAGAATACTTATTGATTACGTTATTGAAGTAAACTACAGGGGTAAGTGTGTATGGAATGGGAATATCCTTGGAACAGTCGGTTTATGATACAAGTTTATCATGTACAAAATTATTGAAAAAAATGTTTATCATGTACCAGATGTGGAGCACACTGGTAACAAGCTGCAGCTTGAGAATTTAAGCAGGATATAACTCTAGGAAGTCGACTCGGAAACAAGTTATTATCAGAAGCTCTGTGAAGGAGAGTAATCAGTAACGGTTTAGTTAGCATAGTTCCACAGCCGTAGGAGACTGCAGCACCCAAAGACCGTCCCTAAACTTTGGTCTAGTTAGTATAGTTTCACTGCTGCACCTCTTTTTGCAGTTCAAGTCATAATTAGGTTTTATTTGCAATATGAGTATTCCACCATCAAAGTTCGACTCCATACCTCTGGAAGTTTTGATCCTGAATATCCCTTTATTTGACTACCTAATGAATTCTCATCTTGCTCAGAGGGTCCCTTTCTTTTAGCCCGTGAAGCAACCCATCCGTCTGCAACATATACATGGTCATGAATCATGATAATAAAGGCATCAACAGAGGAAAACAAACTTGTGAGCACAAGATTTCACAAATAAATCTAATTTGTTTCTCTTACCAAACCTATGAGCAAGAGCGCTACCATCTTTATAAAAAGTCCAAGCTGTTTCAACTTATATAACTATAAATAAAGAAAGGACAAATTGCTCATCATATCATTACAGAAAGGACGAGATGCTGAGAGGCGACTTACTACGGGAATAAATTCGGCGACGCCGCCGCCGCCGCCTCTGCCGCTGCTTGGACATGAGCAGACTCAAGCTCAGCATCCCCAAGGCGCGAAAGCGCCCCGGGAATTCAAAAACCCTGTTTCTTCCGCCCTCTGTTCCTCTAATCCTCTCCGTCTCTCCCTCTCTTTCTGCGTATGCAATATGTATATATTTCTTTTTTTTAGATTAATATGTATATATTTCTGAGGGGAAGGGATCCCTCGTTCTCTACGAATATGTGTTTCAGACCACCACGGCGCGCGACTTGGGAGGAAAGAAAATATGGTGGAGACCCTAGCCTCGTGGGCTCAGAAAGCGGCCCACGATAACGTGCAGTCCCAGTTCACGGCCCGAGCGAACTCGGAAGACTGGAAGAGGGCTCTGGCGGCTGATCGCGACGCCGGAGACGGAGAACACCGCGGTGGCCAGCGGGGATCCTTCTCCTTCCCCGCGCCTTCTCCGGTTTGCCCTCGCTCAAACCCGCCTCGCCTCCGTCGAGCGCGGCCGCGCGGTGTGTCTTGTGCCCGTATGTATCCCGACGCCGGAAATCGGCGGAGCCGCGGGGAGTTTGGTCGATGCGGATGGGCTGCGCTCCTTCGCAACAAGCAGATGCTGCTGCTGGGCCTTGGCTTGAGAGAACAAACTTACAAGAAATTTGTGAGGGTTTCTCAAAAGGAGTTTTTTTTTTGTTCTAAAAAAAGAAGTTTTTTTAGGCGGTTTCTCAGAAGAAGTTGGCGAGGACTGAGGAGTGAGGACGCTGAACACTAGTGTCGGGTTCAAGAAGTGCTGCCGCGGGTGTGTAATCTAGATGAAAGATCATGTGGGTGTCAACAGCAACAGGTAATCTCTGAAGAAACCTCGCGAACGCACAAATATGAAGAAACCTCACAAATGTGTAACAATGAGAGAATTGCAGAGCGAAGCATCAATGGCATCGCCAGCAAGGGAACGATTTCAAGGGGAATGATGCCGTCCGTTGTAGCAGAATCCAGAGTGCATACCGGCATATGCGCCTGGCAAATGGATACAGGTCTGGGACACTAGCCAAAACTTCTGACAATTTAGGAACCACAATACTGAAAAAGTTATGATAACTACACCATCGATCTAAAGTTCAACAGCATGGCACCAGCTGCAAGGCTCAAGAACATTGAACTCGACTGTGGAGGGAACCTTCGGCTTGATAAAGGTTTGGGCGGCCAAGACTCCTTTTCGGGCTTCCACGAGTGCTTCTTTGAGAAGGAAGATGCATTTGCTGGTTTCTTTGACAGAGCATCTAGGCATACCATGAGTGGTGTCCAATGTGAGGCACTCGAGGGACGTTGCAGACTCCAGAATATGGCATGTTAACTCAGCTACACTCTTGGCAGCAGAGAATTTGATGATCTTTGCACACTTAAGCTTGGAATGGTGGTGCCCTGGCATCATCCTAAAATTGGAGCTATCTTCAAAAACCGAGACACGCTCCTTCGATTCCCGCAATACCTAAATATGAAAAGCCAAATATGAACTAACAATTCACACCATAGTGGCAAATATTCTGGCAGGAAAAACAATAGCCTACCTCCAAGATGAAAGTCTCCAGTGAAGGAGAAGCAACAAGAAAAGAGGCGAGAGACAAAAAGTCGAACGTCAGACCACCAATAGCAATGTTTAAGAACTTGAGGTGGAGGAACTTGCTAGGCACCATTGGTGTATTCACCAGCTGAAAAAAGAAATTTGTCAGATCTAACTATATCTCAATATCTGGTTACTGTAACACTGTTCGTTAATCTGGAAATGTACCTCAACATCAGAACGTATGGAAAGCGCTTCAAGATTCGGCATGATGGATGGAAGATTGGTACGAGCATAACCTGTGAAATTGCTAGAGTGCCTGTTTAATATCTTAATACGGCGTGCGTTTTCAAGTGAGAACTGCACATGGAGGCCACCTACGACCGAAACACTAGAGAGATTTGGAGCTTTGCTTTCTATAGCTTGAATACCGGTGCAACAAACCACCTCAAGGTAGCTGAGCTTCTGCAAGCATGGTATCTTCAGGCAATCTATATCATTGCAATACCTGAGTTTCAACTGCTCCAAAGCAAAAGAGCTGGAAAGAAACCACCCTAGCTCAGTGGCCGTAATATGCACCAAAGTCAGCTTTAGTTTTGTCAAGTTTCTGAAGCAACCAAATTGGTCTGTTGGATGAAAGTGACAACATGCAAGAGAAAGATACCAAAGAGAGTCTCCAGTTTGACCATATAAAAGTGAGATTGGGAAGTTGTACTTTTCGTCTGTTGTCAGAATAAGCCTCAGTTCTTTAATCCCTGGTTTAACAGCAATATGAAGCCAACTGTCTAGACGATCAAGATGACAGCTATCCTTGTTGTAAACTAAAGGAACATTAAACTTGAATGCCTTCACACCAATGCCTAAATGTTTATCCAGAATGTGGTCAACTTTGTTGTTGAAATCTCTTGCATTTTCATCCTTTCGACATCCATTTTGAATTAAGCCCAATGTTTCCTCATTGAAATCGAGACTGGGATGGCATCTCCAAGAACGGACAAAAGCCTGAGCGACGCAGGCAACTTGGGCAGCATCTCGCATTGGCATTAAGGAATGTATATAACACCAAATGTCCTAAATGAGCATGCATAGAGGAAAATTCATAATTTGAATCGTAAATGAAAATTGCTACTCCGTTTGGAAGAAAAAGAATAATGAACTACGCAGAATTAGCATTGTAACCTAGGTGCTCTATGCTTATTGCGCAAAGTGCACTAAACTACAGATATCAAGGAAATACTGTGGCATGTAGGTTGAGTACAGAAAACCAGGTGTTTTGTTGAAAATGCAAATTTTTTTCTTAGTTTCCAGACAAAGGCCATAGGTGCCCGGTGCCGATTAAAAACTATGAAGTCTATTCTGGCATGATTTAGGCACACGGTACATTTTTGTCATCCTGGTTGCATGAAATAGTGCTTTATCGAACAACAGTATGCTAAACACAATTCAATGCAACAAAGAAATACATAACCTCTAGATGGGTAATAAACAATACATTTGAATATACTGGTACCCGTGGTGTTAGGCACATAACGAAACATATTTAGTTAATAAGATGAGGAGATAACAGATCAAACAATCAAACAGTCTACAAAATAGAAAAGAGCCAGAAAGGGGATCACATGTCTTAATGATGCCCGCTAAGTCTAGTGGCCAAAATTCCATGACATACCTCTGGAAGGTCTGATCCTGAATATCCCTGACTATATGGGGAATTCCCATCTTGTTGACGGGTGCGCTTCCCATTAGTCTCCATCTGTCTGCAAAACCCAAGTACATAACTAGATTATGGATGATGCAGGGACCAGGCACAGGCAGCAACACAGGAAACCACTAGAGCCTTTACCGTGACCTACCACTGGAGAAAACCACCGGCAAGGGCTTCCTACCGCGGTAGTGGATTAGAGAGAAAGAGAAGGGCGCGGTTGTCTCAACTTACCGGCGGAGAGAGCTCGAAGAGTCGGAGGAGGGCTGATTGCGGCGCCGGAAAATGCCGTCCTCCATCCCCGCCTCTTCACCCTCGCCCTCGCCCATTCCCGGCCGCCGCGCCTGGTGGTGTGTGCCAGGCCAGTTGCTCGAAGCGGATGGGCAGCCTGCGCGGCGCGGAAGCGAAATGCTCCGCCGCATGGGCCTTCTTCCTTCGAGAAGCGGGCCTTGTTCCTAGTGCCAAGAGTTTGCTCCGCCGCATGGGCCTCCGTGCAATCTAGCGGCCCATATCCACACTCATACGCCGCCTGCCGTTGAACCAAACGTACCTGTCGTTCGCTACCGACAAAGTGTGTTAGATTTTTTTTTTCTTTTGAGAAAGACAAAGTGTGGTAGACAGTGGTACATCGTACATGGATCTCGCGGCGTCGTGCCAAGGGGAAATGCAAATGATTCCGGGGCAGGGAATGAGTTGACTCCTATCCTTCTGTTGTCGGTGCTGCTACGGCTTCGTGCCGGATCGACTCCCCACACGTTTTCGCACGTTGGCGCAACAACAGGGACACACTACTTGATCCATCGCCGGCACTCAAACATACACGAAAGAAGCCGCAGGCTTTCCCCTCCTCATCGTTCCACCCCGCGCGCCAAGCTGCGTCGTGCCCTGCAAAATGAAGCCAAACAGCAGCAGCAGCCAGCAGGTCGTCGTCCGGCCAGCCGCGTCCACCACGGGCCTCCTCTTCGTCCTGCTGCTCGTCGCCTTCACCGCGTGCAACTACTCGTCGCTGATCAGGACCGACCGCCTCCTCGACGCCGCGTCGCCGCATGTCAAGACGACGTCGGCGGCGTCGGCGTGCGACGTCACGAGGGGGGAGTGGGTGCCCGACCCATCCGCGCCCTACTACACCAACGCGACGTGCCCGTTCATCGACGGCCGCCAGGACTGCATCAAGTACGGCAAGCCGGAGCTCGCCTCCATCCTCCGGTGGCGGTGGCAGCCCCACGGCTGCGACCTCCCGCGCTTCGACCCGGCCGCCTTCCTCCGCCTCGTACGCCACAGGTCCATGGCCTTCGTCGGCGACTCCGTCGCACGCAACCACATGCAGTCGCTCATGTGCCTCCTCTCCAAGGTGGAGTACCCACAGGAGATCCAGCCCAAGGACTGCATCCACTGCACCCGCAGCTACCACTACCACGAACACAACTTCACCGTGACCGTGTTCTGGACACCGTTCCTGGTTCGATGGAACCTGACACGTTCGGGGGCCCAGCAGTTCATGGACCCACACAACGTGTACCTCGACGAGCCCGACCCGGAGTGGGCGAACGCCATCGCCGGCTACGACTACGTCGTCCTCAACGGCGCCAAGTGGTTCACCCGCCCCGTCGTGCTCCACGAGGGCGGACGCGTGCTCGGCTGCAGCGACTGCGGCGACCCCAACGCCACCTACGTGCCGCCGCACGTCGCCGTGCGCGCGGCGTTCCGGACGGCGCTCCGTGCGCTGCGCGACGCCCCGGGGTTCCGTGGCAGGGTGGTGGTCAGGACGGTGGCGCCGCCGCACTACGAGAATGGCAAGTGGTACGACGGCGGGAACTGCCTCCGGACGCGGCCGGTAAGGAGCGACGAGGCGGCGGCGGCGCTCCCGGAGACGGGGGCCGCGTTCCACGCCGCGCAGGTCGAGGAGTTCCGCGCCGCGGCGGCGGGGGCGGCGAGCCTGGACGAGCCGGGGAGGTTCGTGCTCATGGACGTCAGCGAGATGATGCAGATGAGAGGCGATGGGCACCCCGGGCAGTATGGGCATTGGCCGCACGAGAAGGTTGGGTTCGGCATCGACTGCGTGCACTGGTGTTTGCCGGGGCCCATTGATGCTTGGGGCGAGCTGTTGCTTCATCTGCTCACCAATTGATATGCAAGACGTACTCCATGTCTCCAAGTTAATATTGTCCTCTTGTACATGTTTGCATTGCATTGCGTCTAATTGGATGCAAATGTGTGTACGCTTCATGTTAAGATCAACATCTTGCAAGTTCAAGCTCCATGTGCATAGTGCTAGTGTCGAACTGACGATCTCTCCGCAATTAAATTAGTTTTATCTTGGGAAAACAACAAGGTCGACCAAGCTCTCTGGTTGGCTAAGCTAGTGATATTTCTCTTCTCTACGAAAAAGGGTGGAGTACTTTAGTCCGCAAATCGTAATATCGTACGTGGGTAGAGGCGTATAGCCCAGATGCAATGGTCCTACGTAGAACCAGCATCGCATAATTGACTATTTTCTGCAAACTACAACCAAACATGTTATCAAGCTGAAGTCAACTACAGGCCTCATATCAGATGTTTTCAATTGTGTGTTGCAGAAGAGGATGGGACCCCAATTCAAGCCGCGGATCAAGCTGAGCAGATGACATGTAATGTTTTAGTGGTAGCACACTACAAGATGCTAGGGCCTCACTGATCATGCATGGTACAGGCTTGAAACTCAGAATACAACGTTGTTTGTTCCTTCCTTCCTTCCTTCCTTCCTCCTCCTCCTCCTCCTTTGGATATATCTCAACCTATCTCTCTGAACTCTGAAAACTTACATAACTTATTGTCCCCTTCTCAGTGTTTTCTAAATTAGCCAAAGTTATTATTTTTCCTGAATTATATCTTCTCAAATTGCCGAGGGTTTTATAGTCTGATTGGACCATCCGGAGGGGGAAAACCCCAACCAATATTTTTCTAACAAAAAAATCGTTGGGTAGGAGTACATAGCAAGCAACTCTTGGTAACTGTATTAATTGGGCTAAAAAATCTTGGCTTTTTCAGAAAGATCCTAAACAAAGATCAATGACCAGTAGCTATCCATAGCAAACACTCGGAAAATGTTCAAGTCTGGCTCAAAGAAAAAAAAAGGGTCCAACAATTTAGAATAAACAACCAAGCATGCGCTCCATGCTCGGAAAGAAAAAAGAACAAAAACACTTATATTTCCCTTTCTAGAACGGCCTTGTAACCTTTAGGTAGTACTAGTACAATCTGCTTAGTTGTCAAATGTCAATGCAGATATATTTGCTAGTTCCTACGGTTTGTCAACCAAGAACCATCAAACTTTTAAAACCTTTCATTAATTGGAGCCTGAAACATCGGCAAGTAATTGCAATGGCCTGCTTCCCTGCTGGGAACAGTGGAATCATGTAGGTCATGTTGCACGTCTTGGCGTTCCCTCTTTTTTTTCTCTATCATTGTAAATTTTGCCGGTGCTGAACTGTGGAGCTTCACAATCTCTAGGTCGTCACGATTAGAGTAATCCAAGATGCCCAAAAAGGAGTAGCTAAAGTGCTAGAGCAAGTCAACGATGAGCTGACAGATGTACACAAACCCCCTCACGAAAAACATTTGCGCACACGTTTCTGAGCTGGCAGAATGTGTTACGCTTGGAGCGAGTTAGTTGTTGCTTCATTTGCTCACTAGTTGGTCAAACGACATTAAAATTTCATTGTACATGCTACATCGAATTGGGTGCATAAATGTTAGACTACATATGACGTGTAGCCCACATGGCAACATTCTCAAATGGCTACTAATCCGGGTTAAACAGAAGTACATCAAGTTATTTGCTCTATGCTACACGTGTACATGACAAAAATCTCATTGTATCGCTGGAGCTCCAAGAAAAAGAAGATATATATACAATGACAAGGAAGAAGAAAAGATGGTGCCGGAGGAAGAGAAAGCGAGTGATGAGCTCTCTTATACAATGATCCAGATTGAAGTTTAGTTTTCACGGGAGGTTGGTTTCCACCATAGATATGCCCCCCTCTTATATTTTATTTTGCTTGCTTCTTTTGCTTTTTTGCGTCTGCCCCTGGTTGGAAGTCAACCGCAAGTCCATTCTTTCTCTCAGCCCTCATGTGTTCTTGAATCTTGATTAGTTGATTGCGTTGTGTTTTTGTAGAAGAGAATCTGACCCGAGGTATAGTATAGTACTAAGTTGAGCAGATGGCATCCCGTCATTTTTTCAGCATTGATGGCGGCGTGTCTCAGCGCCTCATTCTCTTCATTGAAAAGATATTGTGCATTAGGGAGGACCGCCGCAATCTGAGCTTTGCAATTGCCTGCCTGGCCTTGATGATGATTGAATTCCACCTACTAAACGAAGAGTGGAATTGTGGCATGCATGTCTGAACAGACCCTGTGTTTTCTGCCGGCTCAACGATGATATGATTCCATTTCGAGAAGCTGAATGTTGGAAGAGTTGGATTACAGAGTGTTGGAGTACGTTCCTCTTACTCGAGTTCCTTTTCGTCTCCGAATGATGGCACTGTCGGCATAGAGCTATAGAACTGCTGACCTAGTCACGATTAGAACTGGAGATCGACGCAGAAATAGCCAAAGCAAGTCAACGCGAGCTGTCAGCTTGACACGAAAGGGCTTCCCTTGTTTCATGGAATAATGTGGAGTTACTTTGCGTCAAATGGCAACAAAAAAAAATCCATAATCCATTTACAGATCGGATCAAGTTTCTCTCGGTTCGGTGCACTCTGCATTTCCAAGATCGACGCTCACGATGGATGGGCAATCAGCATCTGGAGCAGCAGCTCGCTCCACAGGTCGATCGGCCCCGGCAAGCACCAGTGCAAGCAATCCACCACGAAGCTCCCCTCCACGCTTCCTCCCGGCGGGTGCCCATACCGGCTCGGATGCCCATCCGGCCGCAAGTCCATCGCCTCCGTGATGTCCAGCAGCAGCATCTCCACCCCGTTTCTCCGAGCCGCCGCCTCCGTCTCCCTGAGCGCATCAACCTACAACAACCGTCACCAAATCAGGCCACAACCTCACGCTCGACGCAGCGATCGTCGTCGATTCCTACCTGCGCGGCGCGGTACTCGGCCTCAACGGCGCCCAGGGTGCGCTCGCCGCGCCGGAACGGGAGGGTACGGACGCAGTCACCGCCGGTGTTCCACTCGCCGTTCTCGAAGTGGGCGGGCGTCACCGTCCGGAGCACCACCTTGCCACGGAACCCTTCGCGCGCCGCGATGGCGCTCAGCGCCGTGCGGAACGCGGCGCGCACGGCGACGGGCACGGGCACCACCTCGGTCAAGTTCCCTCCTCCGGCGATGCCTGCGGCGTCGTTGCGGCCGACGAGACGACCGCCCTCGCGGTACAGCGACGGGCGGAGGAACCAGTTGGTGCCTGACAAGACGATGTAGTCGAAGCCGGCGATGTGCGCCGCCCATCGTGCGTCCGCCGTGTCGAGGTGGAGGTCCCACTGGCCGAGCGTTGCGTTCGACTGGTTGGCCTTGACTAGGAACGGTGACCAGAAGAGGGAGATGGTGAAGCCGTGGTTGCCGAAGTGGTAGTCTCGCTGGACTGCCCTCCCCGTCACGTCGATCTCCGGCGATGTCCCGACCTCCACCGGCTGCGCCTCCTGCAGCAACACATGCGCGCATTGCCGGCCGGTCCGTCGCATCAGCACCCCAGACGAGCAAGAGACCAAGGAGGGGATCGGCACGAGTGTAGATGTAACCTGCGTACCTTGGACAAGAGGCAGAGCAAGGACTTGAGATGGTTCCTGGCGAGGGAGTCCCCGACGAAGGCCATGGACTTGCCTCTCATGGACTCCAAGAACCGCGTCGCGTCGAAGCGCGGGAGGTCGCACCCGTCCGGCCTCCACCGCCACCGCATGAACTCGAGGCTCGGCTTGCCGAACTTCATGCAGTTCTGGTGGTCGTCGATGAACGGGCATGTCAGGTTCGTGTAGTACGGAGCCTCGTCGTCAGGTACCCATTGGCCCCGTGTAAGGTTGCAGGACTCCACGGTGGTGACCGGAGACGCCGAAGAAGAGGAGTTGGTCGGAGATGGCAGCGACGATGAGGGGGGAGACGAGACGCGGTCGATGCGCGGCCGGAGACGGTTTGAGAAGGTCATGTCGTAGAGGGAGACAAGCGCGAGGGCCAGCAGAACCAAGATAGGAGTGACAATGGCGGCCGAGAGCTTTCGAGAAGAAGGATTGCTCTTGTGGAGCTTCATGATCTAGATACACGAGGTGGGAAATCGATGCGAAAATGTAGGGTGCGCAGCGCAGCTTACGTTTTGTATTGCCTGTTGGCGGTGGCGGTGGAAGTCAACCATCAACATGTGCGTCGCACGACTACCATTTCTCCGTTTCCTTTACAAAAACCCTGCTGCTGCGGATCACGTCATGATTGGCAATTTAGCAAGGATTGGCAATGTGGATTTACTTTAATCTGAACATGGAAAAAAATCAATTTACAGAAAACTTGTTTCGTTCCGATGCATAATTGCATCACTCAATGAGTCAGTGTTAACATGATCGACCGATGCTATTGACGAGCAGCCAGCATCTGGAAGAGCAGCTCGCTCCACAGATCGATCGGCCCGGGCAAGCACCAGTGCAGGCAGTCCACCACGAAGCTCCCCTCCGCGCTCCCGCCCGGCGGGTGGCAGTACCGGCTCGGGTGCCCGTCCGGCCGCATCTCCATCGCCTCCGTGATATCCAGCAGCCGCAGCTCCGCGCCGTTCCGCCGCTGCGACGTCGCCGCCGTTTCCCTTAGCGCGTCAACCTGCGTGCAGTAAAAAAGACCACCACCGCCATCATCAGATCACATATAGCCACTCTCTTCACGCCTCCGCGTCGTCACGAAATCTTCAAGACGCGTAGCGTAGAGGGTTGGTTTGGTTGGTTTCCCCCACCTGCGCGGCGCGGAACTCGGCCACGACGGCGTCCCGGGCGCGCTCGCCGCGCCGGAACGGGCGCTCGCGGACGCAGTCACCGCCGGTGTTCCAATCCCCGTTCTCGAAGTGCGCGGGCGTCACGGTCCGCACCAGGGCCTTGGCACGGAACCCCTCGCGCGCCGCGATGGCGCCCAGCGCTGTGCGGAACGCGGTGCGCACGGCGCCAGACACGGGCATCTCGGGCGCCGAGCCGTGGATGCCGGCGGCGCCGCCGTTGCGGCCGACGACGCGGCCGCCCTCGCGGTACACGGAGGGGCGGAAGAACCAGTTGGTGCCTGAGAGGATGATGTAGTCGAAGTCGGCGATGTGCGACGCCCACCGTGCGTCCGGCGTGTCGAGGTGCATGTCCCACAGGCCAAGGCCGGGCTCCGAGTCGGCCGAGAGGTTGGCCTTGACCAGTTACGGCTACCAGAAGAGCGAGACGTTGAAGCCGTGGCTGCCGTAGTGGAAGTCTCGCCGGACGGCCCTCCCCGTCACGTCGATCTCCGCCGTCGTGACCACCTCCACCGGCTGCGCCACCTGCAACGCGTACGGACGCCCGTTGCATCAGCAGCAGAGGAGCAAAAAAGGAACTCATCACGTACAGGCTACACGAACGTGATGAGTTCGCTCATGTGCAACGGGCTTATTACCTGGGACAGGACGCACAGTAGGGACTTGATGTGGTTCCTGGCGAGGGAGTCTCCGACGAAGGCCATGGACTTGCCCCTCATGGCATCCAAGAAGCGCGCCGCGTCGAAGCGTGGGAGGTCGCACCCGTCGGGCTGCCACCGCCACCGCATGAACTCGAGGCTCGGCTTACTGAACTTCATGCAGTTCTGGAGGTCGTCGATGAAGGGACACGTCAGGTTCGTGTAGTACGGCGTCCCGTCGTCGGGAACCCATTGGCCTCGTGTCAAGTCGCAGGCCTCCACCTCCACAGTGGTGGCCGGAGACGACACCGAAGATGACGAGTTGATCGCCGGAGAGGGCGATGACGTGTCCGGAGCCGTCGAAGGCGACGAGGACGTGGCGTTGGGCGGAGACGACGATGGCGAAGAGGAGGCCCGGCGCATGTACTGGAGGTAATCATTGGCGAAGTTGAAGTCGTAGAGCGAGACGATGGCGAGGGCCAGCAGGACGAGGATCGGCGTGGCAACGGCGACGGGGAGCTTCCGCGACGACGGGTTGTTGTTCTTCTGGGCCTTCATGGCCGCGGCCGCCGATGCGCGCGCGCGATCGAGGAGAGCCGGATCAGGACGCTACTCGCTTGCCGCTTGGCTTGCTTGCTTGGGAGAATAGGGGGCGTGCGTGGGAGAAGAAAACCGTCTGCGTCGCAGGGAGTGCCGTGTCGTGTGCAGCCAGCGTGTAGTCATTTCCGCGGCGGCGGCGGCCGGTGAAGAGGTCAAAGTGCGCGTCGCGCGCGAGCCATTTCTCTTTCGGCGACGGACCATAGCAGATTGCAGCATTCAATAGTTTACGACCGCTAAGCATTCTCCTCCTGTACTTATTTACATATATAAATTAATGATTTTAACATTATAGTAGCATGTCGACAGCGAGTCAAATTCAGCTTGCTACACTACACAACGGTCGCATCAAATTCAACTGTCTGTTTCAGCATGTCTCGACAGCCCAATTTGCGTCTTCGGAAACCGCCAAGTAGGATCGGATTCGGATCACTACAGAAACGAAGAGTCCGTACCGTTGTTTGTTTCAGCCCAATGATGAGGACTTGCTACGCGGCGGTCAACGAGAAGAGCCGAGTAGCATTTCAAGGCAGATTGCAACACAAGGGTGAACTCCATCAACCCCGTGCAAATTGTCCTGGACATACGTACTGATCATGCTTTTGTTTCGGTGTCACTAGGCAATAAGGCTTGTGTGAGCTGTTATCAGAATGGGATTTTTAACACCTACTACACATCTCTGTTTTTTTTTTCTTTTTTGCTTATTTGGCTTCCAGATGGTGGTAAAACCACGGGCTACGGCTACCAGTGATTAGTGGTATGAAGTATTGGTCTAAAATGACAATTGAGAAGAGCACCTTTTTCCAGCTCCCCCTAACATTCTTCTTCTTCTTTTTTCTGACGATGATATGATACACCAAATTCTGTTCTTGCTGCAGAAATGCAAAGATTTTGCTACAAAATTCGCATTCTGAAAAAGCAGGGACTACGCTATTTCTTTTTCAGTAAACAACACAGCGAGAATGCTAATGGTGCAGTTGCACTCGATCGCCAAAACCAACCACACGTACGGACCTTTTGACAACGGGAAAAGGAAAAGGGCTATAATACAACTTTTCAACCACGACAACGCCTTGATTTCCTTGGGCCTAACGACTTTTCAATGGCTGACTAAGATTACAAGAACAACCGTGATAGTATAGACTGGTAGGGGGAACCAGTGAACCACCCCAACTACCAAGCGCCTGCAGCAATGAGCCGTGTGCCGTGTGCGCACCGGCATCACGGAAAGCGCGCCGCTCCGTCGCGCTCTCAAAGGCTCAAAGCCTTCGAGATGGCCACGGCGGACTACGCACGGCACGCGGTGTGGTGCGCTGGGGCCGTGGGCGACTGACTTCCCACAACAAGTTGCGACGACGACGGTGTGGCCGCCTGGCCGGCCCGCTGCGACGGCATCACTCACTCACAAATTCACAACAGGGGTGTGGATGGATGCTGGGCCTAAACCTTATGATTTTGACGGCCCCTCAAAACCTTTTCAGGCCCAAATATGTTGTACAAGCCGCGCGTGATGATTGATGAAGGAAAATCAGGTGCTCATCCAGTCATCCTCCTCCGGCCCCTCCTTCCGTTAAACACTCGGAATGTTGTTAGATTATCCGTATGTTTCACACGATGTCAAGCAAATACTATTACAAACCCTCTACACTGTACTAAGCAGAGGGGGAAATAAGAACAGATCGCCACGACGAACACGTCCTATACTCTGAAGCCTGAATCAACCCTGAATGCCCCACGATTCGTGGGCCACGAACGAAGGCGATGATGGACGATAAGTAGTAGTACCGGCGGTCGCGGTTGTTGCGGATGGCGCAGCAGCCGAGCGAGTAGGAGAGGCTGAGGAGCACGAGGACGGCGACGTTCACCACGGCCACGGCCTTCCAGTGGTGGATGGCGGTGGTCACCACGCTGGTCTTGCACGCGTCGCACCCGAAGCACAGCACCCGCTGGTCGTTGCTCCACGCCCGGCAGTCGATGGCGTCCGCCGCCGTGCTCGCGTCGGGAGACGCCCGGGGCGCCCAGAACGTCGCGTTCACCGCCTCGAATCCGCAGTAAGCCGGTGGCTTGCAGCACCCGGACTGCAAGAGCAACTCCAACAGAGTAGGTAAATTGAGATGGATATGCAAAAATAGAAAAACTCCGTTAAAATTGCGTTCCAACAGAATCGCTATCATCGTCGTCCCGGTTCCTCGTTCGGCATCCCGTCTCCGTCGGGAGCTATCTTTGCCTATCCTTCCCCGCTCGGTATCGCCTCTTCCCACGTGGTTTCTTTCCGTTACTGCGCGCCCGATCGTCCTCCCGCTCACCCGTTTTGGTGTCTTGCTCTCCAACGGTGGCAACACCCAGCAATCCCACCTTTTGACTGCTGCAGTCCAGCCCAATCTCGTCGTCCCCAGCCATGGCGCCGAAGAGGAGCCCGTCACCCTCGCCGTCACCAAACTCGTGGTCGCCAGGAGCTCGGGCGCCGCGCGGGGCGACCACGCACGGGCGGGGGAGATTCGTGTACGAGCGACCGTGGACCCTTCCTCCGCCTCCTGGTGCGCGTCGCCGTCGCCCAGACGTCGAGGACCCTGCACAAGCTCCCCGGCGGTGGAGCACAATCTCCTACCGGCTGAGGGCCAGCTCCATGCGGTGGAACGGTGGAGGGTGACCTCCTTGCAGCGGAACGGCGCGCGTGCGAGTCGAGTTCCACCGGCGGGCGACGCAAGGCAAGCTCCATGGCGTGCGTGGCAAGCTCCGCCGCGGGAGGGCAGCGACAGCGCCTCAAGCGCTGCCGCCATCGATCGGGATTCGGGATTGGGGAACAGAGGAGGATGCGAGGAGAGAGGAGAGTTGTGGGGCCCACGCGTCATTGAGTTGGGAAGAGGGGAACTGTGGAGAGTTGGATATTTTGAGAAAATTTTGACCAGTCTGTTGGTTCCTACCTCTTGAAAAGCTAAATGGATAGTTAATTGGTTAGCTAAATAGTAATTTAAATAGTGTGATTTGAAGAACCTCTTGGAGATGCTTACAGAAGAAAAAAAATATATTCCGTTCCGTGTTATGCTGCGGCGATTTCGATGGGCCCCACCGCGCCGTGCATGCCATGCAGCGAAACAAGCGGATCCGTGCATGCACGCGTGCGTACCTGAACGAGCGGCAGGTACCGCTGGTAGAGCTCGCCGGCGTTGATCCCGCCCTGGACGCCGGCGACCCACCAGCCGGCTCCGGCGGCGGAGCACACGCCGGCGTCCGCCATGCAGCTCTCGATCCGGCTCCACGTCTCGTAGTCCCTGACCCTGTCACGCAGCCAGTCGGAGTAGTCACCGACCCGGTACCCGGCCGCGGCCGCGGCGGCGCTCCTGTTGGTGACGGCGAACGCGAAGGCGGTGGCCACGAACATGCCGGTGAGGATCAGGAACATGGCGACCACGTAGGCCCAGAGGAGCGGCGTGGCGCGGCAGCACGCGCCCGCGATCGCCATGAGCGAGAGGAGGAGGAACGCGGCGCCCAGCGCCATGGCGGGCACCCGCACCATGCGCTGGCACTCGGTGGCCGGCTGCGCCAGGACGTAGGCGCCCGCGCCGATGAGCGCCACGGAGGCGACGAGGGTGACGAAGTTCAGGGTGGCCAGGACGCCATTGGAGAGGCTCACCATGGTGCTGCAACCCTACGACCGCGAGCCGATCAAATGACGTTCTCCTATAGCTAAAGAACGGCAGCTGCGTCGATTGGCTGCTATTTGGGATCAAGAATGTCGCCAAGCCACCGAATTTCGTAGGGTTTGTGCTGCACTCCAGCAGAGCTTACAGCCTGACAGGATTGAGATTTCTGCTGGAATTTACAGCACGTTGCAATGCAGTTTGACAGTTCTAGGTTCAGTAAATGCCCCAAGGGGTGGTAGAAACAGATAGGCAAGCGGTCGGACTCGGGAGTCGGGAGGCTGGCCTCAAAGCGCGGAGATCCCTTCCAGGCGTTCTCGACTACGAAGAACGAAGCGAGCAAGCCAATTTTGCCCACACCGTTCCGCGCACCGTTCACTCCGGCAAGGTCAGCAGATGCACAGCGCAGCAAAGCCACAAATGCAGCTGACATTGTTTCAAACAATATGTATTTCTGCCATAAATGCAAGCCACATAGAGTGCAGTTGATATTGTTTCAGTTAAAGCCCATACATGCTAGAGGACATCCAGCGAATCAAAACTGTTTGTTGAGCAACGGGTGGCCACTGATCAACAGCAACCAACCTTCCCGCCCCGCCATCTGTGTGGTTCGAGCAGAATTAGTAAGGCTTGAATTTCCTCTGAGCCCTAAGCTCCTGTATCCTTTTCTTGTCCTGCTCAAACTTAGTCTGCAACATTGCCAATTCTGCACAAGAAACGCAAAGCTGTAAGTTCCCACGACCTATCATGTTCAAGAAAGGACATCATGCAGCATAGATGGCCAAAATCGAAAACTAGGTCGGTTGAGATTTTGGAACCAACTGGAACCTCTTAATCTATCACACCATGCACATGTCCACATGCATGAGAGGAAGTGAACCTCTCACTTCTCACGCATATGGTTCAATTGAAATGTCCAAGCAATAAGGCAAAATGAATGTTGATTTGTCATTCTAACCAAACTGAAGATGCAAAATGGTAATCTTCTAATTGAACCAAATATTTTCCCAAAATCAGAACAGATGATACTAAGCTGACAGTTAGCCAATATGATTGAACAGATTATTTCATCATGGGCCAATGAATCACACAGCATCACACAATTCATGAAGTGACTAGAACATAATCTTGGCTCGATCATGTGCCATAACCACTGAGGATAGTTCAAAATGAGTATAATCTTGTCATGAAATAACATACCACTAAGGTGGGCTTCTCGCTTTTGAAATCTGTAGAAGTTCATGTCAATTTCCTTGGGTTTCTTTTTAGCCATTTTCTCTTGCATTGCAACAAGAGATACAGAGCCAACAGCTGTTCCAGTTTCAGTATCTGTGGTCTTTTTCCTACCCTTGTGATGCACCACAACTGTCCATCCATCTTCTGCTGCGCGGGCCTCCCTTTCTTTCCTCTCCTGAAGTAATCAAATAGGTGTCAGGAAAGAAATAAAATGCACATTTGGGGGTACGGAGAGTGTGTTTGCATCATGAATTCATGATCCTCATCATTCATAAGCAGTCTAACACTATGTTAAACATAATGCAAAAAATACAGTAGCATTATGACTGGAAACATACCCACAGAGGAATACTGGAAGAAATTTGTTACAAGTATCATAATATTCATTTGAGTATGTGCTAACGCATATACTTCAAAATGAAGTTTGAGGAAGAAGAATTGAAGAAAATTGTTATTGGGGCGTAACGGTGTATTTTTGCTTTTTGTTGATATAATACTCACCTTCTCCTGTTGTTCCTCATGAGCAACTATAAACTCATCTATTCTTTCCTGCAAAACCTTAAGGCCAGGTCTCTTTTGTTTGTACTCCAAAATCCATTCTGTTAAAGAGTGTGATCACACATAAGCTTTTAATACTTTGATGCACCAAATTGCAAATCCCAGTAGAGAAGGAGAAGCAAAATGTGAAACTCATGGGAGCAGAACATCAGTTAATAAGAAAACTGCAAGTCTGCAACACATATGGCTGACTTTAAAACATATTGCATTGCATGAATCAACAATATAGACTAACAGATATTTGGGTTCATAGTTCAATTTTCTATAAAATTTGGCTCCTAAAACGAATTTTATGTGTAGTGATCCTAAGGGGAATTAAAATTATACAATACAAATTGCGAGGAGGGACGATAGACGTGATTGCCTAGATTGTAAGGTGATACCTGGGGAGTGTGTTGTCCCTCAACACAAGCTTGTGGTGGCGGACTTCCGTTTGCGGGTAAGTGTCCATCAGGACAAACGTGCCAAGATGGCAAGAACGAAGT
Source organism: Digitaria exilis (assembly GCA_015342445.1). Classification (NCBI taxonomy): domain Eukaryota; kingdom Viridiplantae; phylum Streptophyta; class Magnoliopsida; order Poales; family Poaceae; genus Digitaria; species Digitaria exilis. The sequence continues at coordinate 444,378 of JACEFO010001390.1, read as the reverse complement.
GGTGGAAGCTTAGAGGAGAAGCGGCGCAAACTTTTAAGGGGAGGATGGTAGAGGAGGGGCCCTGGGACGAAGGAGAAGATGTAGACGACATGTGGCTAAAGATGGCAACATGTGTCCGGACGGTGGCCGCAGAAGTCCTTGGTGTGAGTAGGGGAGGCAAACAGGAAGGGAAAGACACCTGGTGGTGGAACGAGGAGGTGCAGAGGGCTATTAAGGAGAAGAAGAAGTGGTTCAAGCGCCTCCACCTTGATAGGAGTGCAGCTAACATCGAGGGCTATAAGGTAGCGAAGAAGGCTGCAAAGCGAGCTGTGAGTGTAGCAAAGGGTAAGGCTTATGATGACCTATATCAGCGGCTAGGCACGAAGGAAGGAGAGAGGGACATTTATAGGATGGCTAGGATTCGCGAGAGGAAGACAAGGGATATCAACCAAATCAAATGCATCAAGGATGAGACAGATCAACTTCTGGTGAAGGATGAGGAGATCAAGGACAGATGGCGAGAGTACTTTGACAAGTTGTTTAATGGGGAGATTGAGGATCCTGCCCTTGAGCTAGATGACTCATTTGATGATATTAACAGATGCTTTGTGAGAAGAATCCAGGAGGCAGAGATCGGAGAGGCTTTGAAGAGGATGAAGGGCGGTAAAGCGATGGGCCCTGATGGTATCCCCATTGAGGTGTGGAGATGCCTAGGTGATAGAGCGACGATATGGTTAACTAAGCTTTTTAACCTCATCTTTCGGTCTAACAAGATGCCTGCAGAATGGAGGAGAAGTATATTAATACCGATCTTTAAGAACAAGGGAGATGTTCAAAGTTGTACTAACTACCGTGGCATTAAGCTGATGAGCCATACCATGAAGCTCTGGGAGAGGGTTATTGAGCACCGTCTAAGAGGAGCGACGACTGTGACCCAAAATCAGTTTGGGTTCATGCCTGGAAGATCAACTATGGAGGCGATTTTCTTAATCCGACAGTTGATGGAGAGATATAGGGAGTAGAAGAAGGACCTGCATATGGTCTTTATTGACCTCGAGAAGGCGTATGACAAAGTACCGAGAAATGTCATGTGGTGGGCCTTAGAGAAGCACAAAGTCCCAACGAAGTACATTACCCTCATTAAGGATATGTACAAGGATGCTATGACATGTGTCTGGACTTGTGATGGCGACACCACTGACTTCCCTATTAGGATAGGCCTACATCAAGGGTCAGCATTGAGCCCTTATCTGTTCGCTTTGGTGATGGATGAGGTCACTAGAGATATACAAGGGGATATCCCTTGGTGCATGCTCTTTGCTGATGATGTGGTGCTAGTCGATGAGAGTAGGGAAGGTGTTAATGAGAAGCTAGAGCTATGGAGACGCACATTAGAGTCGAAGGGGTTCAGACTTAGCAGGACCAAGACTGAGTACATGATGTGCAATTTTAGTGGGACTAGGCACGAGGATGGAGACGTTAACCTCGACGGACAGGTGGTCCCCCAAAAGGCTACTTTTCGGTATTTAGGATCGATGTTGCAACAGGATGGCGACATTGATGAAGATGTTAAGCATAGAATCGCAGCAGGCTGGATGAAGTGGCGTCAAGCCTCTGGCGTCCTCTGTGATCGGAGGGTGCCACAAAAGCTGAAGGGGAAGTTCTATAGGACGGCGGTTCGACCGGCGATGTTGTACGGGGCGGAATGTTGGCCTACTAAAAGGCGACATGTCCAGCAACTGAGTGTAGCAGAGATGCGGATGTTGCGATGGTCGTGCGGGTACACAAGAAGGGATAGAGTTCGGAATGAAGACATTCGGGAGAAGGTCGGGGTGGCACCCATTGAGGAGAAATTGACCCAACATCGGCTGAGATGGTTTGGACATGTCCAACGAAGGCCCTCGGAGGCGCCGGTGCGTATTGGGGTCCTAGGGCGGGCCAATAATATAAAGAGAGGTAGAGGTAGACCTAGATTGACTTGGGACGAAGCGATAAACAGAGACCTTAAGGAGTGGAATATTTCCAAGGAGGTAGCTTTCGATAGGAGCGCTTGGAGACTAGCTATCAACGTTCCTGAGCCTTGAGCTTTGTTTCTTGGGTTTCATCTCTAGCCTACCCCAACTCGCTTGGGACTAAAGGCTATGTTGTTGTTGTTGTAATACAAATATAGTCTTTCTACTCCCCTCACCATTCAAAAAAAATGTTGTTTTGGGAGTTACTTTGCAATTTGCATGCCTATGAGTAGATTTGTCTAAAGAAGTACTCTGATCATATTATAAATTGACTGGTTTCTTAAATCACTACAGAAAGTCATCGAAATGCCTTTGGAGACTGCATGATACTATAAATTGACTGGTTTGTTAAATAATATAAAATACATCACTATAAAAATAGACATCAAAATTGCTTTGGAGATTGCATTGTTGTCCATTGACTGAGTGAATGTTAAAATAAGTTTCTCAAAGATAATCACTGGAGTTCTATAGATATGGCACATTCAACTTTCAAATCATCAAAACTATTTTACCATCAAACAAACTTCACAAAGACTAGCAAGATGATATCTAAAAGAACAAAACTCAAAAGCAATATATTACTTTTCATTCCCTTGGAACAGTCTTCATCAACCGATGTAATCTCATCAGCATTTGCAGTACCAACTTCAAAATGCATTTCCAGGTTGCTCTCTTTGCTTGATGCATGTTTATCTGCCTTGGCCTTCCCAGACCTTTTAACTGTCTCTGCAGTCAATAAATGGACACAGCACATAAAGAATAAACATTTATGTAAAACTTTAACGGATGTACTTAAAAAAATTGACTAGGAGACAAATATAAGCCCTTACTTTTCTTTCTCCTCTTTGCTTTCTCAGGAACCTCATTATCCATATCTTCACTCTGTGCTGCAAGTTGGTTGACATCAGCTGCATAAATATATGAACACTACCTATTAGTTAACATTAAATGGAGACAAATTATATAATACGAACAAGAAAAATGTTCAGCACCCAGTAATCAATATTACCACTTTGAGTTTCTTCATCTTGATTTTCGTGCAGAGTTTCTTCAGTATCATTCATTCCAGCAGAGCTCTTTCTTCCTTTTACCTTCCTTTTCTTCTTCTTCAGCTTAGGTGCTCCGGCATCATCACTAACAACTGAACTCTCATATACCTTGACAGGACTGCTACTTTCAATTAGCTTCTTTTTGCTCTTCTTCTTCAGCTTAGGCGTTGTATCATCTTTACTGTCTGACAGTAATTCCACCGCACCATCAGTTCTAGCCTGGCTGCTCTTTACTTTGGCATGATTATTTTTCTTCTTATGCTTCAGCAATGTATTTTTCTTTCTCTGTGCCAATTCTTTATCTGACATTCAAATATGAAGGTGAAAAAGCATCATCTGAGACAACTGTAGGTTGTAGAACCATTTGATACTTCAACAACAGTAGCTGTACACTATTAGATACAATGACACCAACAAAAGTCCAGAGTGCGAGATAATTTTCATGGTAGCTGTTTCAGGCACACAAGATGCTGGTGATAAGTTGATCATAAAGTGTGAGGAAAATCATCAATCAGTTAATGCATCAGACGAATCATACAGCAATGAAATACACTCTCTTGAATAAAAGAACCATCTATACAAGCATCGTGAATAAAAGAACCATCAGAACTATTTTTGAACAAAATAACCATCATTCCTCTACGAATTCTATCTAAACAACCATATTTTTTGCACGTACAAAATCAGCATCCCCTCTGACTAATTGCTTTTCTCATCCTCACAGCGTCGCCCCACTTTTGCAGGGCAACCAAAGTGGCATTTTAAGCTCCGGATCAAAACTACTGATTCTGAAACGCAACTACAAACGAAATGGGAGGAAAGGCAAAGAAGCTATCAATACCATTACCTTCCGCGACGCCATGCTCGGCAGCGGGTTCGCTGTCGACGGCACATTCCAGAACTCTGTCATTCTTCCTCTTCAGCTGCTTCCTCTTGACCCCGAGAAGCGCCAATTTCTTGTCCTCCTTTGCTTCCCGCGAAGCCTTCTTGTCTGCAAAAGAGCAAACTCTCAATTTCCCTACCCAACTGAATCAAACTCAATCAGGAAGCAACGGGATTCAGAGAGGCGAAGAGGCCGCACCCTTGGATTTCCCCATGGCGACCGGTTAGTGCCCAAGCCTAAGGAAGAAGGCAGACAAATGGGTGGTGCCGCGCAAATCTCCGTCCGCGAGCAGCCCCAGGTTGCGGCGGCGCCGGCGACGGTAGTTCTCGGTGGTAGGTTCTGCAGTCCTGTTGACTGTCGGCGTCGGCGGCTCGGCGCGCTCCGGGTTGGGTAGGGTTTGGGCCTGTTGGAACTTGGCCTCCTCTCTCGCAAAGGCTCAGGTTCAGACAGGTGGACCCAACATGGGTTGGTCCCACTCGCCAGTGACCTGTCCATTTATAGCGAGCGGCTTTGCACCTCCTAAAACCCTAGCTCCCGAACCAACTAAACCCGCGAAGCAACAAGGCGGCGGCGGCGGCAGAGGCAGAGGCAGAGGCGATGGGGAGCGACACGGAGACGGAGAAGAAGAAGACCCCGGTGGCGCTAGCGCCCATCGCGAAGCCCCTCGCCGGCAAGAAGCTCTGCAAGCGGACCCTAAAGCTCGTGCGCCGAGGTAAGTGAGACTTCCTTCTCCGGCCAATACGATTCTGTATTTGCTCCCCTTTCAGTTAAGAGTTTCTTCCCATCGGGTTATTATGATTGGATTCTTGGTGAATTTGCAGCCTCCGAGGCCAAGTGTCTGAAGCGGGGGGTCAAGGAGGTGGTCAAGAGCATCCGCCGTGGGAACAAAGGGTTAGTAGTAACTCAATCTCAATCCTCTTCTCTTCCTGTTCAGTGCTTGGTGAGCTTGTAATAACGGCCTCATTAGGTGATACTGATAGAACATGTTTAGTATTTACTGATGCCCAAACAACAAAAGGCAAATGGTTCTCACCTCACCTATATGTCCCACAGTCCTAGTGAGTTATACGTATGTCTCTTACAAAGTCGTATTATGTACAATTTGCTCTGTTCAGCTGCGGGCTGCAGCTGAGACCAGGCAGCAGCTTGTCCAGCAGCTGCAGCTGGGCAGCAGTGTGCAGCAAGCGTGGCCAATCGGCTTGCTGTGCATCTGCAGCACAAGCCACTCAAAATCCACGCAGGGTAGGGAATTTTGCTGTGAAATTCAATTTTTGCTGCAAAATGAACTATTGTGTATCAGATAGGGATGTTGCTTTATAAATGTGCAGCGCATGCCACTCAAAGCCTGCACATGATGTATAATGTGTTGCAGTTTGGGACTTCGAGCATTTCTTGGCTTGACTTGCACTACATTCCTTTGCTTTCTGCAGGCTTTGTGTAATCGCTGGCAATATTTCTCCTATCGATGTGATTACACATGTTCCAATACTTTGTGAGGAAGCTAATGTTCCTTACATATATGTTCCATCGAAAGAGGTGGGTTCTCACTTTTCACTATCCGTGTTATTAAGGCTGGATTATACTGCAATGTTACGGGTTGGAAAATTCTGTCACTTCCATGTTAAGGTATTTTGAGAGGACAATCACTACTGCATGCCATATGACCAAACAATGCTAAAAATTTGTTACCAAATGACCAGCGCACATGAATTTCTTTTACTTTGAAAGGAAATTATGTCGTCATCCTGGTAGGTGTTGGTAATTGTTAGACACTCTTGTTTAAGTCTGTGTCCGCATTGTTACCAAGTAGCATCTTGTCATTTGATATAGTGTTCCAAATTAATTGTAATAAGGCATGGGAGGTCTTGTTTCCTTTCTTGGTTCAGTTCACTAGACTTCACCGTAAATTTGCCCTTCCCAGAAGCAGAGTTTATCATGAATCTCCAGTATATATGAAGATGACCAGTAGACAATAGTGTTGTGGAGAAATAAGTCATGATAAGTTTGTAATGCCACATATGTGTCAGTTTGTGATTTTCAGACTGGATGTTTAAGATAGAAGACATGTTCTGAAGGTTTACTGACATGTTGTGGTTGCCTTTCTATGCAGGATCTCGCGACTGCGGGAACCACTAAGAGGCCAACTTGTTGTGTCTTGGTTATGACCAAGCCAACAAAGGGGGAGCTCAGTGAAGAGGTGAAGGATAAACTGAAGTCGGACTATGACCAGGTTGTAACAGAAGTTGCTGAGGCTACATCTGCAATGTTCTGAGAACAATTCCAGGTCCGCGTTATCTGAGAATCAGGAAAGCGTAGTATGTAACATGATCCTGCCCTATTTGCGTGTACTGCACTGGTATGTTTTCCAGGGTAGCTGGAGTGCTATGAGTTGCTCACCTATGTATTTTGGACTACCCTTATTGGTCGAACAATGATTAGATAAAAAGTTAGCCAATTATAACGATTTGGTGAGCAGATTATCTTGTTTCCTGTGATACTGCCAGATATTGGTAGCTTGTGTTCATGACTTTCTCCAAAATCTGCCTGTAATGTGTGTGAAGGTATATCCTGGGATCTGAGCCCCTGGATCACTGATCATGAATAGTTTCTGCCCACTGCAAAAATCATTGAGCATAGATTTCATTGTCCGAGGGCTGAGATGGCCCATTTTCGTGACCTTGGGTGTTTGGAGCCATTGAAAGAATGTAGGAATGATAGAGAGCATTCGTACAGCACTGCAGTTGGCCACTGATCCCTCGAGATTCAGAGCTATTTGCAGGTACGCTGGGAAACTGCTCCAGTTTTTTGCACCGGTATACTGGTCGTTTGGAAGTTCATCTGTATCTTTGTTCCATGGCGCTTCTGCTTGGAGGATTGTGGCAAGACACGACAAAGTTTGGCCCGTTATTTCTGCGCTTGGAACTGTTGTGATGTGTCGCGTCAGTCTCTCTGGGACTGGGAGTGTCACCTAAACCTAACCAAGCTTTCTTGTTTGTGGACGAGGAATTGTCCTTTGGGGAACCGAGTTCCCGGGGAGAGATTCAGGCACAGCTCTCGAGCTGCCGCCAACCACCATTTCCAATCCCGGGCAAGCAAAGGAGTGGGTCGGGGATTAATAGGGTTCTATTGCATGGCCAAGCTCGTGGAATGTATAGATTCTCTTGGGATAACCATGCCACAAAACCAGGACAAGCAGAAGATCCAATGGTAATTGGCATCTACTATGCGACAGTTTATGTCATTCACTTGGGACTTAACGGGAAGAAAAAGGTACCCGACCTTGATTCACTTGGGACTTGGCAGGCTACATAAACGTCTTATACCGTTATAAATTTGCAGGAGAACATGGAGATATCGAAAACATTTAAGAAAAAAAAGACCTCGATCCGGTTATGCGGTTATGCCACAATTTCATTAGAGTGTAAGCTCTGGCCATACAAAATTTTCACCTTGCTTTGCTGGTCAAAGATACTGGTGGACGGGGTCGGGTCGGTGGATGGCGTGCAGGAGATCAGGAAGGCAGAAACCTTTTGTTGATGACCTGCGTGGTCACATGCTTGAGGGCTGAGATCACCTGGTCAATCCCAGGCTCCCAGCATACAAGGTGCATGAGGCCATGCCCAACGCAGGAGCTTCGTTGGTGGCTTCACCAGCCAGCTAGGATGGATTCCACAGTGGAGTAAAGTTAGTAGCCTTGCAGGTTGTCAGAGACTCCTGCAGGTAGCCTTGCAGGTTGTCAGAGGCTCCTGCAGAGGCTGCACTAGCTTGAGGAAACAGAGAGACACAAGTAGATTGGAAAAAACAAAAAAGTAAGACTGCTAAGCCTTTTAAAGCTATTGAGATGCATTGGGTGAGATAGAACTTTTGTAGTGGCCTCACAACTTTTTGCTTATATGGACAATGAAGCCACTAATTTTATATGCATCTGTTGGGCTTGTCTGATACTTGCAACGGTTCACTGTGAGTGCGAGCAGTGATGCGCAGCGCCTGTACTGTACTATACTGTTCTGCCTGGCATGCACGTTGCGTGCTACTGTGCGACCTGATTTTTTTTTTTTGGCTTTTTTCTGAACCTTTTTCAGGTTTGGACCCCTCAGACGATGTAAAACTCGTCTCGTCTTTGGACCTTGAGGATCGACAACATGAGTCACAACACCGAAGTCAGCACGTCTCGGCGCAATGACTCATGGCGCGGTGTGCATCCCGCCAGCTGAGTTGACTTATCTGCTAGGTTTATAGCCTCGCGGCCTCGCCGTCGTGAGTCACGATGCTAACCCCAGGGTATGAGTTTAAGTCTGTGGCTCATGGCGCCGAACCCAGGATGTAAAGACGAGTCCAAAGTCACATGGAGATTTTAAACATGAAAAGAGTTCGTGAAAAGAGCTAAAAGTTCAGCTGTGTGAGTATGCGCCCTGCGTACAAATGACATTGATTCAGTTGGGGTTTGGGACTCTTGGTCATGCTTGTTCCTTGGCATCCAAGATTTCTTTCGCTAACCATCTTCGTTGCTGCTAAGTGCCATCATTCAGACCACGACCATCTACAACTTACACGGACGGTTGCAAAAGGGATCTCCAAAGCTCTTCCTTATAGAAACCTAACCAGGGTGCAGGCTTGGACATGAAGCTGAGATTTGGACAGCTAAAGCAACATCATGATGCACCGTCCACGGCCCCGTGCTTGGAGCTGGAGCTTTATCAGGCATGCTCAACTCTGCTAACTTCAGGTTTTCAAGGGCAGCCCAAGCCATGGTCCATGTCTTATACTCTGAGCTCTTTTACAGCGCACAATACCACCACTTAGTAGTATATAGTATAAAAAAGATCCAGCCATCCATTACCTAAGGGTACTTTAGTAACTATTTCCTATTAAATCGTTTTCTATCCTTCTACCTATTCTCGTCTCCACGACCTCTTTTCCGATGCACTGAGCCGTCGCCAATCGTCGGAGCGGCCGGCGCATCATCCCCGGTCGCTTCCCTTCCCGTCCACCAACATATCCCGCGCATCATCCCCGGTTGCTTGAATAGGGCACCTCTACATATCCCGCCGCCGTCCATTTGTGCATGTTTCGCGCCGGAATCAGCTAGCAGGCCGTCGCCCCGGATGGCCGGATCCATGTGCCATTCACCACCGGCTCCAGATTTTCTGTCCGTTAACCTACCTGGGCTCTCTCCAACGCCAGATTTTGTTCATCACATCGTGACCCAGATTTTTATGTATTAGACTCAGACCTGACACTAGAATCTTACTTATGTGACGATTATGTACATTTTGTGCACTATTGTATTTTTCTTTTCTTCTGTATAGAGTAATCGATGAGCAGTTCAGAATAAAAGCGACTTGAGCCCAGACTACTCACAACCCAACATGAAACTAATATTTCAAGCTTGCATTTTCCATTTTACAAAAGAAGCGTCTTCAGTTTTTAGTGTTTTACAACTTCTGGTTCAATGAGATCATGCATGATACAGTAGCCACGGAGATGCAAAAGGCCTATTCAAGCAGAAAAAATGGGTGCCCTTGCACAACTGAAATGCTATGCTTCCACATATTCATTGGACTTTTGCATGCTTTCTTTACACGACACAAATCACTCTTTATACTTACAATTTACAATAGTTCTAGTCTATTTTCCGATCATGTGTCCTAAGTAACTGTACAAGAAGAATGAAATAAATCGCCCAACCAGCTGATCTTTAATTTTGCTTTCGTTAGCGTCTTGCAATGAGTTCAGCCTCGTTCTGGCGATGTCGTCATTTTTGACCTGTGAAACCAGTGAATCCCCATCTTCCCCAATGTACATGTTGAAGAATGCCTCTGTTCACGAAACAAGAAGACGATGTTTGTACCCTGCAATTATATTGACATATCATTGTGATAAAGCTGAGGAAAAGAACGGCTGCAGAGTGAGAAAAATTATAAAAGGAACCAAAGAGAAATTTATTAGACTATAAACCTAGTAACCTACTATAAATTTCAAAGGGCAAAGGAATACTAGAACGAAATGATTGCCATTATAGTCATGCATGCATTATATTAGGTACTAGCTCACTACAGTCTAGTTTTGAAAAAAGATCATACAAAATTGTAAGAATTGACATGTGTGAAAGTACATTTTCACCACCATCACAAGGAACATCGGAGTGGCTAACCGGCAGTAAATTGATCATGTCTAAAGTTACAGAGCACTACATGATGGATTGAACCTTACAACAGGTATGGGAGCCTTTTACCTGTATGCCATCAAAAAAGTTCGTCTTGACCAACATGCCATCAAAAAGTTTGAGTGCACATGTATGCCATCAAGTTAAACTTTTTTGACCCACGTGCCATTCCGTCCCCTTGCCGTCTCTTTGCTGCCGTTAAAAGCTCCTGACAGGTGGGGCCGGCTACGAAATGACCAACATGCCCTTGCTTATTCTGTGAGTGATAAGAACAACATATAGATAAAAAAATTATTGTAACCACAAATATATAGTCACAACATATATACATGCTCAAAAAAAAATAAGTGACATGAGCTCACAACGTAAAAAAAAAGACAGCAGACCACAATTTTGAACATATCACAAATAATTAACCACCAGACAAAACTGTGGTCTGTTGTCTATTTTTTTTTTTTTTGACATTATGAGCTCATGTCACTTAATTTTTTTGGAGCATGTATATATGCTGTGACTATATATTTGTGGTTACAATAATTTTTTTAGTCTATATGTTGTTCTGATCACTCACAAAACAAGCAAGGGCATGTTGGTTATTTTCGTGGTCAGCCCCACCTGTCAGGAGCCTTTAACGGCAGAAAAGAGACGGCAAGGGGACGGAATGGCATGTGGGTCAAAAAAGTTTAACTCGATGGCATACAGGTGCGCTCAAATTTTTTGATGGCATGTAGGTCAAGACAAACTTTTTTGATGGCATACAGGTAAAAGGCTCCAGGTATGGGGATATCTTCAGTGAAGTGAGAACCAAGGGTCTTCAAACCAGTGATAGTTTATGTTAGGATTTATCTGGTTGAATGAAAGCATAGAAAGCCATCAAGTCTAACCTAGTAATTGTTCTACACTACAAAATAGTAACCACGTCAAGTAGAACCTGAGCAACAAACTACATTTTGAAGACGCAGGCCAAGTTCAAACACACTGAAAAATGAATAAAAATACCTACTAATGTCAGAAGGTTTATAATATGGCTCCATCACACCATGTCTAAAAAACCTTGTTAATGGGTTCAGACCTAACATAGTGGCTATACTACTTAACTCACAACTGAATTAGAAGACAATTATCGGTTCCCATGCCACTTAGTCTGACTTTAGGTGTTAAAAACATTTGTTTTCAACTAATTCAGTAGCAGGAATTGCTATACTTTCAAATTCTTTCTGTTCCTTTACAGCCTTTATTCTTGTTTGGAACATTGTTATGGTTCAGTCTTGCATACTTCTTGCGATTCGAAATTACACAAAGGATTGTCTAAAAAAAGTACACAGAGGATTAGAGAGCTTACATTCATGATGGAGAACACACGCTTCATAGTGCTCAGGCCAAGCAGGTGAACACTAGCAGCAGCTGTCGTGCATCTACCATCAGCATCCGCATGCGGCCTATGGGCCTGGCCAATTTGCTGCCACCAGGAGACACAACGGGCAGGCTCCATGCAGCCGCCACAACATCGGTGGAGAGTGGAAACCGAAGCCTGCTCCGGCATCAAATCAGGAACAGCAGCCATGGCCGATGCGCCCTCCCCGGATCCAGCAGCGGCAGCCGTTGGTCGTGTGACTCGGCTCACGAAGATGCCGCCAGTGGCGGGGATGCCCCGCCGGGATCCAGACACAGGCACGCAGCTAGCGCGGCCGCTGCATGCCGCCGCCGGTCGCTCACTCGGACGGATCCGCTGCCCCCTTGACCAGGCCATCCCCCGCCGGATCCACCGAAGCTCATGGCTCGTGCAGCCGCCGCCGGTCGCCCGCTCGTTCCGATGCCTCGCGTGCGCCGCCTACTTGGATCCGCCCGCTTGACTGGGGAGACCGTCTGGACGCGCCGAGCGCTCCTTGGCCGCATGCGGGAGGGAATCACAGGCTGAAGCCTGCCGTCGGCTCGCCGTCGCAGGAGTTAACCGGTCGACGCAGCCACGCAGGAAGAGAAGAAAGAGGTCGAAAAGTAACTATATCTCTAATGTAAACCTAAATAATATCAATTAGTATTATATTATAAGAATATTATTTATTTTTATAATATTACACTAATGTTATTTTAATTCATTTTCCTATAGTACCCCTATACCACTCATACTACTTTCATATACTACTCATATCACTAGCATCATTTTGTATAGTATACAATTAATCTTAACCGTCCGATGTTAACATACTAGTCCTTTTGAAACACTAGTATAACCTAGTATTGTGCGCTGTAAAAGAGCTCTATACTCTTATGTCTACACTGACAAAGCTGTGTTTTCAATTTTTCTTGGCCCCATATACGCTTCGATCTCCCTCTTTGTACCGAACATGTACGGTGTGGTATGGCGCAATGGTAATGGGCGCCGTATCTCCTTCCTTTTGTTCTTCCACACCACACACGCAACGACACAAAGCGAGGGCGCAGGCGCGCAGCAGAGGAAAAGAAGAAAAGCGAAGGGGCCAAGCGGGGTAGGGCAAAGGCAAAGGCAGAGAGGCAGCAAAGCATCCCTCATTTCACCGAAAAGAGAGGTCACGTCTTTCATGCAAGGTAGCCTCGCAATGATTTCAACCCAAAGGACGGGATAAGCATGCCCTTCTGATCTGCCCATACCTCCTCGTCTGCATATCAAACAAGGAAACAGGGTAGATGACCTCTTGGAGCATCACCAGACTGATAACAATCGCTCACCCCTAAACATTCCTTAAACACCACTCTACGTGTACATCTACTTCTAAACAAGTGCCATTACATGACACATGAAAAGATGGATGATCATCTGATCATTTCTGCGTGTATGTAAAAGAGAAGCTCACTAAAATCACTATTTTTATTTTTCTTGGAAATTTTTATATGCGTGCGTACTTGGAACTTTATAAGCACATGTGTGAAAGCATCAGCATGGTATTTTTTGTTATGCCACCTCAATCGACACGAACTGACGTGGCAAAATCTAGGCTACTGTAAATCTGCTACAAAGACATCAAAAAGATAGAAGTAGTAATTTTCCTCTTGTGAGGATTGCGTTCGCTTTTAGTTGGTTCTTGATTCTCCCTCCACACTGCAAGAGGACCAAAATTCGCTTGTCCCCATCCCCCCAACGCCTCCACTTCAGGTCAGATGAGAGGCACTTCCTCCCTGTCATCATCCTCCCTTCCTCCTACTAAAGATACTTTTGCTGCTCTCTTAGTAGTTGTTTATCGCTCCCACCAGAATTCTCACTCACACACTTCCCCAGCTAATTGTCGTCCAACTGCCCGTGCTTTGGTGAATTCTTTTGTTGCAAGAATCCCCACCCCAATCAGTTCAAAGGTGAGTTGTGACCTGTCACAGTCTCACTCCACTGCAACACACCCACACTCCGATAAAGCTTATGTCTTTCTTGAGTGGGATCAATAATAATCTGTTAACTTTGGACTAGATTAGCCTAGCCACCTTAAGTTAACAAACACATCGTCACTGTTTTTCATAACCTCGTTCCATTCTTCACAGGCTCCAAGGACACAAAGGGGAGAGAGGGGAGGAGGATGAATTTTCTTGCCTCCTTTACTGCAATTTTCTATTCCAAGCAGGCTCAGGTGGCAGGCATGTCTGTTCCCCCTCGCCCCTCCTTTTGTGCTCTTGCTTGCTTGCGGCCAGGACACAGGCATCTTCTTTTGTGTCATTTGCTTGCTACTGACAGGTCCACAGAGCAGACTTCAGAGGCATCCGGGCATCCCTTCACTGCCACTGGCAATTCCGTGGGATTGGGAAGCCAAGGTTGCTGGCTTGCTGCATGCCTCACCTTGGCCTCACGCTTGCTCGTTTCCATGTTTGAACACGGAAGAAGCTCCTGAACTTGGTGGAGAGGCCCCAAGGCTTGCGCTGCCCTGGCAATGGGGAAGGTTCTTGCTGCTTCCTCCCTGGTGCTACTCTTGTTCTTCTCCGCTTGCAGACCGGCAAGGAGCCTCCTCTCCCCCAAGGGTGTAAACTATGAAGGTCAATACTATACTCCCTCACAAAATCAAGAGACATCTTGGTTCTTTTTGTGTTTGTTCTCTATTTTCAAGCATTATAGTGCTCGCAGTCACCTTCGTGTGATACCCTCAGATTAAACAACTCTGTTATTGGCTCTGGTTTTATTCCTTTTCGCTGCATCCTGCATTGGTGTAGTGACAAACTCTGTTTCCTTTGCAGTTCAAGCTCTCATGACGATCAAGAATTATCTCAAGGATCCTCGTGGTGTGCTGAAGAATTGGGACCAAGACTCTGTGGATCCTTGTAGCTGGACCATGGTCACTTGCTCTCCAGAGAACCTTGTCATAGGCCTGTAAGCAAGCCACCTACCATTTTTTCTTCGCATCAGCTCAGTAATGTTTCCTCTGTGTCTTACTGTTTCTATGGCTGTTTGCATTTGGCAGAGAAGCGCCAAGCCAGAATCTTTCTGGCATTCTCTCCCCAAGCATAGGGAATTTGACCAACCTTGAGACAGTGTAAGTTTTGTAATGATTATCCTTGTCAATCTCTAAACATGCTATGTTTCTTGGGGGCAGGAAGAGATCTCATTTTCGTTTTTCTCAAAAAAAAAAACTCATTTTTGTTCTTTGTGTTGTTTATAGTCTTCTGCAGAACAACAACATAAACGGGTTAATCCCAGCAGATATTGGAAAGCTAACAAAGCTCAAGACGCTTGATCTCTCCAGCAACCACTTCTCTGGTGAAATTCCGAGCTCCGTAGGCCACCTTGAAAGTCTTCGGTATCTGTGAGTGCAATTCTGCTCCACTGCACTAGCCTTGAGCAGTTGAACTTCTGCTCCACTGTACTTGTCTTGTCTTGAATGCTATTCTGGAGGTTTTCTATTCATGACTTGATGTTCTTCAGGAGACATCCAGTATCTATCCCTTTTGTTTAATTACTCAACATTGTTCTCTTATTAGGAGGCTTAACAACAACACACTATCCGGTGCCTTCCCGTCATCATCAGCTAATTTGTCTCACCTTATTTTCTTGTGAGTATTCATTGCTTGTTTTGCTACTCCGATATGTATCCTGTGTTGGCTGTGTGGTGATCACTATTAACTTGCATTCTTTCAGGGATCTGTCCTATAATAATCTGAGTGGTCCAATCCCAGGGTCCCTGACAAGGACAGTCAAGTAAGGCTATAGCTTTCTGTTCTTTATCTTTGACCAAACGTGCCACTTCCACTTAAGCGTAATTACCAATTTACCATCACATTTTGAGCTAAACTCATACAAAATATGCACACCCTTCTCTTGCAGCATTGTAGGAAATCCACTGATCTGTGCAGCAACCAAAGAACAAGATTGTTATGGATGTTTGCCGATGCCAATGTCTTACAGCCTGAATAACACACAAGGTATGCAGAGTCAATCAGTTTTGCTCTATGTTAAGTGGTGATTAGCAGTATGCATCTCACATAGGTCATTTGTTAAGTTATTTGATGCCAGAAATAGCATTAGGGGTTGCAGTAGTGCTCATGCTCAATTAGCACAAATATTCAAATAAAAAAGACATTAATTGTAGACAGCAAGTGGTCTTACGATGACTTCTATCTAAAGGTACTCTGATGCCTGTGAAAGCTAAGAGCCATAAAGTTGCAATTGCATTTGGTGCTGCGATTGGATGCATCAGCCTACTTCTCCTTGCCGTTGGATTCCTGTTTTGGTGGAGGCATAGGCAAAACCGACAGACTCTTTTTGATACTGATGGTAAGTAAAATGCTTAAATTACTAGTCAGTTCAGGTACTTCGGCCGTGAATCTTGACATCAGTTGCCATGATGACACACATGTTTGATCGTACTGTATTGGATACTGCAGACCAACACATAGAGAACGCAAACCTTGGAAACATGAAGCGGTTTCAATTCAGAGAGATACAGGCTGCAACAGAAAACTTCAGCAGCAAGAACATATTAGGAAAAGGCGGTTTTGGGATTGTTTACCGAGGACAGCTCCCCGATGGAACTCTTGTAGCCGTCAAGAGGCTCAAAGATGGTAATGCTGCAGGTGGGGAAGCGCAGTTTCAGACTGAAGTCGAGATGATCAGCTTGGCAGTGCACAGGAACCTCCTCAGACTCTATGGATTCTGCATGACTACCAGTGAGAGGCTACTGGTTTATCCGTACATGTCAAATGGAAGTGTAGCTTTGCGCCTGAAAGGTATGATATCACGTTTAAGTTATAAATGCACTAGTGTGATATGCCGTTGTCTGTTGATGAAAAAAATTTCTCAAGTAAATGTATATCTGAAATTAAATGCAACTGCTTGATATAGGCACCCAACTCAAACAGAAAAGTACATTCGGATTTCAACTCTCCTGTTCCATACTCTCCTTTGAGCAGAAAATTGGAACAAAGAATATTATTCCCATAATAATAACCAAAACATTAACTTCTTTTTTCACCAAACCAACTGCAGGGAAACCACCGCTGGACTGGATCACCAGAAAGAGAATAGCACTGGGGGCAGCAAGAGGCCTACTATATCTGCACGAGCAGTGTGATCCCAAGATCATCCACAGAGACGTTAAGGCAGCAAACATACTGCTAGATGACTGTTGCGAAGCCATTGTCGGAGATTTCGGGCTTGCAAAGCTCTTAGACCACCGTGAATCACATGTCACCACAGCTGTGCGGGGAACTGTCGGCCACATAGCCCCTGAGTACCTCTCCACTGGCCAATCATCTGAGAAAACTGACGTCTTTGGTTTTGGAATCCTGCTGCTGGAGCTGATAACTGGTCAGACTGCACTGGAGTTTGGAAAGTCATCAAATCAGAAGGGAGCCATGTTAGACTGGGTAAGCTAATTCACTACCAGTTTAATATGATCTACATAACTTGTGACATACACATACGATCATACCTAAACTAACACGTTGGTGCTGATCAGGTGAAGAAGATGCACCAAGAGAAACAGCTGGATATACTTATGGACAAGGGCCTGGGAAACAAATATGACCACATTGAGTTGGAGGAGATGGTGCAAGTGGCCCTGCTATGCACCCAGTTCCTCCCTGGCCACAGGCCCAAGATGTCAGAGGTGGTCAGGATGCTAGAAGGCGATGGACTCGCAGAGAGGTGGGAAGCGTCACAGCACACCGACTCGCACAAATTCAAGTTGCCTGAGTTCACCTTCAGCCGCTGCTACTCTGACCTCACAGACGACTCATCACTGCTGGTACAGGCAGTGGAGCTCTCTGGGCCAAGATGACACCATTGCAGATGATGCACGGCAAGAGGTATCCCAGTAGGATCTGTAAATAATAGAACTCGGGGCAACTAATGTTGCATCCTGTCAGAAATTGAAGCAGATCTCAATTAGTTGAACTGTACAAAGATCAAAGAAGACCTAGGCTAGGCATGGTATATTACGACATTTAGAGGTTCTGCAACCGTTGGTAGAATAATACGTTAGAGCAATATGTCCTGTTGTATTGTAAGGTTTTGTTTCTATTTTACCTTTATATCCTACTAATCTAGTTCTAATTTGCAAGAAGAAAAACTTTTGTTTCCATTGGATTGCAGAGACCTGGATGTGTCAACGTTCCCAGTACATATCAACTCTCCCAGATTGCTGCAGAATTCAATTTTTGTCCTATGTCCATACAAACATACAAATACAAAATCTCCATCGGATAATAGTAAATATTTTTGTGTGGACATCTGACTCCATGTAACTGTACATTGTATGGCACAAGATACGACCTTCCCATGTTACGAATTATCAGGAACATTCTGTTACAAAGGAAGAAAAAATCATCGTCAGAGGCAGGCACAAGAGAAAAATAAAACAGAAAGAAAAGAACTCATGTGTATTGAAGATCTTCGAGCTCAGAAATATGCAGATCCTTCCCTTTTCACCACTACAAGTTCAACACCCTCTGTGCACTCATTCCAAGCCTGATGACATGGTGGGCACCTGGCCAGTATTGGAATAACACTACAACCTTTGAAAAGTCCTTTACCTATAAAATCACAACAATTTGTAGACATTTTCATATCATTTCACATAGTTCCTCTGTTTATTTAGTTAACACAGAGGGGTTTCGTGGCAACTCAGAAATCTGGCGTGGCTCAAAGCTTGGATTAGCTATCCAACATCACGAATGGCACCACGTGTTACTATTGAGTTGCATGCACCAACCAATTCAACCCAAAAGCTTAAACTGATAGGGAAAGATAGGCAATTCACTTATACTCCAACACTCCCCCTCACGTGCAGGCTCCCTTAGGCCGCATACGTGGATATTGGAGTGGGCTGCAATTATTTTATTTAATCACGCCTGTCAGGATTCGAACTTGCGACCTCTGGCTCTGATACAATATTAAGTTGCATGCACCATATTCAACCCACAAGCTTAAGCTGATAGGGAAAGATAGTCAATTCACTTATACTCCAACAGTTACTCACTGAATTTCAGTGCGACGTCCTATTAGACTATACACTGAAGTACTGAAATTTGAACAGCAATAACTTCCACTCACAACTTGCCCTAAATTAAGATGTATTTTGGCGAAGTAGACCAATACTAGATATAACTCGTACTAGACACTTGACAGTAACATAATTTTTATTTTTTGAAATTGAAACAAGCCAGCAGGAGAGCAGCTACTATATTAAAAAGAGGAAAATCCCTTATCTGAGAGGCGAAAACAATTTAGCTATTTTGTATAGTAAGATCATTAGAAACACAGAAGAATGCTACAGAATGCAAGAGCAACAGCAGATCAAGAGAATGTATGGGGCAAAGGAATGGAGTTGGTGTGTAGTACCTTCATAGCTGGCCGTGGTATATGAGCATCACTGAGGCAGATTGCACAAACATTCTTTATGGAAACAATTATACTGATGTCCTGGAGTATCTGGCCTACAAGAATGGCTTCATTTTCGATGCACAGTCACCGTCAGTACAAAGAATCAAAGATGTAGAGATGTGTTCATACATGGGATGAACACATAAGTACAAAGTTAGATTGTACATGGATGCACAATCTAACTTTAAGCTTTGAGAAAGGACAAATATTGCACTATGCTTCTGTGCTATCTTCGGTAAAAGTGAACAAAACTATGCCATATAGAAGGTGGCATAAATTGCAAAATGCTTATTATTTCAAATAACTTTGAGAAGTTTGCAAATGTTTAATCTCAGTATTAAAAGGGCCAAGGTAGAGGCATACATGTGCTGATGTACATAAGTAATGTTTTCCATTAACTGCTGTGTGGTGCTATACAATTTGACCTAGTTTTACATAAATGGATAATGCCCAAGTGACATCTATCTGTGATGCTCACCTAGAGAAGAGAACTAATGTATTATTATTACAAAGGAATAGCATAAAACAAACAGAGTAACGATCTAATAACGCAGCACAACATTTTCCTTTTTCGCCTTCAGAGTTTACATAAGTCATCCTAATGTTCAATTGTTCACCTTCAGAACTTACAAAGCTCAATCGATCCACATGTTCCTTTTCCATCTTCCAAATTTACACAGCTCAATCAATCCTCATGTTCCTCTTCGCTTTCAGAATCTACATGACAGTGCATAATAGTGAGTCTTAAGGTACATAAGTAAATCTGATCCTTATATTATGTGTTTGTCCGTTAGACATTGATGGATAATCCATGAACTCGAAGACAGATATATGCATGGCTGAGATATTAAGAAGTGGCACCAACTTTAACTAAAATTTAGACTCATATAGATTAACA
Organism: Digitaria exilis; assembly: GCA_015342445.1. Classification (NCBI taxonomy): domain Eukaryota; kingdom Viridiplantae; phylum Streptophyta; class Magnoliopsida; order Poales; family Poaceae; genus Digitaria; species Digitaria exilis. The sequence goes on along the minus strand of JACEFO010001390.1, from coordinate 424,555 downwards.
CTATAAGGCGAAGGAGAACATACCAGATCGTATATCATCCCCAACATGCCCAGATCGTATTTGCTTCACAAGCATCCGATACATTAAAACCCACCAATATATGTGTAAAACGAGGAGGGAGAAGAGAAGACTGTTGAATACATAGTAGTATATTGGCCAGTCAAACTTATGCTTCTCCTTGTCTAGAGTCAGAACAACTTCATAGCTGAAGGTAAAGAACAAATACATAAGTTTGAGATATACAAGTTCCTGAAGTATACAGACCCATCCATGAACATAGTTACTCATCTTTACCTTGTGCTCCAGAGAATCCAGAATGGATAATATATAAGGCGAAGGAGTACCCAAGAAATGACAAAAACAAGAAATGAAACATCTGCAAGCAAGTTGTGGCCACTGTACTTGGAAATCTTCGCAACCTCTAGGAACACGTCCGTTGCATCATGAATGGCAAGGACAACTGAACCCACCCGAGCGAATCTGTTTTAGGAAATTAGATTAACTCAGCATTCAGCAATATCAAGGAAAACCATTTCCAAAAGATATTATTTCAAAAATTACAACTGCCAGCCTAAAGAAGTACTCACAAACTGATTGTCTGAGTCTGCACTAAGAACAAGAATGCATGAGAATGCAACCTGACCTGGATTCAAAGATAAATCTGCATAAATAAATAAATAACATCCATATCGCCAGTATACCTGAATATGTAAGACAGTGCTATCAGACAAACGGTTGCTACATGGTGAGTCATTGAAATACCAAAGTCTGAGCGCCTTGTTTCCCAAAACAAAAGGGCAAATATTGAGTATGTGTAAAAACCAGCAACATACATGTAGACCGCCTTGAGTTTAAATCTGGGAAAAACATACTTGTTATAAATAAGATAGTAAAAGGTGACCAAAGAAGATGGTATTCCCTCAAACAAGAGAAGATGTCTAAACATACTTTATTTTTTGATCTGGCCAGACCTGATCACCCGGTCCAACCCAGAAATTTCTTGTGGTTGTGAACCATGGCTCGTTGTATGTCACAGACAAGGCCAATAGCTCCCCAGAAAGGAAATAGACACACTTCCAAGCTGATTCTTTAAATTTCCTCATCTTTTTCTTGCCAGCATATGTATTAGGATCAAGCTTTGCATCCCCCTCCTTGAAAATCAGCTGCCTGGCTAACCACTGTACACAAAGTGCTGGATGAGAATTGAGAGCTAATGCATAGACCTCCCTTCTGGAGAAAGAGAATTAGTTCATCGTGGAATATGCTAGATAACTCCCATGCATTCCCAAATCCCAACAAGGCCAAGTGTGGAAGTGTTTAAACGCAGATAAAAAAAAATAATTGACACTTCCATTGGCTAGAAGGACCTTGCCACATCGGATATCCATTTATGCAGACGATGTGGTAATATTTTTGAGGCCTTTGGCTGGGGACATTGACATCATTCTGGACATACTACACCTGTTTGGTAATGCGAGTGGATTAAAAACAAATGTCCAGAAGAGTAGTGTGCTGCCTATCCAGCGCAAGGCAGAAGACAGACAAGTAATACAGGCACATCTCCCCTGTCAGCTGCTGGAATTCCCGTGCAAATATCTTGGTGTACCTTTATCTATCCACAAGTTGACAAAGGCCCAAATTCAGCCAATAATAGACAAGGTGGCAGATCAACTCCCTGGCTGGAAGGCTGATTTGTTAACAAAAGCAGGAAGGAAAGTACTTGTCCAGTTCGTGCTCACATCCATGATAATCTATTTAGCTATGGCCATATATCTACCAGCTTGGGCTCTTAAAGCCCTTGATAAGTATAGAAGAGGGTTCATTTGGAAAGGAAGAAAAGATGTGAAGGGAGGACATTGCTTGATAGCCTGGCCTAAGGTAACTCGGCCTTTGGAGTTGGGCGGGGGGGGGGGCTAGGTATCTCAAACCTGCAGCAACTAGGTTGGGCTCTTAGAATGCGATGGCTTTGGTTACAGAAAACTGAACCTGATAAGCCATGGGCTTTTATTCCCATCCAAGTGCACCCTTCGGTCAACGCTTTTTTCTCAGCGGCCATGATATCTGAAGTTGGCAATGGTATGAATACTCTCTTCTGGACTGATAGATGGGTTCATGGCCACAGTCTCGACCAGCTGGTGCCACATCTCTTTGGTGCAGTTTCAGGCAGAGGAAAGAAAAGAACTGTCCATGACACCCTTACTGACTGGAGATGGGTGGATGATATAAGTGGAGCCCGTACTGCGATAGTTTTGATTGAGCAACATTTCCTCGGTCTTTTCTGTGCAGAGGTAGTATTGCAGCCAGAAACTGAGGACTCTCACATTTGGCAATTTGCACCATCTGGCAGATATTCAGCTAAGTCAGCATATGAGGCAATGTTTATCGGGGCTGTTCAGTTTAACCCTTGGGAAAGGATTTGGAAAAGTTGGGCACCTGGGAAGTGTAAATTCTTTATGTGGCTGGCTGCACATAATAAATGTTGGACGGCTGATAGGCTGGCTAAGAGGGGACTGCCGCACCTAGAAGTTTGCCCCTTATGTGATCAAGAAGAGGAGACAATCAATCATCTTTTGATATCATGCGTGTTCTCGCGGGAAATATGGTTCAGGGTGATGCAATTACTGGGTGTACAAGCTTTATCTCCACAGCCAGGGGACAACTCCTTTGAGGAATGGTGGGATCAAGCGAGCAGGAAGGTGGCTGACCAAGCCAAAAAGGGCCTCAACTCGGTGATAATCTTGGTGGCCTGGTCCCTTTGGAATCACAGAAATCGTTGTGTCTTTGATGGACTACAGCCCAACATAATGGGCCTTATGTCATCCATGAAGGATGAATTGAAAGCATGGGAATTGGCTGGGGTTAGAGGAATTACTCATCTCCTCGCCCTGCAGCCTAATGGTTAGCCTAATGGGTCTTCTAGGTCATGGGTTGTCCCCTAGATGCATGTAAATTAGTGTGAGTGTGTGCATTGGGTTTTTCTCTACTGGTCTTTTGTCCCTAAAAAAGACCTCTGTATCGGTTCTGGGTGCTACACCCCTTTCTTCTTAATACATTGATACGCAGCTCTCCTGCGTGTTCGAGAAAAAAAAAAAAGCAATCTTGCATGTTTGTGCATTTGAAATTTCTGCTTAATAGACTCCTGTGCTAAGGACAATCACTCCAATCAGCATGTTATTTTGAACAATTGAATGGTTAAGTTAATAGGAATTCACTCAATTCAGGACTTGCGGCTCCATGTTTCGCTAGCATGAAAGTTCAAGGGTCACATATCACGGATATATATGGTAGGGAATCCTGAAATGACAACGAATTGATTGACAGATTCTCTGGATTTCCCCGTGTTAACCATGAGCCCGCTGGCACCTGTTCGCTTAACATACTTGCTGCATAATAATCGTCTGAAGCTTTGTTAAAAAATAATCGTCTGAAACCCCATTCCATTAGTAATATATGAAATTATGGATGAATTGGATCAAGCATCGACTTATAGAAATGATGTAAACCAACAGAATGGTGTAAAATAAGGAGCGGGAAATACTACAACCTCGAATACGAAGTGGTCGAGGACGAAACGGACGGCGAGGAAGAAGACGACGAAAAAGGGGATGGCCGCAAAGTCGGGGTAACCGGGGTAGCTCTCCGCCTCCCAGTCGATCGGCGGGAGCGATGTGGCCATCGCCGCTCGCCGGAGCGAACCGGAGAGAGCAGCGAGACGAAGACTTTCCTGGTGGCTGGTGCGGTTCGACGGTTCGTCGCCCTGGCGGCTGAAGAAGGCGGAGGCGACTGCTGAGCCCACACGAACGGTTCTAGATTTGACTTAGATTCTGAATAGTCAAACCGTTCCAGAAGTTTTGAACGATGCTCGGAAGTTGGAAATTTGCGAGCCAAGATGCTGATCTACGATTATATACAATTTAAAGTTTATTTCATGTGGCCGAATACTATGACAAGTTTAGTCCGTTCAGATGCAGGTTATTTGTGGGTTCCATAAAGAAAAATAAACGCTATCTTTCGTAGAAGTAGGTTTAGATTTATCATGTGATTCATTGAAAAAAAATGAACTAAAAGTTGAGATCCGGGAAAAACACGCATGTAAACTCTATGTGTTAATGTCTCCGTCTTAAATTATAAATCGTTTGACTTTTTTTTATCTCAACTTTGATAACTTGTTTTATTCAAAAAAAATTATACAAATGTTGTAAAATCTAAGTCATTCTTGAAATTCTTTTATTACTAAAGCTAGCCATAACAAAAAGTATATGATATTTTGTGAAAAATTTGAATAAGACGAGTGATCAAAGTTGAGGTCAAAAAAGTCAAACGACTTATAATTTGAGACGGAGTAAGTACTTTTTTTAATATAAACATACACAACTCTCGTATGTGTTCTCGAAAAAGATTCGGGAAAACAAGACTAGCCTACCGAGAACTTAAAGCACGACTATTGTACGAAACCAGGGGCAGGCCCAGGGCTAGGGCCACCCAGGTTATGGGCCCAGTCCTAGCCTAAAACTCCACTAGCACCCTTTAAATTTTAGCTAAAAAAACTAGAGGTAAAGTCCACCAACACTAAATACATACAGTAGAAAAAGCTAAAGCCTGTTCACCATGCTGAATTTGATCCTAAGTCCCGAGCCGAAGCGGGCCGTCCTTGTACTAAACACTTGGTTTTAGTATTTAGATACTTAATTTACATGGTTTATCAGCATTTTTACAAAGGTTTCTCATGTTTTGGCATTCTATCTCGGTTTCGGTGTATGATTCGTGTCAAAATGTTGTTTGTACAGATGACCTCGCAAGCATCGTATTTTGAGAGCAAGCATACAGTTAGTTCAGATATGTCAAAGTTGAGTTGGTCAAAAGTCCATTGGCAAAAGGCTAGGACTACAAGGAACATAAATCTCTAGAAAAATCATGAGGGCTGATCAGACTAATGCTAGGTGCTGCCTCGATCTCTACATAATCTGAACAAAACTTCTAGACTAAACTCTAGAAACCCATACACGCAAAGACAAGTGAGTTAATGGCAACTTGTTATTTTGTAATATACTCCCTCCGCTCTTTTTCAAAAATATAAATGTTCATAAATGATAGTTTATATTTGTTATTGTGATGAAGATGACAATAAATAACACTAGTAACAAGGGGTCCCAGTTAAAATATATCCAACTAAAAAGTATGTGCTGTGTTAAGTAGGTTGAGGAGTCCAAAAAGGCCCTACGGCTTGCCGGCGGATGGAGCAGAGGAGGTGTATCGTGGCGTGAGAGAGTCATAGAGAAGGAGAGTATATGACTCGCCAACCTCGATCTCTTGCCTCGCCTCACACTGACGGAGGAAGGAGGGAGGCGCAGCGGTGTGGAGAGAGCGAGAGAAGCGACACAAATGGGACTATGGGAGATGAGAGGGAGCGGAGGGGAAGGATGTCGGGAGGAAGAAGTATGATAGCAATTTTGCAAAACAACCCTCATGATATCTTGTAATTTTTGGTTCTTTTTTATCTTGGATACTTTAGAAACCCCCTAACCCTAAGGACTTCGTATTTAGAATAACTATTATAAACGAATGTGTTATGAAGGAATATGTTTGTTAAAATGAGACCGTAGTTGGTGATGATTGAATAAAATAAGTGATAGTTGATATAGAGTATGAAATATAGAGTAACATGAGTGCAGGAGAAATTGATATAACGAAGAGAATATCAGGACACAATGTTCTTTTTAAGGATGAAAATAAAATATGACGAGTGTAGACAACCTTATACTTGTTTTGCTCGTGCTGGTTTTTTTCTTTTTCTGGGGTCGTTTAGACTTGGTTTAACATCCTATATATGCTGTTTGTCTTCTGGTCGTGTCCTACGATTGTAAGTTTTTAAATTCGATGAAAACCATGATTTCTCTCGTAAACTTTTGCTAAAATAAGTTTTTGATAATTGAATTTCACCAATTTTCCCATATATAAAAATCCAGATAACCCAGTAAGCTTTTTAGCCCCTATTCGGTTAAATGTAATGGCTGGGGCTGGAGCTGATCCGGCTGGGAGTCCGACGGATCCGTCGCCGCCGACGTGTGATATGTTGCTGGGAAAGGGGGAAGCTTCTGGACACAAGACGACGCCTGTGCATGTGTGTTGTGCGCTGCAGCCTGCTGGTCCGTATGCTCGGATTCAGCTCCAGCCCCAGCCACTTACGTTCAACCGAATAGGCCCTTAGAAAGTGTGGGCCATGTTTACTTCTAAAAGATCTTTTCAACTTTCCTATTCATTCCTCTCAGAAAACACGCTTCCTGAAAAAGTTTTTTTTAATTCCCTTCAACTTTACTATTCATCCTCCTCACAAAACACGCTTCCAAAAAAAGTTTTTTTCTCACTCAACTAACTAAACACCCTTTTGACTTTACCTGGCGCTCTACGTGGCGCCAAATCAACCGCCCCAGAGCTATCTCCCAGACTCCCACCCTCTCCGCTCCCGACCCCACAATCCGTTGACCCGGTCCACCACAACCCTTCGGCCTCCTTTCCTTCCCCTAGTAGTCTAGTGCTCACGCCCCCACCCATCCGCTACTCCCCGGCGCCTCGGCCTCCGCCATTCCCGAAACTTCCAAAAGTCTCGCTTGGCAATGGCGAGGCTTCTCGTGCTCCGGGCGGCGCCATACCGCCACTCCTCCCACCTCTGCGCCGCCACCCTCCTCGTGCTCTCCCCCTCCCAGCACCGCCACTTCGCCTCCTTCCCCTCTTCTCCTCCCACCGCCGCGCGCCGCATCCTCCCGTCGCCGCTCCGTGTACCGATCCGCGCCGTGGAGTCCTCCCCTGGGCCCACCAAGGAGGAGAAGGAGCCGTCACCCGCCGCCGATGAGGCCCAGGAGCCGCCAACGCCCGCGGCGTCGGCGTTCGATGTCGAGGAACTCGGGTGGGGGAACCAGCTCGCCGTGAAGCTCCGAATGCTCGTGGCGCCGCCGTGGCAGCGCGTCCGCAAGGGAAGCGTCCTCAATATGAAGCTTCGCGGCGAGGTGCTTGCTTCCGTGCGGCACGGGCGGTTGCCATTATAAACCCCCTTAATTCGATTTGCTCATTTCGTGCATTCTGAAGGTCTTATCCTAGTCTAGTGTGCGTTGGCAAATATTAATTACCACAACCAGTATTTGTTAACTTTGCTAGTGTATTGTGTCACTTAGCAATTTATTTTTGTTGTTGGTAATGGTTTCAGATATCTGACCAGTTGAAGACACGCTTCTCATCAGGCCTGTCACTTCCACAAATTTGTGAGAATTTTGTGAAGGCAGCATATGACCCACGAATCTCAGGGATTTATCTGCACATAGAGCCGCTGAGATGTGGGTGGGGGAAGGTGGATGAGATCAGAAGACACATTGTGGATTTTAAGAAGTCTGGTACTCATAGTAGCTATGCTGAATTTGGCATCTTATTTATGTCCATGCGGTCCAGGTGATGAACTGATTTTGAATGATTTTATAGGTAAATTTGTTGTTGGTTACATGCCTGTTTGTGGGGAGAAGGAGTACTACCTTGCTTGTGCGTGTGGTGAACTATATGCACCTCCAAGTGCTTATGTTGCTCTGTTTGGTCTAACTGTTCAGCAAACATTTCTCAGAGGTAATTTCTTGTACGACAATGTCATGGAACATCTACTTTGCTGATATGTTTATGTTTTTTTTGGGTGAACAATGAGTATTATACTCGTCTGTAGACCTGTTTCAAAGCGTCACTTGCTAACTGTGGAAAGAGTTTTTGCTGATTTATTGTGGTTTTTAGAACTATGTATCTTGTAAACTCTGATTAGTCATTAGATGTTTTTTATGCTTAGTACCATGGAACGATATTTCTTATACATCTTTGCTCTTAGTACAACAATAATCCTTTCTATTATAATGGTATGCTCAATACTCATTCGAGTCAAACATAGATGTGATAAAGAATACATGTATTTAACTTCCTAAAATATGGGCTATTCTCCAAGTATTTAGCTTGGAGATCTGAAACTGGCATCTGAAGATTTATAACAAGAACACTTTCATACTAGGTTTTATAAATAAATTAGGAAAAATCTTAGTAGCTAAAGTTGCATTTAGAGACCATATTGGTTCCAAAATGCCTCTTATGACCACAGGGAGTAGTGTCTAATGTGTTTCTGATAGTTCACTTCTCATTAGGTGCCAAGTTCTGTAAATAGTCATACTTTGCATTCAGAGTATCTAATGATTTCACGTTCCATTGTGAAGGTGTTCTTGAGAAAGTTGGGATAGAACCAGAAATTCAGCGAATTGGTAAATATAAAAGTGCAGGAGATCAGCTTGCACGCAAGAGCATGTCAAATGAAGTGAGGGAGATGTTGGCAACACTACTTGACAATATTTATGGAAATTGGCTGGACATGATATCTTCTACACATGGTAATTTCAGCAGATCTATTTTGCGTGTTTTAGAAGAAAAAATAATTGTAAAATTTGTCTACAGGGAAGAAAAGAGAAGAAATCGAGGAATTCATTAATTCAGGAGTCTACCAGGTTGCCAGACTTAAGGAAGAAGGCTGGATAACAGATTTAATGTATGACGATGAGGTGCGAGCTTCTAATTTACTGATAACCATGGTGCAAAGTTGATTGCATGCATAGTTAGAGCATCCACGCTGGTGATGTGGCCGGACATGGTTGTGCCCACCGACCGGGGTTCAAACCCCAGTACTGCACCCAAAAAAACTCCGTCACTGTGTTCGCTAGCTTGTGCCACAGTGCGTCATTGGCCCAAGTAACAGTGCGCTGCGTTGGCCTAGGGTGCATGCCGGCTTGAGTTCAGTTGGCTCCTCTCCGTATGGGCATGGGCCAGGGTTTGGGGTGTTTTCTCGACCGGGATCATACGGTTCCTTCTTAATTATAATACCATGGGGGTGGTTCTTCCCCCACCGGTTGAGTTTGTTTTTAGTTAGAGCATACAGTGGCCTGTTGCCATGATTCGACTTATGCACTCCATGCAAGCAGTGAATCAATATCATTTTTCTTTCTCTGGTACAAATTGTCATAAGTGGAGCGCAAAGTAAAATAAAAATCAATTTCCTCCTTACTTTTGCAGTTGCTTCCTCTTACTCCCTTCCGGTACACCCAGTCCAGCTGGAGGTCTAGGATGAGTTGTCTGGTCTGGCCCTTTATCTTTGTATCAGGTGATTAGTTTCAGGCTGTGGTGGTGGGGTGTGTGTGTGTGTGTGTGTGTTCGGGTCTATGTATGACTCTTCTCTCTTGTATTAATACAATGATACGCAGCTCTCCTGTGTATTTGAGAAAAAAAAAGGCAGCTGTGCTTTTTTTTTTTCTTATTGCGCATGAGTCTACTCCCAATGATGGGTTGATTCTTCTCTCTCTTAGCTAGAGTTGGCTCCCTCCAGTAGTTGGATCAATTTATGAAGGAACCACGTCAGACCATGAGTCAGCCACTGCAGATTCCCTCACTACTGATAGCTTTTCATATTTGGAATACATCCGTCGTGGTTTTTTAAAGGCACTTTTCAAACGAAAGAGGGTGGAGGATTTGTCACTAGAGATGGAATCCAACAAAGGCTAAACAAAGAAAAAAAGCCCGCATACATATAGGAAAATAAATTGACGTTTTAACTATTCTGAGGTTCCTTATTTGTACCATTTATTAATTTAGCAAGAAATAAATTATTCGCGTCCTTGTGGTTCATGGTGCCAAAGACGACAGCATGAAGATAAAAATAGATGGCGGCATGGTGCAAGCTGTTAGGCATTTTTCTCCATGATGTATATATCATTTTATATTATCTTTCAAGCCATAGGTTTGAACTTATGGAACAAGCTATCGAATAACTTTGTGGGCATGTACAGCTGGAGCAGATCGAAGTATGCCATCTCAGAGGAATTTAGCTTACTCAGGTTATGCAAATTTGGTGCAACCCTTAACCAACAATGGGTCCCACAATGAATAAAATAGTGATGCTTCTTTCCAACCAAAACCAGAACCATCTGATGCACTAGCTTTGGCACACAGATACTGCTGCTATACACTGCTTATTTACTTAGTGGGTGACTGGACTTGCTCCTTCTCTTGAAATCTTTTTCTTAACTCCTCCACGTGCAATGGGTTGGATTCTTGTTTGGGGAGACCAAGAAGCATTATTTCCTCTTTGGGGGCATGGGTTGCACATGCCCTTACTTTCTTTTACTGAGAGCATTAAGTTTGTCCTGTAATTGTTTCAACTCAAATATGTCTTTTCTTATGAGTAATAGCCAATTCATAGATGAAATACCCCCTCTAATAAAAGTTTTGTTCTGATGTCTTTGTTGGTGTTGTCTAATTTAACAGGTAATGGCAATGCTAAAGGAGAGAGTGGGGCAGAAAGACAAGAAAAGTCTGCGTACGGTTGACTACAGGTAATTTAGATATTTCTATGATACTGGGAATAAAATAGTCTATCAGAATGAGAGGTCATGTCTAATGTTCTGGAAGACTGCCTGTTTTTTCCTAGTTGTTCCTTTTACATAAGAGTATCTTTTTTATGTTGCATTTCAAATATTAACGTTTCAAACAAATCCAATAAGCTCTGCTGTACATTCTTGGCAATGTAGCTTTAAATAGAGGTCTCCTCCGGTCAGACAGGTCCAACAGACCTATTATTTAATTTTGCTTTACTTATCCAGGATGTGAATTCCTATCGTTTCATGTACTGAACTAGTACCAATTCTCTCTATCTACCAGTAAATACTCGCGTGTGAGTAAACGGACTCTTGGATTACAAGGAGGAGAACAAATTGCCATAATCAGAGCTTCTGGAAGCATAACACGTACTCGTAGCCCACTGAGTGCTCCTAGTTCAGGCATCATCGCTGAGCAGTTAATTGAGAAGATACGAACTGTTAGAGGTAATTTTGCCATATTATGTCAGAGATCTGTTGATACTCCTTCAGATGTAAATTTACTTTTTAGTTTGTAAGTGGGTTTATATCTTTGATTTGAAATTTGACATGGAAATTTCTTTTGGCATCAACTACTGTTCAAGTTCTCAGGTATTATAAACAACAGCGTATATGGTTGATTCATTTGCACTCAGGACTCATATATGCTGATTAATTATTTAATTTCAGTTCGTGCAGAACAACTATATTTTAAAGGACTTGGATAATTAACTTTTGGAATCCTAGAACTAATAAGGTCTTGTTTTATTTTATGCTCTTATCCATCCGGTCGTTGTGTTGGTTGTTGATGATCTGATCATTGGCCTCTCAGTTAGGCTTGTGTGTACCCAGGGGATGCAGTCTAGGAGAACTTCTTATTGCTTATATGGGCATATACATATAGTGCACACTCCTGTTATTCTATCTGATGTGTAAACCTGTTTTTAACTATGAAGCTCCTTACACTTTACAGAATCAGAAAAGTACAAAGCTGTTATCCTCCGTATAGACAGCCCTGGTGGTGATGCTCTTGCTTCTGACCTGTAAGTCATGGTTTATGATTTACTTCTTAGCAGCAGCAGATTTTTCAGTGTTAACATTTCTTATTTCACCTAGGATGTGGAGAGAAATCCGACTTCTGGCCAACTCCAAGCCTGTGGTTGCTTCCATGTCGGACGTTGCTGCAAGTGGGGGGTACTACATGGCAATGGCTGCACCAGTAATTGTTGCTGAGAAACTTACTCTTACGGGATCAATAGGAGTTGTTACAGGTGATGCTTGTTAACTTTGTTCTAAGGATGCCCACCTTGCTAGTGATAAGTCATCTACATCAAATTCTAAGGTTGTCCAATTGTGGTGGTGACGACTTCGGAAATGGATTAACTATAGTCTATTCAGAATTTAGGCAGCGAATCGAGGACTTGTTTTGTTTCTATTCCTGGTTTAATATTGGTTACCTGGAATTACAGGGAAGTTCTGCCTTCAAAAGCTTTATGAGAGGATTGACTTTAATAAAGAAATTCTATCCAAGGGTCGATATGCCGAACTTAGTGCTGCTGATCAACGACCTTTGAGGTGAGATCTGCATTTTTTACATCATAGTACTAGTAGTGGACCATTAGTTAATAATAAGAACAACACAAAATCAGTGCATTGGAACTGTGTTAATAGCTTGCAGTAATTCTGGTTTCAGAAATGTTTTATTTATCATGTTAATACATCATAATAAAGCACATTTTTCCCTTCTCATCATTTTAGTTTAGTTTTGGTAGCTTATTTTCTAAATTATAAGTTAGTGAATGCACGTCATTGTTGAAGTATGAGTCACACGAGCATTTAGGGTGTGTTTGGTTGGTTGAACCATGTGATTCATGTATGACATTATACAGAATATTAATGATTCTCTTGTTTGGTTGGATAAACTGTACCAACTTATCCGGGATGTGACCATCCCACTTAATACATTGTTGTACTAGTTAGAGTGAACCAAGTGGTTCAAGCAAATTGGTTGAACCACCCCATCCAGGATCCTCCATTCATGCATCATGTCGTGCATGCAACCGAACACACCCTTAGTGCACATGAACTCCAATAATGTACTCTATTGGACCAATTTGTGGACTTAGTATAACTGTGGAATTCAATATATGATGTGTAATATATTTTTTTCAGAGTTGATTGATAGGTACGCGACCATCCTTACTTATATATATTATGGTTGTGATGCCAAGATAGCCGTCTGCTGCAGTTCCTCTTAGTTGACAAGTTCTTTCTTTTTCTTAAAAGACTTTGATAAATTCAAACACCCTTATCTTAGTTTTTTAGAGAGAATGGTCCAGACTAGTATTTGAACCTTTGTCTCGCACCTTAATGGAACACTAATGCAACTGGTCTGTGTTACTACAATGAGTCAGTTTGTCTAAATTTGCAATTTTTTTAATGCTCCACTATATGAACTACTTTAAATTTGAAGACGGATGTATTTCTGCAGGCCAGACGAGGCAGAGCTTTTTGAAAAGTCAGCACAAAATGCTTATGTTTTGTTTCGTGATAAAGCAGCCATGTCGCGATCAATGAGTGTAAGGACTGATCTCAGACGCTGAGTAGCTAATGTATCTTCAAGTACTTGCTAACTGCTAATTCCCTGTGCCACCAGGTTGATAAGATGGAGATTGTTGCTCAAGGTCGAGTCTGGAGCGGCCAAGATGCGTTCTCAAGAGGTTTAGTTGATTCAGTTGGTGGACTATCTCAAGCTCTTGCTATTGCAAAACAGAAAGCTAATATACCAAAGGATAAGAAGGTCCGTTCTACTATAAAGATTTAATGTATTCTGATCAAATTCCTATGTGGCACGCATATATGTTTGTTTGGTTCTTTTGTTTTAGTATTCAGCTATTACCTCGTTGACATTATCATGAAGCAACTAACAGAGCTTTTCATGTTAAGTTCATCTGTTTCTGTTTCGACTCGCAACATTTCTGTTACTATTTCATACATCTTTGCTTTTCCATACTTTTGATATTTTGCCTTTTGGATGAATTTTTGCGAGCTTTCTGCATTTATTCATGCATAATGAGTTCACCTTCCATATGCTGATTATATCCTAAAAAATGCAGATCCAGCTAGTTGAAATCTCAAAGCCCTCACCAACGCTACCAGAGCTCTTATCAGGCATCGGGAGTTCATTGCTTGGAGTTGACAGGGCAGTGAAGGGAGCGCTCCAGGACGTGTCCTCCCTAAGTGGAGTCCAAGCTAGGATGGATGGAATCTTGTTTGAAAATTTAGGGGAGATGTCAGGAGCAAATCAATTATCCATGCTCATAAAAGATATCATAAGTTATTTTGATTGACGCTAGGTTGCTAGCATTCAGTACTTTATGTTTTACAAGCATTTATATTTAGGGACAAGGGGAAAATTTATAATTCGATTACACATCTACCTTTCACAGAAAAAGGTAGTCTTGGATTTGTGCAGTTAATGTAGCACTGTACATGCTATTTTGATCTTTGTACTAACGACCAAAAATATCGGCATTGAAACACTGAAACATTCAAGTAAAGTTCAGCTTTTCTTATGATTGATACTACCTCTAATGCCCCAAGTGCCCTAATGCTCCTCACTGGTGAGATTTTGTGTGTGTTGCACTATATAGCATATCCAGATTCAGGAGGTTTCTTGTGGGCTGTGGCTGGAAACATAGTAACAGCCTTATGAGTTTATGACACAAGCTCCTGTAATTTGCACAATCAAGTGCATTGATTATATGTCACATGTCAGGCTGGGGTTTGCATAGCCGATTCCGGAGTCTCTGCAGGCAATTGAATTTGCAGAGGAAAAAAGGTAATGTCATTTTAACTCATTAGTGCTTTAACAGCACACTTCTTTTTATGGGAACGCTCCAACCGGCTATTGCAAGTAACAGAATGAACTATTTATCAATACTTAAACAGTGCATATGAATGTGTCTGACTTGTGTCAATCTGTATACTTAAACAGTGCATATGAATGTGTCTGACTTGTGTCAATCTGTTGATTACAGCTTCACTGGGCCTTTTACTACATGGTTCCTCTACATAACCACCCTACCTGATCAGCTATCTGTAAGAAACTAAGAATGGCATAAAGAAAATTCTTATACTTACCTCTTCATTTTCCCATTAGACAAAAAGGAGGTTTTCGACTAGTGCATTTTGCTATGGAATGTGTTCCAATTTTTCATAAATTTGTTTAGTCCCTGTGAAGTATGGAGTTGGGTGCCTAGCTCCTGTAGCAAACTATTGATTCTGCTAAATGATTTATCCTATCATTATTTTCTGGGAAAATAACTTATAAATCTCATTGTTATCTTATTATTTTTTTGTAATATTCAATAGAATATGATAAAATGGAATGGAGAACTCACCAGTCACCACCTGATAGCTACATACTAACATTGATATCAAATATAGAGGAAAGATACAAAAATGAAAGCCTCAGGATAGAACAAAGGAAGCCTCTTAGTTTAAGTCTCATATGATCACGTCTAATACATGTAATCCTGGATACTTAATCAAGAGTCAGGACTCATGACACCAATCTCTATGGCCTCTACAGAGAGCTTCTCAAGCTGCTTCTGCAATCTGGTTTGTTCATCTCTCAGCTGCGAGTTTTCATGGAGAACACGGTCGCAATCTCTGATGACATGGTTCAGCTGATCAAGGAGTTGACGGTTGGTGCTACGCAGGTGTACAACCTGCGCCCAGAGCTCACTCAATTGTTTCTGCTTTCTCATGCGTGATCGTCGGGCAGATTCCCTATTGGAGATCATCCTTCTCTTCCTGCGCTCTTCTGCAAGGCTGCGTTGGTAGTCATCTGACTCGTCAGAATTGGATTTATTATCAACTGGCAAGCTTGCTTCTTGGAACAGGTGGGCAACATCTTGGTAATATGAAGGGTGAGGCACCAGAAGGTTGCTGTACTGAAAGAGGAAGTCATTTGTAGCTGCATGGTAATGAGGTTTGAAAGAGGCTGCACTTGCAGGAGATAAGTATGGAACACTAGCAATCTCGGCAGGGTACATGTTCACTCAAGCTATGAAATGGAGGGAAGAGTGGCTTGTGAAAGAAGAGGGTACTGGGGTCAATTTATAGTGTGCAAGAATCATGGAAATGCACAGGACCCACAGCTGCAACGTTGAAACTGCCTTTTTGTGATGCTTTGATATAGAGAAGCCAGGACAGCAGCAGAGCCTGCACCTATACATGAGACTGAAATTACTAAATGTCTTTATGGACATCATGTATTGTTTTATTATTGTGCCAGCTTTTCTTTGTGTATTGGCCCAGCATTCTTCTAAAAGTGCCTCCATTGAGACTGGCCATTTGCGATCAAGCAAAGGCCTTGAGATGCAGGGTCCTGAATAACATCACTAGCACCAGGTGCTCTAACCATTTAAAGCGATGGTGGTTGGATAACAGTGACAGGCACTTGTGAAGAATTGTGAAGAGAAATGGACTGTAAAGTTAAAAGGTGTATGCTTGAAAGCGCAATATTGTCATGGATCAGCTCTATACTAAGTACTATAAGTGATTGGGTTACTGTTTTCCATAGAAGGGAGGTGTATCTGCTCATACATTATCTACTTCTAGCGTGGGATTTCAAATATTTCTTCTTTTTTCTAAAGGAACATTGGGATTGTATTTTGTTTTGCAATGACTGCTGACAGTTTCTGGTAGAGCTCTCATGCAATGGGAGAATATTTAAGAAAGGAAAGAAGAGGTACCCAGGTTGGTGTCTTCTGTTCTGTCCACTGCTGTGGCCCCCAGTGGAATTTCGCTTGGATAAAAAGAATGTGCACTTCTGAAGTTGGCAACTTGGCATTAATTTTCTCATCAACTAAAAGGAAAAACCATATCCACAAGCTCTTATGATTTGGCACATACACATTGCGCAGTTCCAGTTGCTTCCTACTTTTTATTATTTAATTGAGTTTTATAAACTAAGAATTCTTGTGGCCTTCAATGTGACGTTCTGTTCCTAGGATGGTTTAGATCCAGTTGGCAACATGGTTTCTGTCGATCAGGCTTTTAGGAGCTTATTTTTTGAAACTAAAATCTGAACTGTCCTGGTCCATGTTTTGTATGAGCCTCGCAAGGGAAATAATTTATCATAGCTCCATGCTAATATGTGTATGCTGAGACGTCATATCAAATATGGTGTAGGAACAGTAATAGAACTCATTTGAGTAATTTTCAATGTGCTTATATCCTTGCTAGAATATCGTGTTGACTTTTAACTTTGAATTACTTGGTAACATAGTTAAGCTATCTTGTTATGAAGATGCATCATGTCAGTGTAAATAAGAGGTGCAGCAGTCAGTAGATCATATGTAGTCCAGATATTTGTCATCTGATATTCAGCATGTTGTTGACAGCAATGCTGGGTCTCTGCTATTGGCTGAAAATTTGCAGTGTTGCTTCTGCAGGATAAAGAAGGTCCTAGTGATTATTCCTCATCTGGATTTAAGGAAAATGACCAAGCCAAAGAAAGAATTAGAGGCTCCTAGGTTTACGGGAGTAGTCATGTTAATTGGATTCGATTGGTATTCCAGGCGTCAGTCAAATCATTTGCACCTAGGGGAATCTATTGTGGATTCTTTCAATGGCCTAGAGCTATGAGGCCATCATCTTTGGAGGACATGGAAATCTTATCCAGTTCTCTCTTTGGATCTTGATCACAAGAATGAACGGGAAAACTCACAAAATATTGTCATCATGATCAGGAGGTAAAGAAGATGGTTGTTTGTTGTCACATGGTTTCCTTTGCTTCCACGATTGGTTCGCCTTTCTGTGGTAACATTCTTGTCAAAAACCAAGACTCCAACCCGATAAAATGAAATCACTCCATCTTGCCGTTGTCAAGCATGAGGTAAGTACAAGGTAACAAACTTTTGCTATCTTCTCTTCGATATTGATATGTTCCTTTGTCCGAATCTGTCAATTCATCCTGTGCAACACTGTAACATATCCACTATCTGGAAGACCAATGGTCCTTGCTGGTTAATGATCAATCTGATTGGCTGAGCATATTGAAGTCGACAGTGTTGACTGAATTGGACCTGGTTTACCCATCCATATGGAGAGGGAACGCAACTCTGTCTCCTGTCAGTGGGTGGGTATCCCTGATCAATAATGCTACTGGTAAAGCAATGCTGAAATCAAAGGCCCATTGGCCTACACAAAGATTGGTTTCTTTTCTTTTCGTATACGTCGGGGAGATTCGTGTCCGGCAATTGCAATCAGTCACACCAGTCTTGCCCGTAAATCCACCGACCCGGACACAGAATCTATCGGGCCGTTGGATCGCCCGATCACGCGTCGTATCACCGTCGAAGCTCTCATTGTCCTGGAAGAAAACATGAGGCACTGTGTGTGTGTGTCTATCTCTCTGGGAAACGCTGGACCCGCGGTTACCTAATTTGGGATGATATGCGAGGGAGTAGACGGTACGGGCCTACGGAAAACAAGGCAAATTCTTTTGGGGAAGTTGCTAGTGGTGCTACTCCGTATAACCTAGGGTGATGTCTGCACACTGACGCAGGGTGCCGTTCTGAAAACCTCCTGGGTGGGGTAATGCAGCACGGTCACGTACTTGTGCGCAAGTCCGCGTGCTAATGATGCGCATGCAAGAACAGGGCACGCACCTTTTCTTTTTACAGTTGAAAAAAAATAGCGCAAGTGCAATAACAGGGCGCGCTTCTTTTTTCCGTTTTTTCCCTCAGGGCTTGTTCGGCAACCCAGGAATTGCTCCCAAGCTGGAATGGTTCCATGCATGGTTTGAGTGGTTTCATGCATGTCACTCAAACCATGGGGTTTGGTTCCATGAGGTCATACTCATGGAATGAAATAGGCCTTTTTGGCATGGAACGGGATCAAACCATGCTGGGTTTCAAACCCTTCCATGCCTAACCGAACAAACATTTTGGGTAGATTGGGATTGATTCCATGCCAACATATTCCATGTGGTTTGGAGCCCATTCCATGTCATTCCATGCCAAAACGAAGAAGGCCTCAGTGCGCCTGAAACCTTGAATGGAGTACGACTCGAAGGTACTAGATCATCTTGGTAGCACTCTGTTCTGTTCTCTCAAAAATGAATACGTATGGGTGGTTGAAGTCAATATCTTTCCTCAAAAAAAGAAAAAAAAGTCAATACATTCTTTTCAGGTAATGCTATCGAAGTTAACTACACTTGGTGAGCTAAAGAGCCCCTGATTTTTTTTATTAAGGATAAACCTTCTCTGAATGTAGAAAATCCTCGAACCGTGGCTACGTCCGCGAGGGGCGTTTTTCCGCAAGAAATAGGCTAGAGGACCTTTAGTCTATTGAAGTATATGTAAACATGATATCATCTCCATTTGAGAAATGAGAACTCTTGCGGTTCCACACATGTGGATTGTGAAGCTGGCCGAATTTCAAGGTTTTTTTTTGCCCGGTAAAGCTATTGGATTCAGTGATGATGGTCGAGATATCCATGTCTTCGAGTAAGGCTGCGACAGCCGACAACACCTCTCATAGCCATAGCAACTCCCTTTGTGTACGTGAAATAGTACCCCCTATCCTCATACCTAGTACACGAGCTCTCCTACACTGTGTAGACCTAGTAGGAGTACACCATAGAGCGAGCTCTCCATACACTGTGTAGTGTACGTGACCATAAGAGCATCTACTTACTCATCGACACGTGCATACTTCTATGGTATAGGCTTTGTTTCCAGCCGGTCCACATCTCCCCAGCCCCAGCCAGTCGCGACAAGGACGCTCGAGTTGCACAGACAGCAAATCGCCAAATCGCAGAGACGAAATAAATAAAGCGGAACCACAGAGTTGAGACAGCCCACCTTTCAGATTCAAAAGGAGACGTAAGCGTCCAAATCCCACCCCACCATGCATCGCAACGCAACACTGCTTGCTGCTATACTACAAACTATAGACGACGCAATGACGCAAAGCAAAGCTACACTACACCCCTGGCCACTACGAAAGCCAGCAGCTAGCCAGCCATGCGGCCCCTGGCTTGTCCGTGTGCTCGCTTTCGCCGCGCCAAGGCACGGCGGCGAATCCATGGCGCGGATGATTGCGGATTTGCGGCCACGAGAGGGCCGATTCATGCAGTGCTGCGGCTGCTGGTTGAGCCAGGGCTTGTCAACGCCCCACCCGTAGAGCACTCGAGCCCGCGGCGAAAGCCGGGGACGGGGACGAGCGGGCGCACGACCGGATGGAGGCCGGCGACCTGGCCTTGCCTGCCACGGAGGGGCACAAGGGCGTGTGGCGGGGCCCCGCGGCGCGTATCGGGCGCGCGCTGGTGCGCGCCCCATTTCGTCCTGCCGAGAGACCCCGCGTGCCGCTCCATGTTCGCCCCAACTTGCTCGGCACCGGCGATGTGGGGTGTCGCGCGCGCCGCGGGATATTTGATGAGTTCGCGTGGACGTGTGGTCTGGGCTCTGGGGTATGCCTGCGCCTGTGCGGGTGCGCGTGTTGGTGATCGATGAAAAACTTGGCGACGCTGAAAAGGCATCCAGTTATGGAAGTTGTAGCTGACGGATAGTGTGAGTTAAAAATCCTCCAAAATGGTCAGCAGCAGAATTTCCTTGCACGCCAAAGCTTCCTTGTCTTGTTTTGCAGGTCGTAGCCAGGAGACTTTGAAATAAAGAAAAAAGGGAAAATGGACACAAACATCAGACTATCATAGTGGCGCAGCGGAAGCGTGGTGGGCACATAACCCACAGGTCCCAGGATCGAAACCTGGCTCTGATATGTATGTTTTCCTTTTTTTTTTTTCGTTTTCTGTTTTCGTCTGTGAACATAGCTCCTTTTTTTCTGTTTTTGTCTGTGAACATAACTGACCTCTGGGTAGCAACGATACTGTGACCGAAGAGGCCAGTAAAAGAAAAGGAAAGATCAATTTACCGGCTGCCCCGCATCGGTCTTTGTAAAGAAAACACACACAACACATCTTTTGCACCATATAAGCGCTCGACGTTCACGGACAAGCACACGCACTACGTTCCCGTAGCAGTGTAGCACTAGTTGATTCGATCTCGTGTCTTGGTTCAGTGCAAAAGGCAGCGTCCCTTTGCTTCCGTAAGCGACTCGCAGTAGCAAACACCATTATCATTAGTTAATCATCATCATCATCATCGTCACGTACGCTAATGCTGGCCGACTCGAAAGGCGACGCGGACAGCCGTGAAATCGCCGAGCTTACGTCTGCCACACCACAGCCCAAAAAAGGGTCCGAACCAAACCGACTCACCCAAGGCCGAGACGATGCGGATAAGAAGAAAGCCGGGGATTTCCACTTCACCCCCCGGGCTGGAAGAATCCCCTGTCGTTTCTCGCTCGTTGCCGCCCCGGTTTCATTTTTTCCTTTTTGGTTTTGGTTTTGTTTTTACTGCGATACGGGGTGGGCGCCCGTCACGTTCACGAGTCACGCACACGCACACGCACACGCACACTGGCGAAGTGGTGGCGATCGCGACGGCGATCGGGCAAGTGACGGCTCGCGATCCTGCTGCCCGCCGCTTTTCTTCCTCCCGGGCGCGCGTGCCCGGCGGCGCGGTGTCGAGTCCCCCACGCCCGCTGCGTCGCTTTCGTTTATTCGTCCCCTCGCCGTTCTCCCATCGGGCTCGGCTGTTTCCTCGCGTTGCTCTCGGCTCTCGCTGCTGCCTCTGCGTGCTTGCGCACGGCCTCGCGTGGTAATGGGCGATGCTGGCCGGCCGGCGAGATTTTCCACCGCGCGCTGCATCAACGCCGTGCCAAGCGCGCGTGGGGTCCCCCGGGGGTCGCACGGCACCGTGCAGCCGCAACTCGCCATCGCGCCGCGGTGACCGTCCCTATCCGTTCGGTCGGGGTCATGGCCTGCGCTTAGGGATGGCAATCACACCCGCGGGTGTAATATTGTACCCACGGGTGTCGTGGGTTGGGCCCATGAAGATCAAGGGTCGGGCGCGGGCGATAAGTTTTACCCGTGGGTCACCCGTGAGGCCCGAAATATATATATGTCTATGTTTTTTTTCCTTTCAACTAGACATGTTATGAATGTTTAATACAAGTTAATGTAAAGCGTACAATGATTTGTATTTATTATATTGTATATCTATTATTTACTTTCTTTTCAATTTTGATTTTTTTTCATTGAATGTTAGCTTCTTGTTAACATACCCGCAGGCGACCCGAAACCCGTATGTCACCCGCGGGTGCGGGTGTGGGTGCACATTTCACCCGCGGATGTCGTTGAGGAGGACATAGCCAAGTGTCGCGGGTGTCGTTGATGGCGGGTTTTTCTTCCACCGCACCTCACCCGACCCCTTGCCATCCCAACGTGCGCTGGCTCTCGGATCTGGCGCGTGGTGGTCGCGTTCTGTGTCTCTTTTGCCCTGACCCGACCTAATTCCTCTGGACCCACCCGTCAGACAGCAAGCACAAGCACGTGTACGCAACGCTACGGAAGAGGGAAGACCACTCTACACGGAAGAAAAGCGACGCGCGCCGTCGGCCTTCCTCATCTCACCGCGCACGCACGAGGATTCGCGGTCAGCACGGCAACAGCTGTGCCGCGGCAATAAACAAAACCTAAACGAACTTTCACGAGCGCACTTTGCTTTTAAGCGCTGGTGGTTCTAAATTTCGTTGAATATATAAAACAATGTTCTTGTGGACGGATCGCCGATGATTGTCGTGCTCGGCAGCTTGCCAGCCAGATCCTAAAGCGGTCTAGATTTCTCCTTTCATGTGCCAATTGTGGGCACAAAGCTGGAAACGCTAGTTTTCTCACTTCATCTCATCCTTTTCTTACAGAAAAAAAGAAAAGAAAAGGAAGAGCACTATGGGTTGTTTGTTAAATGTTTGTCGAGGTACAAAGTTGGCCGGATCCTTATACGCAATGGCTTTAGCGGTATGTTATTATGTGGACAGGAAGTTTCTTCTTCTATCACAGACTTTTCAGAGCTCGAACGGCATGAACTCCTTTGCTTATTCGACTGAGTTGGATAGGATTTGCAAGCTAGTAAAATTGGTTTTCTTTATAGGAACGATGGAACCTCTATGATGAAGACTGCTGCGCTTGCATCCCAACAACGCTTGAATTTTCTGAGCCCAATAGTATATATAAACTTGGGCTTGGGCTTCTAAGGTCCACCGTGTGAGCCATTTGCATTGGGCCTCCTACATTCATGTGAACTTTCACAAAAGTCCAATTTAGGTCGCTCAACTTTCACAAAAAGTTCGTTTTAATATATAATTTGAAAGTAGGATTGTTTTACCTAGCTTTAGAGTTTGAGGATCGACCTAAATATGACCTTTTCCTTCTTTTCTACCGCTACTGTTGTGTCTTTTTCCTAAATATGACTAGCAAGTAGCAACGCATCATCTTATGAGGGGGAAAAAAGTGAGCGAGAGTCACAACACACACGTACACATCGAGTACTAGCAATCAACTCTGGAACCGCGTATCGGACACCCCAACTGAAATACTACAACACACGCAAAGGGACATGACGAAGACGAAGAGAAACGCTCGAAACAAGAGCAAGGTCACATGCGCACAGAACAGGCCGCTCGACGCGACGTGCCGGCGCGGACACCCAACCCGTTCCCGCAAGCGAACGTGACGGCGAGCGAGCACGATTTCCTAACGAACGCATCGGCCTTCTGGTGGTACTAGTACTCCGTACCCAACCCTTGCAAGAACCGGCGAATCAGACAGGCCTGAACCGGAAACTAAAGAAAGTTTTCTATTCAAAAAATGAAAAGAAACTATCGAAAGCGTACCGGTTCCTACATATTCCATCAACCTTATCTTCGTTGCCGGCATGTCTTCCGCTCATCGTCAACAATTATGCATAGGCCACGGCAATGATCAGTTCCACAAAGTGGCACGGCCCCCATGCTTTGTGATAGGGTTATGGAAAATGCAGCAGGAAATGAGCAAAAAGTCTAATGGCGAGATGACGAGATGGGCCCGTGCCTGGTATCGATTCCATTCTTCGAATAGCTTGTTTTCAAAAAAAAATTTCTACGAATCGTACCGTGCTTTCGTTTTCGAGGCAGACATGCAGTGGCCAAGTACGTCTGCCCTGCATGTGCAGAACCCCTGCTTCCACGCTACGGAAACTTCGAATTCAGAGGATCCTGCAAGCGTTGGCTGGCTGCAGCCACAAGCCACGTATAAGCAGCTTTTTGCACGTACTAGCTGCCTTTCCAAGATATCCGTGATGCCGGCGGAACCGGATCATGTCGCAAAAATACAGCAGGAGTATTTCAGTTGCATGATGTTCGATGCAATGCTGAACTGCGGGTTTCACAACTGTCAGTGAGATCTTCCTTCATGTCAGACTTAACTCTGATTGAACCATCAGTTGACTGACGAGACAAGAGTATATATTACAGATCTGTCCATTGAAGAATTGAAACCTTGATGTGCGACCGATGTGTGCTTACCTTTGATTCAATAACAAGTTCGATCAGTTTATTCGTTAAGCGACAGGAACCATGCATGCACAGACACCTTCAGGACGTAAGACCTGCAACCTGCTTTCATTTTCTGTTTGAACAAGTTAAAATTACAATTTTGAAATCATAATACATGCTCCCAGAGTATAAGAAGGTGCCTTCAGGCTTCAGGTGCAAAAAATGCCCCACTGGCTTCTGGAATAACTGAACTCGTAATTCCAAGGTGAGCACAGCACAAATGTGGAATGATTCCATCCAATTTGGGTATACTAAGTAATCATTTGGGTAGGTATTGACAAACAGATGGATTAACATACATTTCTAGCCTATCTTTCACTAATGTATCTCATATTTCTCACGTTCAAGTGACTAGGTTAGTAATCTGCAACACTGCTTCATCACATAACGTTTATGAACGACTAGAGTACGCTTGAAAAGGAGATTGATTGTGCAAACAATGCTGTCGGCTAAATCATACTACATTTGAGGAGAAGTCTGATTGTGCAAACAATGCTGTCCGCTAAATTATGAGGCGATTAGGCGGTGCACACTATGTTTAGGATGATTCCTGAACAGAAAGGAGACTTGATTGTTCTCCTGAATGAACAATAACCTCAACAGCCCGTACATATA
Organism: Digitaria exilis; assembly: GCA_015342445.1. Lineage (NCBI taxonomy): Eukaryota > Viridiplantae > Streptophyta > Magnoliopsida > Poales > Poaceae > Digitaria > Digitaria exilis. Next base: position 400,013 of record JACEFO010001390.1, on the reverse strand, counting down.
CACCGTTATCAAATCAAAATCCACCGTACTCTCATCACTCTATGAGAATCACCACTGCACCCACCAATTCATGTCGATTTGATTGATCCCTTCCCCGCCCGATCAAAAAGGAATTTGCAGCGATCGAGTTGCAGAGCCAGATATTAAACACAACACCGCCTCTAATTATTGAAGCTAATTAGTCTGTTCCTCATCCACCATTCCATCCATCAACGTAACCTGACGAAGACACCATACCTGTCCCCTCGCCGCGGAGGTCTTCATCGCCGGTGCCACCGCCGGCGGCCCGCCTCGCCTTCCACTTCTCGTACTCGGTGTCATCGGTGGGCAGCTCGTGGCGGCAGAGCGGGCATGTGTTGCGGATGGCGAGCCACGGCAGGATGCACCCGTCGTGGTAGAGGTGCGCGCACGGCAGCCTCCGTGCGCGCTCCCCTGCCTCGACGCCGTCCTTGCACACCGCGCACTGCGCGTCGCCGCCGCGGGCCGCGTCGATCACCACCGTCGGGAGGGCCTCCACGGCGGCCTTCGCCGCCGGACGCCCGCACTTTCCCGGCGGGGCGCCGCCGTGGTCCGCCCCCGCCGCGGCGAGCTGCCCGAACAGCAGGTCGTCGGCGTCGTCTAGGAAGTACGTCTCGACGCCCGCGTCGAGGCCGTCGTCTTCGCCGCCGGCGTCGTCCACCACGAGGTTCCCCAGGCTGTTCGCCGCGAGAAGCACCTCCCACTCCAGGCTCCTCACCGCGGACGGCTCCACCTCCTCCTCCTCCCTTCCGGCGACCTGCTCCCACTCATCGGCGTCGCTGACGCCGACGTCCCACCGGTGGTGGTCGTCGGCGTGGTCCTCCAGCTGGAGGCAGTCCCAGCAGAGAGACAGCCCGAGGTCCCCGTCCTCCTCGCCCGGCGCCGCCCAATCGTCGTCGTCGTCCCCGTCGTGGAAGCCGAGCCCGAAGAAAGACGACGCGGCGGTCTCCCGTGGCCGCCGGTCCATGCGCGGGCGCACGAAGCTGGCGGCATCCGAGTCGGAGTCCGAGGAGAGGGACGGGAACGGCGGCCAGAACGCCGGGAAGGCGACGCTGGAAGGCTCGTCCAGGTCCTCGTCGTCGTATTCGTCGACGCGAGAGCATCGGCCGCCGGCGAGGAGGGGGCGCGGCAGGTGGTGGGCGAGGGAATCGTTGGCCATCGCTAAAGCGAAAGAGGAAGAGAGACCGCTCGCTCGCTCGCGTCGCTGCTCTCTCCTCTCGTCTCCCCCTTTTCTCCCTCCCTCTCCCCACTTTTCGTGCGCTTTAAAATTGGGTTGGGTCAAGTTGGGTTGGTGTACCCGACGCCAGGCGCCGCGCCTGGCCAGGCCCGAACCTTCTTCCTCTTCGTTGAGTCTTTCATGCGCACGAGACGATGGCTTTTGGTTGGCGGGACGAGAGATTGCCGTGTGCATTCCCTTCTGATATTTTTACTGGCGAGGATCGAATACCTGCCATTGATAGCCGGTGCAGTTTTGGCAGTGTTCAGAAGAAGCTCGGAAAGCCTGAATTACCAACAGAGTTAACAAGATGACATAGGAGGACCACTCACAAAATTAGCATCTTAAACATGGACTTCGTAAAATCACCATCCAAATCGTTGACAACTTGTTTCCCTTACCATTTTCTCCTTTCTCCTCATTTTTAATTTCCTTTTCCATGTACGAGCACACAAAAGGACCAAAATGCCCTTGATGTACACGTACATGAGATTAGATCGAATTGAAGTTTCATCGGAGCAGTTAAAGAGCACGAACACAGACAAGAGAATAGAAGCTACCAGTTGCATCTCCTTCACCAGCAAGATCACGACTCCACACAGCATCAACTCCAAATCAGTCCTTCGAGGGCAGCAGCCTGGTCATCAGGGCGGCAGCCAGAGGAGGCAGCAGCCCAGCGGGGCAGCAGGCCAGCGGCCAGGTGCGGATGGGAGCGCATGTCAAGAGCGTCCAGAAAGTGGGAGGGGCCGGCGGATAGGTCATGTGGCCAGGAATGGTGGAGGCGGTCGGAGAGGCTGGCCAGGGCGACGGGGGCAAAGTGGCCGGCGAGAGTGGAGGCCGGCGAGGGCGATGGACGGAGTATTGATCTGAATCAGTACATGTTCAATCCAATCTGAGAAGATGTACGTATAATCAAGGGCACGTTGGTCTTTTCGTGTGCTCATAAATGGAAAAGAAAATTAAAAATGAGTAAATGGTAAGAAAAACGAGTTGTCAACGCTTTGGATGGTGATTTTGCGAAGTCTATATTTAAGGTGCTAATTTTACGAAGCCTATTATTTAGGGTGGTAAAAATCCAAATTTATCAGGAACGGAACCCACACCCTAACTGCGATGGCCTCACAACAGCCACATTACAGTACCTAGAAAATGTCATTAAAAAATACGTACCTACAAAATTAAATTTTTATTACACACATTAATGGGAAGAGGGTAATAAGTCTGAAATTACCACCTTGATCTACTTAAATAGACAACAGTCCTCGCCTGGCATGAAATTTATTGGTTTTTGGCCTTACTGGTATGCCTAATACTGAACTTTTTTAAAAAACAAGTGCCTTACACTGAACTTGGACGAGGCAATCTAAGGGCAGTCCCAACCCTCCATGTCACCCAGTTTCTATAGAATTTAATACCCTGCCATGTCAGCAAATTGGTGATGTGGCAAGTGATTTATTGAGGAAAGAGAGGGAAACCGTTTCTTAGGAAGGAAACGGAGTCGGCTCGCGCACCAACACCCGTAGACACGACCAAAACTGCGTTGGACCGGCCTAATCGTTTCCTTCCTCGTTTCTCTCTCCCTCCTCCGGATCCGCTACGCTTCGGCCTCCTCCGCTCCTCCGCCGCCGCAAAACAGCTCTCCCGCGCGCCTGCCACAGCCCGCACCCGCGCCCTTCTCCTTCCTCGCGCGCGCCAATTTTCTACCTACGCGCCCTTTCCCCTCCAATTTCCCGCGCAGAGGCTTTCCCGCCGGCTACAATCTCCCGCCCAGAGGATGAGAGATCCACTGCAATTCCATATTTCCTCATCTATTGCCCAAGTAGACCTAGCCCGCACCAATCAATCCCCAATCGGTCTCCATGGCCTATTTTAAAAATAAACATTGTTCTTTATAAATAGTTCTGGCACCTCTTTTGCAGGTTGTATCCACCAGGTGGTTTCATGAGCTATTTACAGATGCCACAAACTAGCCCTCCTCAACCATATCCATTTGTTAACTATCCCAGTGCAAGCTACCTTCCAGAAAACTCTCATTTTGTTGGTGCTCCAAGCTGTAGAGGCACCCCATCGCCAAATGGCAATGGCTTAGCAATGGATGCTGCAGATACACAAGAGGAAGAATCAATTGACATTGACGACGATGACACACTTGAGCCTGCTAGGACTGAGAAGCGATTGAATTACTCACATGAAGAAGACATTAGATTGGTAAGCTTACTTTCCTAGTTTTTGGTACCTTCTATTGTACTCTAATTTTTTTGCTCAAATATGTTATGCATCTCTATCCTCGTATACTAAGAATGCACTAGTCTTGCAGTAGCTCATATGTGATTGCAAGAAGGTTCACTAAAGATATGCTTTATTAAAATGCTTGTTTTTTTTGTCTGATTGTAGGCTAGTGCTTGGTTGCAAAATTCGGTTGACTCGGTCGATGGAAATGATAGGAAGTTAGATCAATATTGGGGAGATGTTACTGCTATGTATAACAGCAACACTCCAAGCAACCGTAGGAGGAACCGCAACCAATTGGAAATTCGTTGGGATCGTGTTAAGAAACCAGTCAGTGATTTCCATGGCTGCTGGGTAAGGGCAACTAGAGTGTTCCAAAGTGGGATGAGCGATGACCAAAGGATAGAACAAGCACATGAGTTGTATGCCTCTGAGCATGGTGAGAAGCCTTTCTTACTTCAGCATATATGGAAGGTAGTGCGACATGAAAGGAAGTGGGCTGCATACGTGAAGAAACTTAACAAGGAAAAGGAAACAATGCAAACCCAGCTCGTGTCGTGAATGTAGAAGATTCTCCAAAAAAGCGCCCTATTGGGCAGAAGAGGGCAAAAGAAGAGCGAAATGGAAAACGGAAAGCACCAGAGGCTTTTTCTGCTATTGGTGAAAAATTAGATAAATTCATAGAAGCAAGCAGCAAGGCTAATCATATGGCAGAGGTGCAGCAAAATTTGGCAGACAAGATGCTAGAAGCAGCCAAGCTTATTCATAAAGCAGCCTAGGAACAAAGAAAGGCTAAAATGTTAGATCTTTACAGAGACTTACTGTGTGGTTCCACAAGTGGTCTCAGCGAAGAAGCTTTGGTTGAGAGATCAAAAGCACTAGAGTGTATGAGGTTGGATCTGTTTGCTAAAGAAAATTGAGGTACGCTTTTAAACAGACTGTGAACCCAAGAGTTTTTTTTTGTTCTGCTAGTATGAACACTATCACTTGTGAACCCAAGAGTTTTTTTTATTCTGCTAGTATGAATACTATCACTTGTGAACCCAAGATTTTTTTTTATTCTGCTGGTATGAACACTATCACTTGTGAACCCAAGAGTTTTTTTTATTCTGCTAGTATGAACACCATCACTTGTGAACCCAAGAGTTTTTTTTATTCTGCTAGTCTTTTTACTCTGCAAGTATGAACACTTACTTGTGTGAACACTTGTGTGAGCCCTGGTATCATATTTATGTGTATATATACATCCGACTAGTGCTATCCTATGTCTTGCCCCTTCTTTCTGCCCTCTTCCCTCTCCTCATACCATTACCACCATGTCAAGTGATCCTCCTATGCAAGATGATCCTCCTACGGAAGATGATCATATGGATGAGGTGAGGAGTATAGATCCAGAGGATCTGTACCCACTGGACGAGATGTGCAGCCTATTAATTGGGTGATATTGGTGATCATATTGTTGATGATTTCAAGTCTAAATTTGAAGCTTTGCAAGATATGGGACCTACCAGGAGGAGTGGTCCAAGGAGGTTTGTAGACAGGCCTTATGAAGAATCTGAACAGGGGCTGCGGAATGATTACTTTGTAGATGATCCAGTCTACAATGAAACAATCTTCCGCAGAAGATTTAGGATGAGAAGGCCCTTGTTCTTACACATTGTTGAAGCCTTGAGCAATTGGAATACATATTTTACTTTGAGAATGGATGCTCTTAATCGTCCAGGGCTATCACCACTCAAGAAATGCACAGCCGCCATTCGGCAATTGGCAAATGGCAGCCCTGCAGATCAACTTGATGAATGGCTAAAGATTGGAGAAAGTACTGGGGGGGAGTGCCTGAAGATGTTTGTGAAGGGTGTGATTGAGGTGTTTGGTGAACAGTATTTGCGACGTCCCACAGTACAAGATGTTGAACGCTTAGTGCAGATTGGTGAGCGCCGCGGCTTCCCTGGCATGTTGGGGAGTATTGACTGCATGCATTGGCATTGGGAAAATGCCCTGTTGCATGGAAGGGAATGTACACTCGTGGTGATCAAGGTGTTCCTACTGTCATTCTAGAAGCAGTAGCGTCTCATGATCGTTGGATATGGCATGCCTTCTTTGGCGTTGCTGGATCCAACAATGATATCAATGCGCTTAATCAATCACCTTTTTTCGTTGAGCAGTTAAGAGGGGAAGCTCCTCAGGTGCAGTAACATGTCAATGGTAGGCAATACAACCATGGATACTACCTTGCAGATGGCATATACCCACAATGGGCTGCTTTTGTTAAAACAATACCTTGTTCCAGAATCAGAAAAGCATAAATTATTTGCACAACATCAAGAAGGAGCAAGGAAAGATGTTGAATGTGCATTTGGTATTTTGCAATCTCGCTTTAGTATTTTGAAACGGCCTGCACGTCTATTTGATCAAGGGGATCTTGAGAATATAATGCTAGCTTGCATCATCCTTCACAATATGATAATAGAAGATGAGAAGGATATCGCACATATTCCTTTTGATTTAAATGATCCACCAAGCACACCGATTGTTCGAGAAGCAACAATCTTGCATGGATCTAACCCAGAGATGGAACAAGTGATAAAAAGAAACGCCATTATTCATGATCGTGCTACTCATAAACAACTTCAATTAGACCTTATCGAGCATATCTGGCACAAGTTTGGAAATAACAATTAATTAGGTGATGTGATTATTTGTGTTACATACAACCAACTGTATTTTTTAAATATAGCCTATAAATTGACTAAATAAGTTCTCATATTTTTCTCCTTAATGTGAATCTTCTATACATTGTTTTGATATTGACTTGTCTATGATTTTACTCCTGCAGATCTGGGCATGCTCATTTGGTGTTGCTGCAACTGAAGAACCGCTCATCTGCTGAAGTCACCTTTTACATGCCATCCGGCTACCAAGTTATCCTATAGCATAGTCTTCTAGTGTCTGTAGTGTGTCGTGCACGTGGCAAACTTGTGCCTTCCTATGTTTAATTTGGTTTTGCAGTATTACTATATGAACTATTCATGAAAGACTATATATCTCTTTTAAGTTTGTTGGTGATATCTGGCAAGTACGCATGTTCCTTGGCTGCAGTACGTATTTGGCTGTATAGAATGGCTGCCACACTTGATCCTTCTCTATTTACATGACATGCAAAAAGTCATTAAATTTTCTTGTCCCTAGAAACTGCTATAGACACTGTGCATTTGGGAGGTAGTTTCTACTGAATATTAATTGCCCTTGTTCTTCACTAGACACTACCCATAGAAACTATGGGTTGGGATTGCTCTAAGGCCAGTCTCGGTGGAAGGATCGTACAGGAGTGTCATGACATTAAATATCATGTCACATCAACAAATTTGCTTACATGACAGTGTTATTTATGAGGAGAGAGGAGGGAGAGGGTCATGGAATGAGATGGGAGGATCATCACCATGACCCTTGGCTGGCACGGGTCTCCAAGTTTGCAGTCTTGGTAACTGTGCGATGACCATCCCATTGAGACTGGCCTAAGGGTTTCTAATGTCTTGGACTTTTTGGAAACCTATTACAGGTAGATGGCCATAATGCTAAATTGCATACCCTTGTTAGCAGAAACACCAATACCCTCTTCACAGGAGCGATGAGAGAGAAATACATGCAGGGCCGACTCTATAAATTTGAGGGCTACTGAGGGAACTAGACTTTATGGCCCCTTTATATTAAGGGTCTATTTGAATCTAGGCACTAAGCTTTAGTCAACTAAAAAATAGCCCCGATGATGCCCATAAAGGCTAAACATAGGTTAAAAATTAGCTGGCACCAATTTATTATTTAGTTTATTTAACCCTGCAAACCTAGCTAATGGGGGCTCATTTCAGACACGAGTACCAAAAGTCGAAAATTGCCATCCCATCAAAAGAAAATATCTCTTTTCCCCGCATTCCATGGAATTTAGTTCTATCGATATTTAGGCTAAAAATTAGGTATGGCCAGCCCCAATTTTTTTCACTTGTGGTAGTATATTAATAAAATAGATAATAATACTAACATATATTGTTTCTTAAAGGAAATTACTGATAATGTAATCTACAAAAGTTATAAAATAAGAACATATGACTATCTCAAAAATAATAATTAAACGGCGTGACTCATTAGGACATTTTCTGGGGCAAAATTATTATGAAATATCAATATTATCCAATGCATCATAGTGTTGTACCCTTGTATTGATATGTGTGAGTATGAGATGATGGGCTCCCTTGTCTCGTGGGCCCTCGGCCATCGCCTTTGTTGCACGGCCCTAGAACCAGCCCTGAATAACCAGGTTCATAACTTTGTGCTGCACTGCTGCAGCTAGCACCTGAAGGCAGTTGGAACTTCTTTGGTGGCTCTGGAAACATTGGGGATGAACTCCTTTCTGATTACAAGAAAAAGGAAAAGACATGTTTTTGTTCCTAAACAGTTTAATGTCAAAACTTACTGTCATTGCAAAAGTAACAATTTGCAGTGAACAAAGACCATGAGGTAGGTCATATCTCATGACCCATGATGATAAAAAAATATCTGTTTTTGGAGATGGTCATCTAGGGGGAAAGAGTGAAATAAAGTTAAAGTGCGTCTGTTGAAAGTATGCAATGCATACTTGGAACATTCTTTTTGAAAGATACTTGGAACAGTCTTGAAAGGTAGTTTCTTTATGTAGTGATAGTCTTTGTGCTAGTTTTTCTGTTTGGTTATAGTCTTCAATGGAATTTTTAGTTTCCATAACAATTTATAAGGCAATGGAGAATTAAGATCCATCATGTGAGTATACATGGACCGAGCAGTATATTGTCTGCAATCTTGGCTACTAGATTATGCCAATTTGTGAGAGATCTCCCACTAATGCTCTTCTAAAAGAGATATGAAGGGGTGTAGTGCTCATAACACTACTCACTGTAGAATGAGTTATGTTATAGAGTCTCGGATATAGAGTTTTCAATGGTCGAGATGCAACCCATGTATCCTCTCAAAATCTAGTTTATGTTCCAACCTTGACATTGAAGAAACCATACCCTAGAACTTGATTTTTAATATACATGATACCTTTCTCAAAATGTGAATAATTTCTTTTGGCGTCTACTTGGAAGAGAGTTTTTGAGCTCAGATATTTGTTTCCAAGCATAGTTTGCCTCCTTTCTTCATAAAGCAATTTAGAAGACTACAATCCCTAGACCACCTTGATCTTGGGACGACAAAGTATGTCCCATTTGGTAGGTCTACATTTTTTCTTATCCTTACCTCCTTGCCGGTAACATCTAGACCTGTAATAGTCCATTTTTATGACTTCTTTAGTTATTTCAAAGAAGGACATCATAAACATGGATAGGCTGCTAAGAACCGAGTTTTAAGAACCAAACTCCCACAATAAGATAAGTGTTTTATTCTCTAATCACTATTTCAGAGTTTTCTGTGATGCATTGGTATGCCCAAATATCTGAAAGTTTATTCACCATAACTGCATCCAAAAAGTTTGTTATATTGGTCATCATACTCTTTTGCTCTGCTCCACAATAAAAAAAGTTCCGCTTTTATAGAAATTGATTTTTAGACCTAATAGTTGCTAAAATACAGTCAACAATAATTTCATATTTTTAGCATGTTTCGTATTGTGATCCAAAAATATAATGGTGTCATCTGCATATTGCAAAACAGACAGACTATCATCCACTACATGTGGTATGGGTATGACACCTTGAATTTGGCCCTCATCTTTTGCTCTTTTGATCAAAAGAGCAAGCATATCTACTACTATATTGAACGATATAGGTGACATTGGATTTCCTTGTCGAAGACCTTTCTTAGTTTGAAAATAATGACCAGTATCATCATTAACTTTTATTCCCACACTATCTCCAATAACAAAGTTCTCCACCCATCCACACCTTGGGTGAAAAACTTTTCATCCTTAAGGCTTGTTGTAGGAAAGAACACTTGACTTTATCATAAGCTTTTTTAAAGTCAAATTTGAAAACAACCTCGTCAAGCTTCTTTGTATGTAATTCACGTATGGTTTCGTGCAATATTAGTACACCTTCCATGATATTCCTTCCGGACATGCAAGGATATAAGATAGAATAAAAAATTGTCTTGTCGTATGTAGGTTTTGAGACGGGCTTGCACGTAGATATTCTCCCTGTTTTAAATTACACTTCATTTGATTTTTTGACCAAAAGTATAACCACTGGTCTTAATACTTTCTTTTGGAAATATCACATTTTTTTGTTATGAATTTATTTATTAATAAAATTCTCTAAAAATAACTTGAATTGGACTATGTTTGCATAATTTTTTAAAGGCTGGTCAAACTTAGGGTCAAAAGGTTCAAACGAATTCAAAGAAAGAAAGGCCTGCATGCTTAGCCTAACCTTGGTGAGCAAAGAAACCTGCATGCTTGGCATAACCTTAGCACGCAAGGCTGGGATGAGATCGAGAAATAGAGAGAAAAGGATAATTGAAAAAAAAGAAATAAGATAAAAAAAAGAGATGGAAAAAAGAAAAAGAATAAAAAAGAGATGAAAAAAGGAGGAACTCATTTTGGTTGGTTTATTTAATTTCAGGGGCTATTTCATAATTGCTATTTAAAAAGGTGTTGTTTGTTGGAATGTGCGTTGTTTTGTGAGAAATAAGTGGTAATCTTATCACTATAGTATTGAGGTGTCTTTACTATCTTGTGGTTGCAATCCAAACAGCTACCATAATTTTTTGCTACACATTTATGGTAGCAATCCAAACAGCGGCCACAAATAATTGGCCGCATCTTAGTCACCAACCAAACACTCTGTTTTTGCCACAGAATGTGGCTAGCCACAAATGTAGCTGTTGCCTAAGGTTAGGCGTGGCAGTCTGTGGCCGGAAACCAAATAGGGCCGAAGAATGACACTTGAAATATTTTTACGGCTAAGAGCCTAACCTCGGTGAGCAAAGAAACCTGAATGCTTGGCCTATAAAGCTGCTAGTATGTTGTAAAAACAAATCAATCACTGTTGACCTTTGCAGGGAATTCTTTTTGTTTCGGATGGGCTGTATCATATCAGATCACACTATCACAGTGTGACCTGTTACCAGGCGTGTAAAGCCTGCGCGTGATTCATTACCAGGAAGCGACATATGGACCAGGACTAATCTCTGTAATAGTGAGGAACCCACGAGCTTTTCCGCCGATGCAGTACGAACTTTTCAATGAACCAAACAGCATATAGAAAATTAAAGTTTCTTACACGAATACGGAGATAAACCAGAAAGGGAAACTATACGCTGCAGATATAAATGAATTATTCCTTTATAGATATCACATATCAACTTGGACCTTATGACAAGATACATTAGATGTTACTAGTACAATACAAATTGACACATCTGCCCAAGTACTTGAAAAAAAAAAAGAGAAAATACTGGCATTCTGATCTGGTGAGCAAAGTTTGTTTCCCCTTGGATAATTGTAGAGCTGTGACTAAGGCATGTGGCGAGATATGCAACAATTCACCATGTGCTTTGATAGTGTGATGCAGGCACAGCAGAAAGACAAACCAGACAAGCAGACAACACTGTTCCCAAATATGGAATCTATGAGACTATGACAGGCTTGCCGCGAGAGCTAGCGAGCTTGAGGCGGTAGCCATGGTGGATGTGATAACTAATATCGCTGGCCTTGTTGTGTGGCAAGCTAGCTGGTAGTGTGGACGGGCTTGTATGGTGGTGCCATGGTATGGTGATGGTTGTAGGTTGTCGATCGGCAGATGTAACAGAGAGGGAGCTCTATATATTGAACGCCAACGGCATGAACATTTGTCCGTCCAGTCAACAAGCAGCAAACCAAACTCAACGAGTGCCATGACGAGGGCTCTCGTCCTGGGCGCACTCGTCGCGCTTGCCTGCGCCATGGCGACCGCCGCGCGCGCGCAAGAATGCGGCCGGGACGCCGGTGGCATGCTATGCCCGAACAACCTCTGCTGCAGCCGCTACAGGCGATGCGGCCTGGGCGGGGACTACTGCGGCGCGGGGTGCCAGAGCGGCGCGTGCTGCCCGAGCCTGCGCTGCGGCGCGCAGGCCGGCGGCGCGACCTGCCCCAACAACCTCTGCTGCAGCCAATCCGGGTACTGCGGCTTCGGCTCCGAGTACTGCAGCGACGGCTGCCAGGGCGGGCCTTGCTGGGCCGACAGGAAGTGCGGCCAGGAAGCCAGCGGCCAGCTCTGCCCTGACAACATCTGCTGCAGCCAGTATGGGAACTGCGGCCTCGGCGCCGAGTTCTGCGGCGAGGGATGCCAGAGCGGCGCGTGCTGCGAGCAGCAGTGCGGCCAGCGGGCTGGAGGCGCCCCGTGCACCAACAACTACTGCTGCAGCCAGCACGGCTACTGCGGCCTCGGCAGCGATTACTGCGGCGCCGGCTGCCAGAGCGGCGCTTGTAACCAATGGCGACGCCGGTGGAGCGGCCGGTGCGTTGGAGACTTCAACCGGACTGCTACTTCTGTTGGAACCAAAGCGTCTGCGTCTTTGGCTTTGCCATAGGAGTATCCGCTACTCCGTTCTCGTGCCTTATGCTATGCCAATGCGTGTGTAGGTTAAAATAAAATGTTGGAATGAACTATATGTGCTACATATAATATGTCAGATTTAAAATATATACTATTATAAATAATAAATGTATTACCTCTTATATAGGAGATAATATGTCATTAGATCTATGGTGCACAATCATTTTGTAAGTATCTTAGCAAGCCTGTAACACAGTATTACAATATGGTTATTGTGTGGTAGGCGACAAATAGATCTTGCACCATCTCAAAAGTTTTAAAATGTGCTCTCATGCATTTTTATTTATGATATTCATGGTGTAAGAAAGGTATGCAGGGTGATCTTGGGTGATGCTCGAGGCACATATTGAAGACTACCAGGATTATTTTGATTAAGTGATTAAGTCGAGTGGGCCAATGGACGATAACCTAGTTTGGTACTCGTCCAACCGGCTTGAAAAAATAATTGTTTGTCTCATCAAACATGTGTTTGACTGATATGAACTTTGGAGGAGGCGTTTTTAGGGTTTATGGTGTCCTATTCACTTTTTTTTTCTTTGTGGAGGGTGGCTTATTCACTTTATGCTGAGTCCTATGACTTGTACAGAACATCAAAGAAGGCAAGATTATTTTCTGCACATGAAAATGCTATCAAGGAGACAAGGAACATAGAAACAGGTTTGGCAGATAATCTATATGAACAGAAAGTGAAAACTACATGGACATACCATTTTTTCTCGTCTCTGGAAGCCAAGCATATTTCCTAATTATATCAAGATAATATTCAACTTCATGATCAGCAATGTTGAAAAGCACAACAGAACCATATTGGAAAACGATCACATAGCGATAGCAAAATCTGTTGTCTTTCACTCCATTGTCTTGCATAAGCATCAATCAAAATCAAGAGAGAAATCAATTGCTGCAGCATATATAGTTCAATGTCACAGTAGCCTGTCGAACAAGTGACCACATGTGTGTGAGACTAGTTCATTCTAGATTTCATTAAGCCCTCCAACAGGTTAATGCTGTAATCACATACCATAATCTCAGGCGGGAAACTCTAGTACCGAAGCGCAATGTAGTTGAGCGTACGGGTCGATGGGGGTACGACATCAGTACCGTGCTTCGCTTCCATGCTCATCATATCAATGCTGCCACAAAGAGGAGGAAAAATCAAAATGAAACCACTTTCGTTCGCTGCGCTAATGTGCGCGCCTTCGAATTACTCTAGAACGGAAGCACACAAAGTTTCCTCAAAGATAAATCATGAAACACATAAGGAGCAAGCGTGGGCGCGACACGGCGTGTTTATGCCCTGTTCAGATTACAAACTAAACATTATTCACTCTAACTTTTCCCTATTAATATCATTACTCTCACTCAGAGAACACACTTCCTAGGGCTTACTATAATATTTTGCTTTGGGAGCTACAGTGACTTTTAAGAAATCTGAACACAGCCTTACCTGGTGGAGATGAAGTAGGCCTTGAGGGGGATGTAGCGCGACAGGCCCTCGTCGCCCTCCTCCTACGGTGACGTGGGCGACGTAGCCGACTTGTTCACCGCACGAATCCAGGCCTAGTCATAGTTATTAGCACCAGACCGGGCATCGAACCGGTGAGGTCATCGGTTCACTGGTTCAACCATTAGGAACCGGTTGAACCGCCGGTTCGATAGTTTTGGACAGGTTAAATTGAACCGGCCACAAATATTTTGAACCGGTATATATATGTATATATACATGAAAAATTTGCTCACTGATAATACATTTTTTTGACCATATCCGATGTATCCAAACTTCAAATTCACAAATTATTCAAATAAAAAGATCTCCACAGGGTTACAGTATTTAACATGAGAGAGTACATGCCAAATTGCCAACAGGGACAAAGTGACAAACTAATAAAGTACCGAATACAAAGCCACAAGTTCACAACTCGCAAACAGGGACAAACTCAAATGCAACCAAATAGCTAATAGTTGTAAAATGGCTCCCAATCATCTTCTGCTCCAGCCTCTGGTGCAACATCATCTTCTACTCCATACTAGGCTGGACAGCACGCTTCGCTGCGCCCGGATAATTACGTCAAGAGCTCAGAAAGTGGCGAAGCCCGGATAATTACATCAACAGCTCAGAAAATACATTCACGTGGGACATAGAAAACTTTAAAGTAAATTATGACATCCTTTTGCAAAACATGATATATCAAGACATTTATATAAGAGCTATGCTAAAGTGCTCCATTTACCTTCTAAAAGGTCTTTAAATCTTGGCCATCGATTATTCTAATAAATAAAATATTATGATAATTAAATTATTTTGGAAAAGAAAAAATCCATAGATATCTGCATCTCTTCCCTTCCGTCACACCACCCTTCCTTCCTGCCACTCCTAATCACACACGTCTAGCACCCTTGCACGAGATTTTTTTATTTTTATATTTTTTAATTTACGTTATTTCAAAAATGTATACCTGATAAATTTTTTTGCAAGTTTGTCAGCCTACCGCCTTTTGGTCCGGCGTTAGGAGCCTATCGCCAAATGAAACGGCGATAGCAACAGAAATCGCCGTTTGGGCTGGCGGCACCACTAACGCCATATGAAACGGCGATAGCTGGTGGGCCTCGATGGGCCAGGTACTTATCGCCGGTTCATCCGGCGGTAGGCAGACGAGCCGCGGGGCCAAATTAAAAGCCACCGGATGAACCGGCGGTAAGTTGGCGACGCCTGGGCCCCACCGCTTATCGCCATTTGAACTGGCGGTAGGTTCGCCTACCGCCGTTTCATCCGGCGGAAGGCGCCCAGGCGCTATAAATCGCCGCGCCGAGGCAGCCTCTCCCACGGCTGGTGCGTCGCAGCCAGAAGAGCGCGGAGCGCTGCCGCGCTGGTGAGCAGAGGAGAGGAAGAGAAGAAGAGAGGAAGAGAAGAAGAAGAAGAAAAGAGGAGAGGAGAGGAGAGGGGAGGGGAGGGGAAGTGTGGGGTGCTGCTCAGCCAGATCTGCCTTCTGGTTTAGGTATTTTTTTAAAATCTCTATATCTCTATAGATTGTAATATGTCTTTGTAGATAAAAATATTAGCCAGTTATTTGCATAGAAATATTTTAGATACATAGGAAAAATAGTTCTAGTCCAATACAAATCCAAATTTTAGCCTAGTTTAGATAGATCGAAAAGGTTGTTTAGAAATATTTGGAAGTTAAATGTTTTATATACAAATGGTAGCTTAGATAGAAATTCTAGTGAATAAATAATTTAGGCATATTGCCTTGTTTAACTTGTGAGATTCAAAAAATAGTTTAGTTTAATTTGTGAGAATAAAAAATAGTTTAGATAGATAGAAAAAATAGTTTGATAGAAATAGTAGTCAATAAAATTAGAAATATTTTGCACTTAAATATTTTAATAGGAAAAATTATTTGAATAGAAATTGTAGTCAGTAAAATTAGAAACATAGTAGTTTAAATTAGGAATATCTACATATAAATATTATTCAGTGAATTTTTTGAACAAAAATATTAGTTTAGTTTGTGTAGTTATATTAGGATTCTTTAGAAAATATTTAGGTAGGTGGATTAAATTTATTTGAATGGAAAACTTTTTGCCCCCAGATTAAATATCTAAGTTTGAGAAATCGGTGTCAATTGTGTTGGCAGGCATGTAAGAAAGATTACCTTTTCAAGTGTTCTATGGGTCTGGGGATGTTAGATATAGTTCTGAAGGGGTAGATTTGTCAGACTTTAGTTCCTTCAGAAAGGAAGTACCCTGAGCAAGAGAGAGGACTTGGGTTTCAATATGCAATTGGCTATTTAAAGCTTTCGGACTTAATCGAGAGCAACATGAGATTTCGATCATGGCCATTGTGAATCGGAGGGAACCGGTATTTTGGGAGTTATTGCCACTTCAAGGCACCCAAAACTGGAGGAACTATGTGAATCTAACCACTAGTCGGGGTTTACCTCTGGTATTATTTGTGCAAGCGTTCGAAAAGGCTACAATTAGTACTGAAGCAGTTGGCGAAGATGAAGGCCAGGGGGATACAATATTGGAAGATTCGGAGACGATGCATGGACAACCTGATGAAGATCCGGATACGATGCATGAACCAGCTGAAGATGGAGATGCCTCACAGGAACGTCGTCAAGCAACTGGCGAGGCTGATGAGGGGGAAGACAATCCCTACATAGTCAATGAGTTTCAGAGGGAGGGTGAAGAGCATGCAGTGGATGATTCATCTTCAGACGATGAAGATGATTATTGTGTCCCACAGAACTGGGACGGGTACGACTTTTCGAGGCTAAGTGTAAATGATGGTGAAGCGGTGCAATGGGAGTATAGGGAGAATGAGGTCTGCGTTGGATCAATGTATGCTAATCCTGATAATATAAAAGAAGCAATAAAACGCTGGTCCACTCTATCTTTGCAAAGGCAGTTCAAAGTGTTCAAGAGCAGTCCGCAAACATATGATATTCATTGTGTGAGAAGAGAATGTCCGTTTAGGGTGTACGCGTCCAAGGGCAAGTGGCAAGATTTCTGGGAGGTCAAGATTGTGGTAGATCACACATGCGAGCTTGAGCAATTAGCATCAAGGCACCGCAACCTGACAGCTGCCTTTATTGCTAACTACACGTACCCTCAGATCGTGGAGAATCCTAGCTACGAGCCGAAGTCAATTATTTGTGCCGTTGAGGAGGAGTTCAAATATAAAATTAGCTATAACAAAGCTTACAGAGCGAAGCAAAAGGCGCTTGAGATGAGGTGGGGCACGTATGAAGCTTCATATCATAACTTGCCGGCGTTGTTGCAGACTATATGCCTTCGAAATGTAGGAAGCTTCTATGACTTGAAAACATATCCTTACGTCCAGAAACCTGGGAAGCAGGTGCTCCAACGGTCATTCTTGGCCTTGGCTGCTTGCATTGAGGCGTTTTCGTACTGCCGACCAGTAATCTGCATAGATGGGACATTTTTAATAGGAAGGTATAAAGGCACCATTCTCACAGCCATTGGATGTGATGGTAATAGGTAGTTGTTGCCTTTGGCAATTCCTTTTGTTGAGAAAGAATCTAGAGATAGTTGGTATTGGTTTTCTAGAAAGGGTGAAGCAAATGGTTGTCAGAGATGTAGCCAATGTGTGTCTGATTCATGATCGGCATAAGGGCATCTTACAAGCAATCGAAGACATGCAGAATGGTAACCAAGAGCGTCATAGGGTTCCACAATGGCCAAACATAAAGAGCAGGTGGTGCATGAGGCATATGGGAGCAAACTTTCACAGTCAATTCAAAAACAAGACCCTTATGAACCTATTCAAGCGATTATGCAGCCAGAATCAGGAGAGGAAATTCAACTTGTTGTGGAAGAAACTAGATGAGCTCACAAAGAAGCAAACAGCTGAGCTAGCGAAGATAGCTATCAATACGGAGGAGGAGGACCTCGTCTCCCTTGAAGACGTGGGCTTGGATGGGCCAAATGTCAGGAGGAAAAGAAGAAGGCAAATTAAGACATTCTCGCAGTGGATTGAACATGAGCCCAAAGAGAAATGGGCTTTACTATATGATGAAGGAGGGGCTCGGTATGGTATAATGACTACAAATGTAGCCGAGGTCTATAATTGGGTGCTGCGTGGTGTAAGAGGACTACCCCTTGTGGGGATTGTGGAGTTCTTCTTATATCGCACCTGCAAGTATTTTATGGACCAATTCGCGGTGGCAGATAAAGATATGCGCAATAGTCAGATAACTTATGGCTACAAAATTACTGAGTACATGGAGAAAGCATTTAAAAAGGCTTATCTGCACCGGGTTTGTCCAGTTGGTGCAGTGGAACGTCGCTATGAGATTACATGCAGGGACAAAGGTCGGATGGGAGGCAGGCGTGAGAAGCACACCCATGAGTGTGTTCTCAGCAATGATGGTTGTGTTTGCTCATGTCAAAAGCCAAGGCTATATCACCTGCCATGCATACATGTTATTGCTGCATGTTTCGAGGCAGGGGGTTTGCAGCCTCGTATGTTTGTCTCAAATTACTTCATGAAGGAAACAATTTGGAACACCTGGTGGCGTGAGATTTATGGATTCCGTATACTGGGAGACTTCATAATTGACCCCGGACATAATGCAACTTATATTCCAGACCCGGATCCAGAAATGATTCAAGGTATTGGGCGTCGCAAGAAAAAACGCATCTGAAACAACATGGATCGATCTGAAGCTGGTCCTGTAGTGCGCATCTGTTCGAAGTGCCATGAGACGGGTCACAACTACAAGAATTGCACGGCTTTAACCTACGGTGCCGCCACAAATCAGGCGGGTCCAAGTGGAAGTGCTCCAGGTCCTTCAACGCAGACTGCCACAAATCAAGCGGGTCCATCTAGAAGTGCTTCAGGTCCTTCAACGCAGACTGCAAGTCATCGTGGTCGTCATGTGACTAATGATGGGCTCATGTAATGTTAAGAAGCTATGTATAATTTAATACTGAACATTGGCGTATCCACAGATGCAGGGAGAGGGCGTCGCCCTGAACCTACCATCACATGGCCAGGGTCATTTGGACCTGATTGCTATGACACACCTTTGGAATGTTTTCCTCTTGAGCACCGCCATGAGTTCGTTAATGGGAAAGAGCTGAGGCCCTATGACAACCATATTGATGTGTGGCCCAAGTGCAATCACAACAAGCTTTGCGTCATGCAAGTGTATGATGGATTTCAAGATGGTGGTCGCCGCGGTTGTTCAGGTGTCCCATTGGGGAGGTGAGCATTGGGCATCCTTCTAATCATAGTACCTCCCTTTTTTCAAAAATCCTAACCAATTCATCTTTTGTAGGCCTACTTTGATGAACAAAACTGCCGCTATGCAAGATGGGTGGATCCTAGAAATTTCTACCACACTGACGAGTACATCAACTACTTGAAGTGCAAGATCGACGATTTGCAACATCAGGTGGACTGTTTGAATAGCCAGCTCATGGAGGCCACTCCATACCCGTACACTGTTAGCTTGATAGAGGACCCGCTTTGCCCCGATGTTTGGTGCAAGTGCCTGTACCACATGAAGAAGAATCAACCGCCTCCACCTCCAACTTCCTCCGGTGGAGGTGCAGGACCCTCTCAGTTCTCAGGTGGAGGTGGAGAACCCTCACACAACTCAGCTGGGGGTGCGTGGTACGACCAGGCACCATCATCGCAGTACTCTCAGAGCAATTATTATTACTAGAAAACCTCATTAAGTTGAACCCTCGACTTCTTCAATAATCTATGGCGTGTTAGGTTTAGAGCGGCAATATGTCGTCGTACATGCTACTGCTTTGCTCGCATATCTTTATGTAATTCGAAGGTTCTTTGTCTCACTATGTTGCATTCAATACCGTAGTCTATGCAACAAGTAGAATGAAACAAAAAATACCTTCCAGAGATGTATTTTCAGTATATTTTAAAGTCGAGGATCCCTAATTTAATTGCTCTTCTTTTACATTAACATTATTATTTCATGTCACATGAAATAATGGTAATGCAACTCTTGTTCTCAAAAGACAACTAGCTAATTTTGGACGTGCATACAAATTTATTTCATGCAAATACTTTGCCTACAAATCTAACCACTAAGTACATTATTATTTACACTATACAAATTTCCTCTTTTTTCTAAAGAAAAGATAAAAAAGGAATTTAAATTTTGTATCAACTAACAACAATTAATGTGTCAGAGGCCGCTTTATGGACATACAACTATGACGTCATGCGACTAACGGAGTAACAGACTAGTCAGCAAAACCCAAATTCATAACATTATGAAATATTATATAATGAAAAAATATTTTTGATAAAAAAAAAACCACATACCGCCGGTTTATACGGCTATAGCCGTTTCAACCGGCGATAGGCCGCACCCACAAACTGCCGGGCGATAGGGATTACCGCCGTTTCATCTGGCTGTAGCCGGCTACATCACGGCGGTACCACTTATCGCCGGATGAAACGGTTCTATGGGCCACGGCCCAGCCAAGAAATCGCCGTTTGAATCGGCGATTGCGGCCTATCGCCGGACCAAACGGCGGCACACTGACAAATTTGATAAAAAAAATTATCAGGTATATATTTTTGAAATAACGAAAAATAAAAAATATAAAAATAAAAAAATTTCCCCTTGCACAGATGCAGCATGCACATGTTTGAGGCCCGGGCCCAGTGCATGTGCGGCCCGTGCGACGGCACAGGGCCCCCATTTTCGAAGGGCCCATAATTAGGCCCAATATTGGCCCATCAGTCCGCGCGTCTGGTAGCCCGCCTGCTGCTCGCTGTCCTTTGCCGCTCGCTGCCCCAATCCAATCGCCGCTCCGCACTAGGAAAGCAATCGGCCGCCTGGGCCTCGCGGTGCTCCTCCTGTTGTCCGCAAAACAGCAAAAACGCACGGTTGTTCTAAAAAAGAAAAGCAAAACCGCATGGCGCACGGCAGCAGGCGGCCAGGTGCAGCACGTCAGCCCGCATCAGTCCTTCACAATCAGCAAACGAGAGCGCACAGCAGTCCAGCAGTCCTCCATATTAGGTTTTTCTAGGCTTATCTCTTCTAAAGTTCTAATTTTTGTTACCAATATAGTTATTTAATTCTGAATTATGATTTTAGCTATCAAAGCGCAAAGAATAAACAATGGACGATTTAACCTGTTGTAACACGGTTTTTCTTGTATTACGAACAGTGAATAGATTACAATCGTCTTTTCTTCGTTCCTCCAAAAAATTGTCCTCTACAGTTACTGTTGACCCGCTATTTATAGGGGTCAACCTCGCATGTTTACAAGACCGTTACTTCCCGCCAGAAATCCTATACCTATCCTAGCTTACAGATGACCGTTGCTTCCCGCCAATCTTTATCTCAACCTCGTAATAGGAGACAGATTCGTTCCGGCATCTCCCTGTCTCGTGAACAGCTTCGAACTATTATCTTCTTTGCCTTGACTTCTTCAGTCCTGCTCGAGGCTTTAACCTCTTCGAATTAGCTTCGCGCTCGTCATCTTCGTCCCGACCTCTCTAGTCTCGCCTGCGACTTTAACCTCTTCGAATTAGCTTCACACTTGTCTTCTTCGTTCTAACTTCTTCAGTCTCGCCTGCAAAAATAGAAAATACAATTCCAAGGGGCGTCTCCCCAACAGTAGCCCCTTCGTCCTTGGATTCGAGTTCATTACTATTCATCCCTCGAACTCCTGGGACGAAACCCAAAAGGCGTCCCCTTGGATTAATTTGGCGGTTACTCTGGCGCCCTTTTACGGCGCAAACTTCGGAACTTACCGTGCCTATAAATAGTAGAGGTCAACCCCCCCTAAAAATTATCTTCGCTTTCATCTCTGACCTCGTGCTACTGTGTTCGCTTTGCTTTAGCTCTCATCTCTGACCTCGTGCTACTATCTTCGCTTTGCTCTAATTATTGCTGCCTGTTGAGATTCTTGAAGTGCTTCGTGATTAAAAAAGAGGTTAGTTTTGAAAAATCTTTGTCCTCGTTTCTTGTTTTGTTATGTTTTGTAATTGCTTTTTCGTTATTAGTTTCGGAAATGGCTCACGTCAAGTCTGCTGCAATTCCGACCCCTGATGCGGAGAGAGAGGATAGTCCTGTAGCCTCTAACCCGGGAAGCGAAGATTTGGAGGGGGTCGAGGCCAATGTCAATGAGCTCGTTGGGGAATCAGCTCCAAAAACCCTTCATTTCGGTCGGTCCTCTGTTACTGCTGGCATGATTTCATCTTATGAACAAAATGGATTCTTTCCTGAAGGTGTTGGCCGTGCTCCTGGATGCGAGACTACTCCTGATCCCCAATTCGGAGAGGCTGTTTTTTTTTCTGAATTCTTTACTGCAGGACTTCGTTTTCCTTGCGATCCAATGCTGCCCCAGATCTTGGATCGTTTCAACGTCAAGCTTCATCAGTTGACACCCAATTCCTTCGTTCAGCTATCGAAGTTTTTCTGGGGTGTTAAAACATTCGGTGGTGAAATTGACCTCGACACTTTTGGCCGCTTCAACGAGCTTCATCTTCAAAAGAGGTCAATCTTTTTGGAAGAAGGCGGAGAAGAACATGTTGGACAATTTGGAGTTGCAACTTTTACTTCGCGTCGACGAAGCGCTGCCCTGAAGATCACGAAAGTTGACTTCACCTACTCTCAACGGAACCGTTGGGATGTGAACTGGCCGAAGTCGTGGTTTTATGTTAAAGTTGGCTTCGCCACTTCGGATTCCAGCAACATTAGCTATCCTTTTGCTGGCCCCCTTGGCAATATCGAAGTATCCACTGTGATTGACTTCGATAGGAAATCCGAAGCTTTTAAGAAGAACAGTCGTTGCTTTATCCATGCAACTCGGCGATTGACAGGCCGTGATGTAGTTGAAGAGTTTCTGGCTGCCGAAATCTGGCCTTTAGGAAATGGTTGGAAACCCTTCAGAGTTGAGGAGAGGCAAATACCTGGCTTCGATTTGCCCACTACTTTTGCTATCTTCGGACTTACAAAGCCTGCGAATGTGTCCGATGATGATATGATCTCTAACGTCGAATGGGCCGCCAAATCTTTAATTGGCCCTCTTACTGAAAAGGAGAAGAAGGATATGATTGACCTCTTCGAGAAACCCAGCCGCTTGAATCGGCCATGGTTAGAGATGGGCGTCAAATACGGGGATAGAGTACCACCCTCCAAGCCTCAGAAACGTATGAAACCTGTTGGTAACATTGGATCCGAGCAAGCTGTTGGAGTAACACGAAGATACAAAAAGACTTCGTCAAAGGTGCTAGTATCTTCGAGCCAAGATGTTCCCCAAACGAAGACAAAACTGCTCGAGGCTCAGAAGAGAAAAACTGTTGGTGTGCACCAGTCTACCTCTGCGCCTAACAAGAGACCGCGACTAACTCGAAAGGTGGATCTGTCGTTGCTGGACAGTCCTGAAGTCGAAGCTGAGGCTGAAAAAGAGGACGAAGCTATTGAAGCGGCTTGTGGACTTTTAGGAATTGCTGGTGTTGCTGGCGATGACCTCGGCACATCGGGGTTCATGAAGGAGTTGGCAGGCACTTCTGCTGCTTCGGGAGAAGGTTTGTTTGTTCCTTTCATGAAATGCCTCGGTGCTAGAATGAGCCTCGCAGGCTCGATATCGAGTGTTGTTTCGAAATCTTCAAGAGAATTCGATCCAAACTTTCTTGAGCTCTTAGAGCATAACTTCGGCTTGTATTCCACAGAACCAGCCGTCGAAGGCGTAAACGTTGAAGAAGATAAAGTAGCCGAGGCCGAACACGAGGTCAGTAATTTTAGTTGTACTGTATTTGATCGCTAAATTTTTTTATTGTTTACTTATTTTGCTTGTTATTTTTAGGTCGAGGTTGTTGATGCGAAGGGAAAAAAGATCCCTGAAGAAACAAATGTTAATCGTCCTCAAAACTTGGCTTCGTCTTCTTTTGTTGAACTTGGTGAAGATACTGATGAGATGCGAGGTGAGAAAGAAAAAATTCTGGCACCACTTCTTGTTTAGTTTCATTTTTTATTCTTATATTTTGTCTTCGTTTTTATAGGTTTTAAAGCATCATTGGAAAACCTTGACTTTGAAGAGCTATCTCGCTTGAGCGTCTCCACAGCGCAGAAGGTTCGTGCTTGCTTCTTATTACTTTATCCTCGTTTCTTCCTTTCTTTATATTTATCTTACGTTTTTGTTTTCGATTTGCTTCCTTAGGTTAAGCTGATCAACGCAGTTTGTGCCTCAAAGTCTAAAACTGTTGTTGATCGGCTTCGTTTTTTGGAAGGGGAGAATGAGAGGCTTCGGGAAGTTAATGATAAACTTCGCAAGGATTTAACTAAGATCGAGGACACTTGGGATACCACCAATCGGAAATATAAAGCCTTGCAAAAAGACTTTGACAAGAACCTGGTTGTGATCGAGAATCTTCGTGAAGCCGTGGTTCGCGAGTCTGATGCTGCCAAAGAGGCTAAAACCCAAGTGACTTCTCTCGAACTCAAGTTAAAGGAAGCTGAAGAATCTCTAGCCTCTTCCAAGATTCTTGATGCTGAGAGGGTGAATCAAATCTTTGATTCGTATTCAAACTCGCTCAAGCAGTTCGGAGCCACTCCTTATGCCCTTCCAATGGACTTGACCGTCGAAAATTTCTTGTCTTGGATTGAAGAGGAGTTCTCCGGTCTCGGGGACATTTTTTCAATTGCTGGCGACAACTTCGCTCTTACCTGCACCGATGGCCTCGGCAGATTTCTCGAAAAAGAAGATAAGGAACTGCTTCTTCGAGTTTCCGGTCCCGGGTTTCGTTTTACTGACTTCGGAGATCTATCCTCGTCTTGCTCTAAGGAAGTCGAAACTATGAAGCGTCGCTTCTTGCGAGACTTCTGGAATGTCTATGGGCGAGATATGGCTAAGGACTCCTCTTCGAAGGTAAAAACAAATTTCTCTGTGTGACTTAGCTTTTACAGTGTCAAAAAAGCTAACTCTTCTTTTGTTCCTTTACTAGGAAGAAGACGAAGACGCGGAGGCCGAAGAAGAAAAAGAAGAAAAGAGCGAAGAGGAAGAGAACGACGCCCCTGATTCGTCTGCTGAAGATGATGGAGCGAATTCTTCCCAGGAGGAGGGGGAAATCTAGTCGTGATGTTGCGAGTAGAAATCAATTTTTGTAAAAAACTTATTCCAAGCGAATGTTTGTGGATTCGAGAGCGATTTGAACGCTGAAATTGCTCAATATTTTGTTTATATTAGCCTCGTAATTATCTTCGATCTTTATTTCATTTCGAAGTGCATGCGCTGGATTCGTAGAGATTCTTTTCCTTTGAACTTGCTTGTACATTGTTTTCTTTCTATAAGATCATGACCTTTAGTTTCGTTTTCGCTATGGAAAACGCTTAAATATTCTTTGGCTTCTAATTCCCTTGTTAACTCGAGAAAGCCTTGAAGCGGATGCGCTTTTCTTCATGATTTGGCTTCTAATTCCCTTGTTAACTCAAGAAAGCCTTGAAGCGGATGCACTCTTCCCGATGACTCCACTACTTGAGGAGACGTTGCTGTACGAAGTATCAATGGGCCCTGTGCTATTGTTGATTTTTATCCTGGACAGATCATGCCGTCGAGCGTTCCTGTGGTTCCTGCTGCCTCTCATTTCTAGGAAAAATTTTCTTTTTCATTTGCTTTGCTTTTTCTCTTGCTGAGGCTTGACTTCCCCTTCTGTTTTATAGTGGTCTTTCGACCCTTGGGGATATTATGATTTCACCTAACTTCGTGTCCTTTTGAAAGTACAAGTTAGGTGATTCGTTTCAATGTGTTCGTTGCTTGCTTGAATAAATGCAAATGGGGGCTTCTCTTTTTTACCTTTGAAAAAGGCATCCCCTCCCTCGATAGCCCCTTTGCGTTTATTCATTGCTTCTTATTTCGAGCAACGAATCTGAAAGATTACGTTCTCTTGTTCACTTTCGAAATAGGGCAACTCTGTTGCTTTTTTTGTTCCCCTTATTTGATCTAGACTGTAGGTTTTCTTGCGAGATTTTGTTTCTAACCTCTTCCTTAGACAATTTTGTTCGAGATCTTTTTGGCGAGGTTATATTTCTGACCTCAACCTTGGGCTATTTTGCTCAAGGCTTCTTTTTGCGAGGTTGTATTTCCAACCTCGGCCTTCAGCTATTTTGCTCGAGGTCTTTTTATGAGGTTATACTTCCAACCTCGGCCTCGAGCTGTTTTGCTCGAGGTCTTATTTTTGCGAAGTTATATTTCAACCTCGGCCTCGAGCTATTTTGCTTGAGGTCTTCTTTTTGCGAGGTTATATTTCCAACCTCGGCCTCGAGCTATCTTGCTCGAGGTCTTCTTTTTGCGAGGTTATATTTCCAACCTCAACCTCGAGCTATCTTGCTCGAGGTCTTCTTTTGCGAGGTTATTTTTCAACCTCGGCCTCGAGCTATTTTGCTCGAGGTCTTCTTTTTGCGAGGTTATTTTTCAACCTCGATGTGTTTTTTGCTCAAGTGCTTTTAGGGGAATCTCCTTTGTTGATTTTTGAAGAGATTTACATAGGTTCGCCTCATTAAAAACCTCACCTCCAGTTTCCTGGAGCCCCTTTTGTGAGGAAAAGAGTACGACCTTTTGTGATGAAAGAAAAAGAGAATAGAGGTGCTTCGTATTTGTGCTTATAGCTCCGCACATTTACGAAGTTGACCTTTACAAAAAGGACTAAAACTTGGAAAAAACTATACAGCTTTATTTGTTCCGATTCTAGTTATAGTATTTGCGAAGTTGCTCTACGTTCCATGAGTGAGGTAATTCTTCTCCGTTTTCGGTGGACAGATGATAAGACCCTGGCCTCGAGCTTTTGGTGACAATGTATGGTCCTTCCCATTTTTCCTCGAATTTGGATAAATTTTCTGCATTATGCTTTCTTTTGATTACCAGGTCCCCAATTCTGATCTCTCTTATCTTCGCCTTTGGGTCGCGCCACTTTCGTGTTTGTCTTTGATATGATTCGAGGTTATGTGAGGCAACAAGCCGATCGACTTCGATTAGGTCTTTTTCCACCATTTCTTTTTCACCTTCCTCACTACTAAGTGTTACCCTTAGAGTTTTGGCCTTGATTTCTTCTGGGACCATCGCTTCGGTGCCGTATAGGAGTCTGAAAGGGGTGAACTTGGTAGCTCTGGACTCTGTGGTATTATGTGACCATACTGCGATTGGTAAATCGTCAATCCATTTTCCCTTTTTGTGGTCGAAGAGCATCTTCCTTATAGTCGAAAAAATAATGCCGTTGGCTCTTTCAACTGCGCCGTTTGATTGCGGATGATATACGGATGCGTACTTCACTTTGGTTCCCATTGTTATGCAAAAATTTCTGAATGATTCGCTGTCAAATTGCTTTCCATTGTCTACTGTTATTTCTTTTGGTACCCCGAATCTGCAGATGATGTTATGCCAGAAGAACTTTTGTACTGTATGCGAAGTTATCGATGCTAGGGCTTTTGCTTCGATCCATTTTGTGAAATATTCCACGGCAACTACTGCGAATCTGCAGTTTCCTTGAGCTGTTGGGAGAGGCCCTACCAAGTCTATTCCACATCTTTGCAATGGCCAAGAAGGTGTAATGAGCTGCAACAATAAACATGGAATCTTTTGGTTGCTTGCGTTCTTTTGACATGCTTTGCATTTCTTTGCTACTTCGTCTGCATCTTTTATCATTGTTGGCCAGAACATTCCCTGCCTGACTGCTTTTGCTGCGAGGGCTCTTGGACCAATGTGTGTTCCGCATATCCCTTCGTGTATGCTTCTTAGTATCGCCGTTCCTTGTTCTTTTGCAATGCATTTTAGCCATGGTGTTGATATCCCCTTCTTGTACAGCTCTCCTTGTATTATCTGATATCCTTTTGCTCTTGCTGGTATTCTTTTGGCTTCGCTTGCTGAACAGGGTGTGAAGTTGTCTTGTAAGTATGCCATGATTGGTGCTCTCCAATATTCCCAACGAATGTGTGCAAGATGCTGCTTTCTGATTGAGGGGATGGTCATGACCTCGTAAATTACGTCTTCGGGTAGCTCTTCCTTCTTTGCTGCTTTTTTTGGCTAAATCATCAGCTTCGTTGTTGTCATTTCTGTGGATGTGCTCTACAGTGAATCCTTTGAAGTGTTTTTCCATTTCTCTGACCTCTTCGAGGTAATTGATTAGTTCTGGTTTTCTAGCTTCGCTGTCCTTTTCGATATGGTCCCTTGCTATTTTCGAGTCTGTCTTCACAATGAACCTTTGTTTTCCCAGCGATTTCATTTTTCGCAGCCCAAGCAGGAGTGCTTCGTATTCTGCTACATTATTTATGATTTGAATCTCTTGGTTGTTGAATTCCAATCGTGCTGCGAATCTTGTTTTGATTCCTCCTGGTGAAACTAGTATTGCAGAGATTGCTGCTCCTTTGCTACAATATGCTCCATCACAATAGACTGTCCATTGTTTTTCGTCTTCGTCTGGACTTTCGTGTTTTGGAGAAGTCCAATCTGCTACGAAGTCAGCTAATACTTGGGACTTGATTGCATTTCGTCTCATGAATTCGATGTTGAATCCGGATAGTTCTGCGGACCATTTGCTGATCCTATTCGAAGCTTCTCTGTTTGCGAATAACTCAGCTAGAGGTTTGTCGGTGACGACTGTCACTTTGTGAGCTTCGAAATAGTGCCTGAGTTTTCTTGATGCCATAAGTAATGCGTATGCAATTTTTTCGAGCTCAGAGTATGACTTCTTGGCTCCAGATAATGCTTCAGAAACAAAGTAGGCTGGCAACTGCTTCAAAATGCCTTCGATTTCGGTTTCTTGTACTATTGCAGCGCTTACTGCTGACTCGGATACCGCGAGGTAAAGGAGAAGGTCTTTTCCTTGGGCTGGTGGTGATAATTTGATCATTGCCGCAAGGTACTGCTTTAATTCTCTGAATGCTTTCGATTGTTCTTCGCCCCAGTTGAATTTCTGTGCATGTCTGAGAGTTTTGAAGAAAGGAAGGCTTCGCTCGGCCGCTCTTGGTACGAATTTGTTTAGAGCTGCGATCCTGCCTGTCAATTGTTGCACTTCCTTAACCGTCTTTGGCTCCTCCATGGATGCCAAGGCCTGTACCTTGTCTGGGTTGGCCTCGATTCCCTTTGAAGTTACAAGGCACCCCAAGACTTTTCCTTTGGTTACTCCAAAAACACATTTTTCTGGATTTAAGCTCAAGTTTGACATTCTTAGATTGTTGAAGGTTTCCTCGAGATCCTTGATGTGATCCGTTCTTTTGATGCCTTTTACGACGAGGTCATCCACATAAGCTAGCATGTTTCTATCAATTTGTGAGTTGAAGACTTTTTTGGTCATTCTTGAGAAAGTTGATCCTGCGTTTCTTAGCCCTTCTGGCATTCTGACGAAACAAAAAGTTACGAAAGGTGTTATGAAGCTTGTCTTCTCCTCATCCTCTTGTTTCATCCAAACTTGGTGATACCCTGAAAAGCAATCTAGCAGGGATAGAATCTCGCTGTTGGCTGCGTCGTCGACGACGCTATCGATTCTTGGTAAAGGGAAATCATCTTTTGGGCAATGCTTGTTTAGTGTTGTGAAGTCGATGCACATCCTCCACTTTCCGTTTTTCTTCTTCACCGGGACAGTGTTTGGCAACCATTTTGGGTATTGTACTTCTCTGATGACTTTTGCTTTCAGTAACCTTTCCACTTCGGATTTTATTCCCTCTACCTTCTCATCCGACATTTTTCTCAATTTTTGCTTCCTTGGCTTTGTCTTCGGGTTTATATTGAGGCTATGCTCGATTATGGTTCTGCTGACACCTTTTAGATCTGCAGCTGTCCATGCAAAGACATCTTTATTTTCTCTTAGGAAAGTTATCAAATCTTCCTCTTCTTGAGGGGTAAGGTCTGCTCCGATCGTGACCTCTCTACCCTCGATTCCTGGATCGAGAGAGACTCGCTTGGTGTCTTGTGCTTGAATAACTTCTTTTGCTTTTTCCACTCTGGATTGCGGTGGCTTCTTTTTGATTGATTCTATTTGAACTTCATTGTTTGTTTGTTTCGTTTCTGCCTGCAAGAGGTTGACGTTTTTCTCACCTGGGGTAATTCCTTGTTCGATGTCCCTTGCGACTTGCTGGTTTCCGAATACTATGATTACTCCATTTGATGCTGGAAGTTTCATGCAGAGATACGCCTGTCGCACAATAGCTTCGAACGTGTTGAGAAAACCTCTTCCGAAGATTGCATTGTAAGGGTAGTACATGTCGACTATGTCGAAAGTGATTCGTTCTGTTCTGGGATTACTTAAGTCCCCCAAGGTTACCGGCAGTTCGATTTTTCCTAAGGCCCGGATTCTTTTTCCTCCAAAACCAATGAGTGGAGTTTCGGATGGTTGTAACAAGCTTCTGCTGATGTTCATTTGATCGAAGGCACTTGCGAAGATAATATCAGCTGAACTGTCATCGTCTATCAGTATCTTTGTTAGCTCCCAGCCTGCCACATTTGTTTCGATGACCATGGCATCAGTGTGAGGATAACATTGGAGCTTGAGGTCTTGTTCGGTGAAAGTTATTGGGATATGTGACCAATGGGTTTTTATTACTGGGCCTTCGGGTAATATTGCATGCACTCTTCTGAAGTAGTCTTTTCTTTGTCTTTTGCTTTCGAAGTCAACTGAAGATCCTCCTGCTATAGGCAGAATCATTCCGCGAGAGGGGATAGGACCCTTGGCGGGTGTTGAATTCGATGTTGAAGCTGTTTGCATCATGGTTTCGTCTTTTCTTGCCGTGGTGGACTGAATTGAGCTGTGCGCTTGTTGATTTGGCTCGGACTAGGTTTGATGCCAAGCCAATCGAGGCTGATGGTATGTTGAGTAGGATTCTGAATTCGTCGGGAGTTGCAGCTGCGGATTCGACGTGTTATGGGAGGTGCACTGCCAGGAATTTGTTTGAACTGTGCGACCTTGATTGTTATTTTGGTTCATTTCTTGTTTCACCCTGATGGTTATGGGACATCTTCCTGTACTGTGATCTGGGTTTTCGCCATGGAATTGACAGAACCAAGTTCGGGACTGGCTTTCTTGTTGGCCTCGTCCTCTTCCACGGCCTCTGCCTCGTCCGCCTCTTCCTCGTGCGGATGAGGAGCTGAAATCTTGCTTCATTGCATTTGATTCGTTACTATGTTGGCCGCTCTCGTTTTCTATGTGAAAGACTTGAGTTGGTCGGTTGTAGTTCTGCTTTTCGTATGTGGGCTGCTTGTAGTTCCCATTTGCTTTTCTAAGCATGGCTCTTTCGTTGATTCTTCTCCTGTGATCATCGTCTGATCTGCAGAACTTTTCCATCTCGTGGAAGAGTTCATGGAGACTTCTTGGTTTGTTTTTGACGAATTCTGACGCGCATGGCCCTGGTCCCAACCCGTGGATGCATGCATCGATTGCTATTGAGTATGTGATATCATCTGTTTGGGCCTTCAATTGGATGAAGCGTTTGAAGTACTGAGCTAATGGCTCCTTTTCCTCCTGTCTACATGCGAAGAGATCTCCCGAGGTTAACAGTTGCCTGTTAAATCCTTGGAAGTTCTGAAGTACTTTTGCCTTGAGTTGTTCCCAGCTGAATATTGATCCTGGGCTTAGTCTTGTGAACCATGTGAGAGCCGGTCTTTCACAGGCTATGATGAATGATTTCGCGAGAACTAGTTCGTTTCCTCCTGCGGAAGCCACAGCAACTTCGTAGCTCATCAAGAACTGCCTTGGATCACAAGTGCCATTGTATTTGGGCAACGTGATGGGCTTGTACGATGTTGGCCATGGTGCATTTTGAAGGCCTGGAGATAACGGTGAATTCGAGTCATAGCTTCTGAAACCCGCGTCGTAATTCATTGTTTCGGTGTGGTATTCTCTCTCGGGCTCTCGAATGGTTTCTTTGCTCGCGTTGAGCTCGTTTTGGAGTCTCTTGAGCTCATTCTTAGCCTCTGCAATTTTTCGCTCTTTCTCGGTTTCTTTTCTTTGGTTCTCTGCTTCCATCAATAGAGCTTGTTTTTCTTGCTTAAGCCTCTCAATTTCTTGTAGCAGTTGTTCGAGGCTAGTTTCTTCTCGATTTTGGTTATCATTGGTAACGGCTGGCTCCAGTGAAACTTGTGGTTCATCGTTTTCTCTTTCATTTTCGTGAGCTTTGGAGGTCCGTGGATCATCGGACCGTTGCTTTTTCTTTGGTGGCATCGTGAGTTTTGATTTCGATCCTTAACACGCCGACGGCGCCAACTGTTGTAACATGGTTTTTCTTGTATTACGAACAGTGAATAGATTACAATCGTCTTTTCTTCGTTCCTCCAAAAAATTGTCCTCTACAGTTACTGTTGACCCGCTATTTATAGGGGTCAACCTCGCATGTTTACAAGACCGTTACTTCCCGCCAGAAATCCTATACCTATCCTAGCTTACAGATGACCGTTGCTTCCCGCCAATCTTTATCTCAACCTCGTAATAGGAGACAGATTCGTTCCGGCATCTCCCTGTCTCGTGAACAGCCTCGAACTATTATCTTCTTTGCCTTGACTTCTTCAGTCCTGCTCGAGGCTTTAACCTCTTCGAATTAGCTTCGCGCTCGTCATCTTCGTCCCGACCTCTCTAGTCTCGCCTGCGACTTTAACCTCTTCGAATTAGCTTCACACTTGTCTTCTTCGTTCTAACTTCTTCAGTCTCGCCTGCAAAAATAGAAAATACGATTCCAAGGGGCATCTCCCCAGCATAACCCAATCTCTATGAGGTGTTATGGATAGATTTATTTTAAGATCGATATAAGTTTAATTTGAAGATTTCATTTTAAAGAACACTACAAGAATTAGGTTGTTCAAGTAAAAATTACGTATCTACAAAATTAAATGGATATAATTCAAACATTAGCTATTTTATTATATTTTATTATAATATTTTACTGGCCTAATAGGCCCCACTCTAAAGTTTCGCACAGGGCCTCGAATTTTGCCGGCCCTGGCCCTGTTTGAGCACATCATATCATACTAGAAATATGTTACAACTCACTAATTTCATGTTAAAAAATATTACAAATCTCCTATATCACATTAATAAATAAATATTATGACACGTTAAGAAATTAAATGTTACAAACAGTATGTCACATTGGATAAGAATCTATGAGACCATAAAGAAAGGAAAGATAAATCTGAATCGATCAAGTTAGATCTAAAAAAAGATATTTCCCCTATTCTAAGATATAAATAATAACCATTGAACGTATATTACCTATTAGGAGGTGATATGTTCTTACACTTATCTTTTATAGTTATTTAGGAGTACCTTAACAAAGCCCTTCAATATTAAATTCCAAATCAAGCCCCTAGGAAATACTCTCTTCGACTTTAGCCTTTTCGATTACAGTTACATCCCAAACCTTTCCAAAATATGTCCACTCTTTGTCAATCTCAAAGCCTCTTTTCAAATCCCGTTTGAACTCGAAATCCGATTCAATTTTAAGTTCAAATAAAAGGAAAACCCTTTTTCCCGACCAGGCCAACGAACTTGTACTTGGCTGCTCATCCTGCTGCACGGGCTCCCAGCAGCCCACACGTAGGCCCACGACACAACCCCTTGGTCCAATCACGCACACGCGACCCAGCTCGGCTTTCAACCCAACACCACCGCAGCCCAGTTCGCCCATGCGTGGTCCAGCAGGCAAGCCTGCGCTGCGCACAACACGCACGCATACGCCGCCGCTCTCCGCCAGGTTGCCGCTGCCGCGCACCGCCGTGCCTCGACCATCCGCCGCCGCAGGCCACGACCCAGCAGCCCGCACCGCCTTCTCTGCTATCTCCAGCGCCGCCGCTTTTCCCATGTCGCCCCCCGCCGTCCGACGTGGCGACGTGCTGCTGCATGCCGTAGCCTGCCGTCCGGCCCAGCACGCATGAGGCCTCCTTTCCTCCACGTCTCGAACCCGCCCGCCGCGCCGCCGCCGCTGCCTGCTGCCTTCCCCCGCCCGGCTGCTCGTTTGCACCGCCGCCAGCCTCGCGCAACCTTCGCTTTGCGTCCGCGTTGGCTTTCCCACAGAATGGGCTAGCGCGCTAGTCTATGCAAACACATGAGCGGCTCTGCGCCACGACCCACGTTACGGAAACAGTGCCGGGCTACAAAAGTCAAGAGGTTTCGGTCGGGGCGTCGGGCAAAGAGGAGAGAGAGAAAAGATGAGAGAAATTTTAGAGTGATGGAAATAATAGTAGCCGTTAATGACTTAAGAGGTATTATAGTGCCTTGTCAGCCGGCGAGGAGATGCTCCACGTCAGAAAAAGCTGAGCTGGAAGGGGGAGCAGTGGAGAGAGAGTGCACGGCGGGCTGCTGGTGAAGCGCCCGGCTGAGACACGGAGAACGAGAAAAAGCTATTGATTCTAGCAATCAGCCAATAGACATGCAAACATTGATTATTTATATCTTTACTTTGCCATTCTAACAGCCAACCTAATAGCTAAGTCATTATATGAGCTGGCTTTATTGCTACCTTTGTATGACATGGCACTAACATTTAGCCTTCACCTGGCTAAATTATAAGCCATGCTCTAATGAGTTCAGATGACAGCACGCATCCTGTTGCCGACGACACCCTGTTGCAAGCTTGTCTGGATTACACCTCCAGTGAATTGCCCGCGAACCCTAGGCCGCGAACGCCACTCCCTACTATTCAGCTCCAGGTGACAGCACGTCGCTTGCAGGTGGTGGCTATGGGCTACGGGATTCGATGTTTTGCCGGACTATCTAGATGACCAGCGGCGACACGCGGGTAGACGTCGGCGAGAGATTTTCTCCATCTGTTCTGAATAATTGAACCCTTAATTAGATACGAACAATTCCGATATAATACCCTTGTTTACGTAAAATCCTTTCAGTAATTAGGGTGGAAGGAACCTCAGGTTCCTCCCAAGCACTGAGAGAGGCGGAGACATGAGACGTGCCGTGCATGCGATACACTTGCGCGAGAGCATCTAGCCAGCGGCGACGCACTCAGATTTCAGACTTTGAGATTTTGCACACGAACCGCTCCAATGCAAGGGAGTATACTACAAACAATTCTTCCATATCGATCCTAATTCATGTTTGCCTGACTGTGTGAAAGTGTTTTTTTCTTATATATATGTTGCACAAGTGGAGAGCCCTTCTTGCTGTTGCTGGTGCCGGAACGGAGGGAGCGAGGCAGCAGCGACGCCAGTGGGGAGGACCGGAGGCGGGAGCGATCGACGCTTGGTGCATGGTAGTCCTTTAATTTTCCCTGGATTTGCCTGTTATGCACCGTCCTCCACCGGCCGCGTGCCATTAGTCTACAATTCAGTATTAAGCGCGGTACTTCCTCGATCTCTCACTACAATATATAAGTTGGTGCCATCCGTGCCTCTACATTTGAGTGCAATTCTACAGGTGACCAATGTAGTAGCAGCCTTTGGCTGAACCGACGCCGCAAGCGTAGCACGACGCATGCGCCTTTTTGACCGTCTTCTACCCCGTCGTCGTCGTCGTCGTCTCTCTCTCTCTCGTCTTGGGGTCCAGCCTGGTAGGTTACTGGGTGCTACCCTGCTGCTATACGTAGGAGTACGTAACGTACCACTCTAGCAGCAGCTACAGCTCGGGACGCGAGGCGCCCAATCCGGCAGCGGGAAAGCGGGGAGGAGAAAAAAGAGGTCAGTTGAATTTGCCTCCTTCTCCGGCCGGCCGGTGGCGACGAGCGGCGCAATGTCAAATCTACGCATCATGGCCCGTGAAAAGTCCTGCTGTGGCTGGCAACCGCGCAACTCTGGCTCCATCGTCTCGTTATCCGCGTGCGTGTGTGCCCTTCGCTCGGTTCTCGCAGAGGAGATGCCCAGGCAAGCTGAGCTCCTCCAATCCGATATCCCAGCAGAATTTCCATGGCACGCAGCAACAAGAACAAACCAGGACACACATATAGGTACACACATACTGACGCAAGACTCTCCACTACAATTGTGAACCTCAGGTTCGGGTGTATTGATTGGCAGGGTAGACTCCGGAGCTGCCAATCATTTGGCTCCAATGAACAGCACTGGACAAAGAGAAATTTCACATGATGATAAAGGGGTGAGTGAATCAAGAGGGTGTGTGAGTTCACAAACTTGCTCTGGGCGGGCGCGTCTCGAATACGCATAATTTGCATTGAAATCTATGTTTTGTTTCACCATGAAATAAAGTGAGGAAACCTTTTCTCTAAAAAAAAGGAATGATTGTTCGAATGCTCCTTGCGGCCCGCGTCGTCCCACCGAAGAAACCCGGCGGCGTGGTCGGGCGAGTTGCGTTGCGTCGTGGATCAGCCGCAAGCTTATATGCCGATGACAAATAAATTAAACGGCAAGGAACGAGCGCTTGTTATATACAGGCGGCAATCGGCCAGGTAAATTCTCTATATGCCTTAGGGAATTACAACTTCTCCCATATTTGCCATTAGAAATTAACACTTTCCTTCAATGTCATTGTTTTAAATTGTTTTATCTCCTTCTATGCCATTGCCGTCACAAGTCATCGGTTAACGATATTAAATTTTTCTGTTTAGATATTTTACCCCTTTATTTGCCTCCCCCAAATTTGAGAATATTGCAGATTTGGGACTCTAATCGTTGCGCTTTGCAGTTTTGTCATTTTAAACATTGGTCTTGCAAAAATAGGACTTGAAACATTTCACACTTGATTTTCATGCCATTAGGTGTATTTCACCCCTTTTCTTATTTTTCTCCATCTATTTGCCACGTGAAAAGAAAATTGTGCCCTTCTCTTCTTTTTTTTACACCACGCACGCATGAATCGATCGGCATCTCTCCCTCCAGGCCTCGACGTTGCCTGGGCAGGCAGGCTTGCCGTGGCCGCTACCTGGGTTCCTGCAATCCTGCCGCTCGCTTGCTGCATGGGCGTGGCCACTGTTGGTGGCGCAGCGAGGCCATCATCCGACGCAGGCAAGCTGGTGCTTCCATGCCATCCGCTTGGCCGGCCATTGCATCGAGCATGTCCAGGGCCCTCCGCCGTCGCGGCCAGACCAAAGGTCAGCCCTCCTCCCAGGAGCGGCCGCCCCTGCCACCGTGGCCAGGATGCCTGCCGGCGCGGCCATTCCACAGGACTCTTGAGGTGGACCATTCATGTCGGCAGTGGAGGAATAAACGCCACCAGCAGAGGAACAAACGCCGGCTGCGACACGAGATACGCGGCGGAGGCGGAACGATAGGGCTAGGCCTTTCTGGCTTTCTCCCGTCGACGGGAATATAAGATACAGATACGAACCCATCCATGCATGTGGGAAAAAAAAGAGAAGGGCACCATTGTCTTTTCACATGGCAAATAAATGGAGAAAAAATAAGAAAAAGAGGTGAAATACATCTAATGGCATGAAAATCAAGTGTTACATGTTTCAAGTCCTATTTTTGCGAGACCAATGTTTAAAGTGGCAAAACTGCGAAACACAACGATTAGAGTCCCAAATTTGCAATTTTCTCCCCAAATTTATAGTTGTACTGATCTAGATCTCAAGGTTTTTTTTGCTCATTCTAGGGGTGCTCCACAAGATGGTCAATTTCCGGGCGGGAGGCCCGTCGCCCGGCTCAAGAGGGGAGGGGGAGCTACCGGCGATAGAGGCGCGCCGGCGTTGTCGTCACACACGACGGCGTGAAGTCGATGGCGACGAAGGCGCGGTGTGCGGTGGTGATGGAGTCTTGCACGACAGCGACAATGATGAAGTCTTGCACGACGGCGATGTTCTAGCGTCGCAGAAGGCAAATTATGGTGACGCCCGACACGAGGATCTCGGGGGTGATGGTGGCGACACGGAAGGCAGGTGGAGGCAACGGCCGACACGAGGCTCTTGGAGGTTGGCAATCTCTGGATTAGTGCAGGGACAATTGACGAAGTGGGGAATTACGCCACTACGGATTGATGATGCCATGATCTCGGGACTGCAAGAGAAAGAATGGAGATTTGCAGCGTTTAGTGGGACGACGATTGGGCGACGTTAGACGAATGCTGAGGGAGGGCGCCGTGCGGGCAACATACAACAAAAATAGAGGGAGGGCGCGTGTTAGCGGCAGACGATAATTGTGAGACCAAAATTTGTCTTCCTTAAGTGTTTTTTAGTTGTAGAGAGAAACAAGAACACAGAGTTTAATTTAGCTACACCAGCCTTTTTTTCTTACCACAGGGCCTGGGTGGATTCTGTTATGATATCAGTCTATCATCATTCAACGCCCTTAATTAAAGGTAAACCTTGCCAATAACACATCCATGCTACCTGACTTGCTAGAACTATGCATCAAATTAAAGTTAGCAGGCGGCCAGGATTGATCCATGCCATCCACATTTAGCTCGGTTAATTGGGAACATTCACATTGGTCACATTTGGCGGGCTTGTTCGCTTCGCTGCACTGCGCTTCAAATTCTAAGTTAATTTTCGCTGCGCTGCGCTGATTGGATTAATATTTTTGTATGCAGAAGTAAGGGGCATCGGGCACTTGGGAAGAGCCGCTCATAGCCCCAGTGCAATCGGCCGCCAAGGAGGGGGTGATTGCACCCTCGAGATGCAAGAAGACGTCGAGGCCCTACGTACCTGGCTGCCTTAGCGAGCCTTGGTTTGAGCGGCAAGCCGGCAAGCTCGGCGTGCACAGCGTTGTGCACGGTGGCGTGTGGCTTGGTATAGGGCATTAGGGCGAGTAGAGCGCAAAGAAGAGACCGGCAAACCTGGCGACATTGGGCCAGCGATCTTTGTAATAATTATAAGTTTTAGCGGGATAATTGTATCTAATTGTGAAATGTTTTTATCGCGTGAACATGTTCAGTGTGGTCTTTATTTGTTTGTTTATGATGAAAACCGTTTTCCTCTCATCGAGTATGCGCTGACACCAATGTGCAC
This sequence comes from Digitaria exilis, assembly GCA_015342445.1. Taxonomy (NCBI): domain Eukaryota; kingdom Viridiplantae; phylum Streptophyta; class Magnoliopsida; order Poales; family Poaceae; genus Digitaria; species Digitaria exilis. The sequence goes on along the minus strand of JACEFO010001390.1, from coordinate 361,647 downwards.
ACACTTGTGGCATTTTGGTGGCGGTGGCCGCTTTTGTCGTCGGACCGATTGCATATGCTTGGAGCTCTTTGACGAGGCACATGTTGCTGCTGGTTTGCCCGCGGGGCAACGGTGGGCGTTAACATGGTTAATTTGCGTGTGATAAGATCGAGGACGTACGGTGGCGATGTATCCCACTCTAAGAGTTCGAGCGTTCTTCGTCAGTCCGACTCGTCGAGGTGCGCTGCGTGTGCAGAGTCATGGCACAGCTCATGTGTAGACAAAGATTGTGCTGCTCCGTGTCATTCGTTTCGAGCCATGACACGCACGTGTGCAGAGCGAGCGGCATGCATCTTGTTGTGGCGGCACTTCATCCATTAACATGCGAGACGCGTAGATGAATTATAAGTACCTGGATATTGTCTCCTGAGTGCTCAACGGCTGATTTATGGTGTGGAGGGCTCTAGGAGGATGCCCCTCTACTCTCACAGTCACAGGTACTCTGGTGACCGTTTCCCGGCCGGACACTTTGTTTCAATTTGCTTTGACCCAGGGAACCGGGCCCGCCTGCCAGTGACCCGGTGCGCTGCAAGACACAGCTCTGTACTGTACGAGCTCCTCCCTCCGCGGCGCCAGAGAGGCGGGGCGAAAAGCAGGGTTTACCAAACCGTCGGGAACCGGTCCGGTTTGACCGGTTCCCGCGCAACCGTCTCGGACCAGTAGCGGTTTGGGGCGGTTTGAATCAGGCAAAATTCAAAAATTTTAAATTTGAATTCAAGAAATAGAAAAATGTCGTAAAAATTCCTAAAAATACTTCAAGGTGCGTGTAATCTGTTGGTGTAAAAAGTTTTCAAATATTTGCTCATTTGGTATTTTTTCGGCAAATACAAGTTAAATCAAAAAAGAAAAAGAAAAAAAGTGGTCGGCCCATTAAGGTCCATTTTTTTGACGCAAACCGGCCGGCTAACCACCAAACCGGTCCGGCTAACCGTCAAACCGAGCGGCTAACCGCTCCAAACCGCCGGATATGTGAATTTGAATTCAAAATTTGAATTTGTCCGGTTTCTAGCCTATTTTTTTTGACGCAAACCGGCTGGCTAACCGCCAAACCGGTCCGGCTAACCGGTCAAACCGAGCGGCTAACCGCTCCAAACCGCCAGATATGTGAATTTGAATTCAAAATTTGAATTTGTTCAGTTTCTAGCGGTAACCGATCAAACCAGACCGGTAAACCGCCACCGGAGGCCGGCGGTTCGAGCAACCGGTTCGGAAAAGAAAACCCTGGCGAAAAGAAAGCAAAAGGAGAGGGGAAGGAGAGAGAACAAGAAACAATGGAGGCAGGAAGGAGCTTGAACCCCACCTAACCCCAGCGCGGCGAGGAGGATGAGCCCAAAATCCCGATTTTTGTTGCTGCTTCTCCATTGGAGCGACCGATTTTCCTCTCTGTCGATGTTGCTGTGCTCGTGATAGAGGGCTTTGCGCTCCGGCACCCGCGCTCGTGTTTCGCCTCCAAGAAGTCGTGCTTTCCCAGCTCCAGATCTCCGGCTGCCCGCGCCGCCGCCGCTTGTCATCTCCTGGGACACCTCCTGCCGGCGCGCGACGTGTCGACGCTAACCAGTCGGATTCCGGCGAGGTAACTCCTCCCCGCGCTTAATCGATCGGTTCTTCAAGAAAGCTTCCATTTTGTTTCGGCCGTGGCACAAAGTAATCCTCGCCGCATCTTTCCGCAGCTTCACCGCGTCCTGGCGTCTGCGCGTTCGGCCACCACGCCTGGTTTTGCCTCTTCTTCCCCCAGCTCCGGCGGCCGCCGCCCGACGCCTGGCCGGCAATCGTCAACCCGACCTCCTGTAGCAGGCGCGCGACGTGCCGACGGTGACCGACTTCATCTTCCCTCATCAGCCGATCAGTTCTCGGAAGAAAGGTGACATTTTTCGATTCAGCGGCACGGCACAAGTAATTCTTAGATGACATTTTGATTCAGCGACACAAGTAATTCGATCTTGTTGCATTTTTCTTCAGTTTGTCAGCCGCCGAGCATCCGGGCATTCACAATCACCATCATTCAACAGGCGTTGCCGGTGCTGCACGATCGGCCGCGCCAACACTAGGCCCTGGTTTCTCTGCTTCTTTCTCAAGCTTCTGCCGCTGCCCGACTGCCCGACGACTGGCGCTTGACCACAGGAAGACCGCGACATGGGGGACTGCTCAAATGATCTGGAGCGTTTGTTCCTTTCGAGCTGTGTTGAATCCATCAGTAAGGAAATCGAGGTAAGCACGAAAGTTCAGTGCATTGTTGACGTCGTAGTTCAAAATTAGCGTCTTTGTGCTTACTGTTAGGCCTTCAACAATTCCAACAGATTGCTGACATGTATTGCTTGAAAAGCGTTTAATTTTTTTTACCATCAATTGCCTGATACAGTGATACCTTGTATTATATCTCACTTGCAACAATATTTCTTTGTATCTAGGTTACTGAGATTTATGAGAAGGAATATTTGAGTTCACAACACTACCTAGAAGCTTTTAAGATACCACTGATGGAGGAGACAAGAACCAAAATTCTTTCATCCTTGAATTCCATCTCTGAATCAGAGTACTACAAGTTACTAGGTGTCTTAGTACAACCAAATGATCTTATTTTCATAGATATGGACACTGTTTTTGGAAACCAGCTCAAGATGGAGACGTTTTCTTATTGTCTAATCAAGTGCCAAAACAACTACCGACACTGGATGTTCATCCAAGACAGTTTGTTTTAGCAACTGGTATTGGACATAACAATCTGGTTCTTAGAGGCTTTATGGCCAAACCAACATCCCACATTGATTCTGCATTTCAATATGCAATATTTTTGTGTAATATTAATGAAGACATGCAAATTTGGAAGATATTGCACAAGGACATGGAGGACAGAAAAATAATCAAGACGATTTCATCACTGCCTCTCATGGTATTTTCTTCAATCTCTTGCTACATTTTGTTTTACACTTATTCATCATGCAATTAACGTATTCACTGATATTCCGGCTCCAAACCATAGCTAATTTATTTTTTTACTGCTTCTCTGTTGTAGTCTAACAAAAGCTGTCGTACCTGTCCAACTCCATCACTATATGTAAAGCCAACATATCTCAATGAAGAACAACAAGTGCTTGCAATGAATATGGTGTCAAATCCATATTGTGACCAGTGTGAGGGCATCAATGTTGTATGGGGTCTGCCAGGAACCGGAAAAACTAAAGTTCTAGCACACGTGTTGGCAGCTTCGTGCCATTCCAAAGTGAAGATGCTTCTGTGTGCTCCTGATAATGTACACCTTTCATCCTTGTGCCGCCACTTAAATGATGAGTTGAAAAAGATGGAAAAATTGCATTATGGTCTGGAGCATAGCATTGGAGATGTATTGCTGTTGACAGATTCAAAGGAAATGGGGAACAACACCATCAAGGAGTTTTGCCTTGACTGGAGGCTTAGGAACATCATGCCATGTATGACGTGGAAGGGCAAGCTGGTTGTTTTGGTATCATTCTTAGAAGAAGAATTCAGAGAGAGCTTTAAAGGAGTAACAAAGGATATGAATCCACGAGTTTTAAAGACACTGAGAGAAATATTCAAGCGCAAGTCAAACACACTACTGGACTCTCTGAAAATACTTCAGAAGTACACTTCTTGCCATACACTCTCTCTGAAGGCAGCTGAAGACCTAGCAGCCCTAGATAATGCAGTAAAGAAATTCAACGATCTATTAGCAAAGAAAACTACCACAGAAGAAGATGTAATGGCTGTATTCAAAATCAATGTCTCTCAGGCTAAGTCGTCAACTTCAAGAAGAAAACTTTCCACCTCTGTTAAATCTTCCAGCAAGCCTTCACATTCCAGTTCCACATCTATAGCAGATTTACGGCAGGCCAGAGATAATTGCATTAATTGTTTGAAAAAAGTTGAAAAGAATCTCAAGCTGCCTTGCGAGAAGAACATTGAATGGATGAGATGCTACTTGATGGAACAGTCAACTAACACCTTATCTCGTCCTGCTGATGCATTTCTCCTCCATAATGTTGATATCAAGAATGTAAAGACGCTGATTGCGATAGGGGCAGAAAGAATGAAGGAGTGTGAATTATTGCCATTTTTGTCTCTTCCCTCAATAAAACACCTGTGGCTAATTGGTAATCATAATCAGATTTGTCCATCTGTTAACAGTAAGGTAATGTCATTACACACTTGCTAGACTTTATATTTCTATAGATATATATTACCAAAATTTCAAAATTGTAGATAATAGGAGATTAGGGAAGACACCACACACCCAATGAGGGGGTGGTGACCTTTCATATATAGCCAATATGGCTTGGTATACAAGAAATGCAATCATCTATACTAGGCAAGTACAATCTCCTATACAAGGCTTGGATACACTCCTAAATATACATGTCTAACACCTGCTCACAGTACTCAAAGCGGAAGGGTCCTGGACGCAAAGACTGGACCTAAATGCGGCGAAGAGCTGTGTCGGTAAGCCTTTGGTCATGATGTCCGCGTATTAATGCGATGAGGTGGCTAACGATCTCGATATGCTTGGTGCGTTGGTGATGAACATGATTGGCCATCATGTAGACAACACTCACGTTGTCACAGTATACAACCGTCACAGTAGAAATCGAGAGGTGGAGCTCCAGATGAAAACCAACAACACATCGCGGCGATGTGAGCCATATCAATCGAGAGGCAGGAGACTGTGGTCTAACGCTTGGCAGACCAAGGTATTAGGTTGCTGTCGATGTACACGTAGTAACCTAGGGTGGAGCGTAGGGAGTCAGGGCAGTCGACCCAGTCCGCATCTGAATATGCGGTCAGGGTTTGAACTGAGTCAATGCCAAGATGAAGACCGAATGACAGAGTGCAAGCTAGGCATGAATTAACCCTGGTGCACAATCCATGTAACATACATAATATTTCACAAATATACTGTAGAACTAAGTATATCTAAAGGCAATTTGGTCAGCTACCCTGGTGCATTGGCACCATGGAATTTGACTGTGGCGTCGCCCCTACCCTCCCCATACCAAAGGATCCACTTGAGCAAGGCCTAATGAGGCTCACATGGATCATGCATGAAGATGCACACTTGTTGTACTACATACACCAAGTCAGGACTCAAGACGAGTCAACGTGAGGTACATGAGAGCACCAGCAAGACTCCCGTAGGTAGACGGGTCGGCAACCGAGGCGGCATCGGTCGTGGAGAGATTGGTCTGAGTGTCAGTGGGGGTCGAGGTAGAGTGACACTCAGCCATGCCCGCCCCGCTTGAGAAGGTCGACGACGTACTGGCGCTGGGATAGAAATAATCCATCGGAGGAGCGAGTGACAGAGATATTGAGGAAGTGAATCCCCAAGATCCGTCATGGCGAACTCGGAGGAGAGATGCCCGATGATGCGTTGTAGGAGGTCCGACGAGAAGGCGGTGTGGACGATGTCGTCGACTTATAGCAGTATGTAGGTGAGGCACTTCGGGGTGGAACCGTGACTCTGAGGTGACTAAAGTAGGAGGCAAATCACTAGTACCAAGCGCGTGGGGCTTGCTTCAACCCACACAGAGAGCGTTGTTGATGGCAGAGGTAAAGGGGGATCGCCCAGGTCAACAAATCTTGGGGGGTACTAACAGTAGACTGTCTCCTCAAGGTGGCCATGAAGAAACACACTCTTCATGTACAACTGGTGAATAGGCCAGGAGCAAGAAGTAACGATGCTAAGAACAGCTTGAATCATCGTGGATTTAACGGCGAGGCTAAAGGTCTCATCGTAGTCAACGTTGTGGCGAGCAAGTGTACCATCGAAGTGGTATTTGTTCTTGAATAGACACTTGGTTGTCACAACATTGGCATTATGTGGGCGAGGAATGAGGCGCCAGGTGCCATTGTCGATCAATGCCTGGTACTCCTCCGCCATGGGTGCCTGCCAGTTGGGGTCGGCTAACCCACTGTGGTAGTTCACCGGGAGTGCCGAGGGAGTCACATTCGTAGCGGAGAGGTTCTTGTACTACACCCGCCCATTGGTCCCGGTCTGTGTCCGAGTCACAGGCTGAGGAGGAGGTGCTAAAGGCGCTGGTGCGGGTGCGCGAACTGGTGGAGCTGCTAGGGCGACGGCGACGGGGTCTGTACAGGCTATCGGGGGGTATACAAAAACGGGAGGCTGAGGACAAGGCTAGCAACGTCCCAGGGTGCATGGTCCAAGGAAGAACCAGGCAGGGACAAGTAACCACGTCCTCCTGGAGACGGGCATTGTGCCGGTCCTAGCAGGGGCATGAAGCCATGCCCGCCCGGTCCGACACATGCTGGTGCAGCTGTAACGAGGGCGCTAGGCCAGATAGGGGCTGGGGTCCACGCCTGTCCAGCCCAACACGTAGGCGGTAGAGGAGCGGTCGCTCGGTGTACTCTAAGGATGGAGCAGCCACAGACGTCGACAAGGAGGGACATCGAGGAGGAGGTATAGGGTTAGTAGAACAAGGTAGAGTATCCACAATGTTGTTTAGCAGGAAATCAAGAGCTGATCGATCTGTTAATGACATCGAAGACAACATGGCGGAGGACGATGATCCGTCGAGTGGAGAGATCAAGGCGGCGATAGCCTTTGTGAGAGGAGGGATACACATGGAAGACGCACGTCGATGAATGCGAGGCAAGCTTGTGTGTATAAGTAGCCTGAAGGTTTGGGTAGCATATAGAGACCCAAAGACCTGGAAGTGATCATACTATGGTGGCGAGCCATACAAGCGTGCGTACGAGACCTCGTTGCAAATGGAGGAGGAGGGCCGCCGGTTGAGTAGGTAGCAGCCGGTGGATAGAGCCTCGACCTAGGGTGGCATGGATGAGTGGAGGAGCATGGTGCGCACGGAGGTGTTGAGTGTATGGATTATATGCTTAGCCTTACCATTCTATGGAGAGGTGTAAGTGCACGAAAGGCGCAACATGTTGACACGTGCTGCATGGAACACATAGGTGGCAAGATTGACGAACTCCTTACTGTCGTTTGCCTGCAAAAACTTCACAGGCTGACCAAATTGTGTGCTAGCATAAGCAATTAAGTCAACATTCGAGGGGTGCTCATCAGGCTTGCGCCTGAGGGGAAACGACGATGCAAAGTGTGTGTAATCATCCAAAATGACAAGATAATATAGAAACCCCGAAGTGCTAGCAACCAGCGAGGTCCAAACATCACAACAATATAATGCAAAAGCTCAAAAGGTGGAACCGACTGAGTAGTAGACGAATTAAAGGGGAGCCGAGCATGTTTGCCAAGCTGACATGAATGGCAAAGTCATAGGTCAACTTTATTACAAGCAATAAAATTGCCTTTATTAAGCATAGCAAGAGTTGGTGGAGTAGGGTGCCCGAGATGCTGGTGCCATAGGGTGAAGGAGGCAGCGAGCAGTGCAAAGGTGGAGGTGGTGGATGCGGGCAAGGTGTAGAGGTCCCTGTCGCTATTGCCACAACAGCACCCCTCGTCAGGATATCCTTATCAGAAAATTAGAAAGTGTCAAACTCAATGGAACCATTGGTTGCCATGAGTAAACTGACATACAAAATTAAGTTATGGACCATCGAATGGATGACAAGGACATTATTCAAGGCAAAGTTTGATGTTTTGGTGGATATGATGGAGTGACCGCGAGACATGATTGGGATGGTACTATCATTGCCTACTAAAAATAGAGGGGGTGGAGTTGGGAAGGCGAGTGAGAAGCATACCATCCGAGGAGGACATGTGGGCAGAGGCACCGGAGCCCACGACCCAGGGCGGGGTGCCCTGGACCGATGTTTGCTGAAGCGCCCTAATGAGGCATGGCTGGTCCCAGCTCTGAGGGGGTTGTTGGGTGTAGGGCGCATGCGGCAAGACTTGGAGAGGGGCGAACGTTGTCTAGGCTTGGGGGGCAGACCAAGAATGCCCAGCTAGGTTCGCCAACACTGACCACCGTCGCCGTTGTTGCCATGAGAAGTCGTCCAGGACTGGCCGCCTACGCTCATGCAGAACCAAGGGCCGGATGGAGAAGTAGGAGTGCGCTGCCACCGGCGTTCCCACCACCATAGTTGCCATACTCATCGCCCCCGTAGCCCTTCTTGTTGTCGCCCTTCCTGTTCTGTTGTTGGTCGTCTTTGCGTGGGGGCTGCTGCTGAGGGCCAGTGGTGGAAGAGGAGGAACAACAGCCGGAGGCGCTGCATGAGGGTCCAGCGATAAGGGCCGTGTCCGCCGCCACCTCGTTCTCCTTTTCAAGGCGCAGCTCTTTGAGGAGGGGCCGGTGCCTGGCGTTAACGAAGGTGAGGTCGTCGAATGAAACGATGTTATCAGCAGTGTTGGAGAAATCCTTGTTCAAGACGCGAAGCACGTTGAAAACAAGGGTGGGCTCAGGGACTGGTTGCCTAACATCCCAGAGCTTGTTGGCGGTGGCCTTGACGATGGAGTAGTACTCATTGATGAAATTCATGACTCAAGAAGATGGCGCGCGGGCCTTGTTCGCCTGTCCCTTCGATGGCAACCCAGAGAGTGCGGGCTGCCTGGTTGTCTTTCATGGTGAGCTCGAGGACCGTGTCATCAATAGACCCATAGAGCCAGCTGCGTACACAGTCGTCCGCCTGTGCCCAAGCATGCAGCATCCGTGGGGCCAGGAGGGGAGGCGCCGCCAACGTGGAAGGGCAGGAGGCGTGACCAAAGGATGGCGGCGCAAGGAAGGGAGGCGCGTGACCAAGGAATGGCGGCGCTAGTGGTGGGTGGCGTTGTGTAGGGAGGCACAATGGCTATGGTTGAACTACGAGCGCCGAGGGGGTGTCTTAGGGAGGCAGCAAAGAGATGGATGAATCGGGGAGATCCCGGACTCGTGATACTATAGGAGAATAGAGGAAAGACCAGACACCCAATGAGGGGTGGGGGTGACCTTTCGTGTATAGCCAATATGGCTTGGTATACAAGGAATTTAATCACCTACATTAAGCAAGTGCAACCACCTATACAAGGCTAGGATTCCTAAATATACATATCAAACAAAAATGCATATATCTTTTCTTATGTATCTATGATTCTCCAATGTTTAAATTTTTTTTGTCAGTATTGTAGTGTCAATTATGTTATTACTTCACAGATATGTGTTACTAATGTCATATTAAACATTTTTATCCTCTTATTAGATGAATGAAGGTTCTGGACTTCAACTGGGCCTTTTTCAGAGATTGGTCTCACTGCAGTTCATAAATCATAAGTTGACGATACAGTACAGAATGCATCCTACAATATGTGATTTGCTCAATAAACATTTTTATGTGGGCAAACTCTCAAATGCCGAAGAAGCTGTCAGCTCGAATGCCTTAAATTTTGGAGAACTTGGTAATTATACATTTTTGAATGTGCAAGCTGATAGAGTACTTGAAGCTATATGGTTCTTAATCTCTACAGTTGTAGAAGGTATATCTAATATGATAAGCGATAGTTCCTCTTGTCACCGTGTACATTGATTCTGAACATTTGTGGCAAACTTTTTGTTGTTGATTATTTTACTCCATTGCAGCTTGTGAAGGAAAACAGGATCTGAATCTGCGGGTTGGTGTGATATGTTCCACTGGGAAGCAATATGCACAACACTGTAATTGCGGCCCAGTCAGTTTAAGATTTCAATCAATCGACAAAATTGAAGTTAAAGATTATGATATTCTCATAATTTCAGCTCATGAACTTTCAACTGACGACAACCACATAAGCTATGTAATCAGTAGAGCAAGGTATGTAAACATATAGTCCAGTAAAAATATTTTTTTATCATAAGATATTTCAGTACATATGTAGGTCTTAATAAACATATCATATAAATGTAGGCAGCACTTGTGGATTGTCGGTGACGAGACTGAGCTAAGAAAAAATTCAGTATGGGAAAGTCTAATATATGAATCCAAGCAACAAGGTTTTTTCATAAGGTCGACATCTCACAAAGTAATGTCTCCTATAAGTGAAAATGAAGATACTCATGTCAACAGCTGGGATTCTTTGTGTTCTGATTTTGGGGTTGTTATTACACATGTAAGTTATTTGCACATTTTTTATGTTTATTCTGATTTTAGTACCTTAAATAAATTATTGGAGACTAAGAAAATGCTAGTTTTAATTATAAATGCTAGTATATCTATTATGGACGTGGATCCTTTCTTGTACATGGCTGGTCTGGTTGGTCCATGGGCCTGATCCACGCCCCATAACAGTATATATAGTTATATTCAAGGTTTTTGAAGAATGAAAGGAAATAGTGTTTACATTTGTGTAATATTGAAGAGTATGTATCTAATTTGCATGGTTAAACTTGTGCAGAGATAAATACATTTGACTTTTAAGTTAAGCTAGCTACCACTTCAACATCTGTCTTGTATTTGCAGTCTAATTTTTATTTTTAACTTCATACCTTCTCAAATACATTCAGGAGAAAGCACCACTTCGTGAGTTTACCTGGGTTGGCCGGTGGCCCAATGGAAAGCTATTGCTACCTCCTGTACGTGATCAGAGGACTCAAAGTAAGTGTATCAGAAGTGTAGAACCTTTGAGTTTAAATTTTATGGCATTAATTCAAAGACCATCATATCATACTTTTTTTATCATGCAGATCACTGCACGTTGCATTCTAGTTTGGGAACAATAGAGTTTTTGAACAAACATAAAGCAGCTTCAAAAGTCCCAGCAGAAGATTGCCCTATTAAATTGGCAATACATAAATTATTAGAAAAATATGAGAAAACGCATGGCAAAATTGGGCAAGAAAAGGATGGCAAGGGGCGCAGACGCCTACTAAAAGTACTGAATATTCTCGAAAAGGAAGGAGTTATATGCATGATAGATAATAAGGTAAGACGGATGTACTCCATATCTATCATTTCCTTGCTGTGTCCTCCGTATCAAGTGGATTACAAAGTTATTTTGTCTCATATACTAGTCTACTACAAACAGCAGGCTTATAGTGCTCTTTAACAATTTGAGAGGAACACTGAACCTACCATACTATTCATGCAGTTATTTCTGCCTAGCCTGTATATGAGTTTATTTGTTGAAGTGTACAGGGTCATAGATTATGTCAGAAGCAAGTGTTTTGTTTTAATCAGTGCTGTGAACTGATCTTGCTATTGTGGACATCCACAACATCACATCCCGTTTCAGGTGTACAAGATATCCTCCTCTGTTCTAATTTATGACAGGAACGACAGTGGCAATGGATCCCTTGACAAAGCAGCTGAACTACCAAGAAAGGGAAAAGCATTAGTTGGCTCCTTTCCTTTGTCTCGGAATTACACTAAGTACAAGCCAGGGGACATTTACAAATATGACAGCAGAGAACCTATTCTTACCCCTTCGAACAGCCTGGCAACTCACGCCGTAATGATAATTGGCAACACAGAAGGAGACACGGAGATGTTGCTCAAGGATGGCTATTTTGTGATACAGAATAGTCATGGTGATTATTTCGGCGAGATGGGGATATGTAGGGTTGCAGCGACCACAATTGAGTTGCTGTACGAAATTGATCTGTGAGTGGGGTGGGGCATCATTGTTACTGAATACTGACATGGCTTGGAACATTATATGCCGTGTTAGGGAACCATTCATGATTCTTTTTTGGTGGTCCAGGCTCCAGTCTGAATGTATAACTTTGTAGTGCACGAAGAAATTGAACCTGTAGGCCGAAAGATGTTTCTGAGATTTAGCTTTTATAATCGACTAGTAGTAGACTTCTCATTTCTGATGAAGGGCCTTTCTATATATGTTGATTCAGTAACCATGACTAAAATCTTTCATATGCCCAAGATCCTTTCTATGTTGATTCTTATTTCTGATGAAATATTCATGTTATTTGTTTTCCAAAACACAGTAGGACTTCCACTGACCTCTGAATCGGCGCTTGTTCCGTGGCGCCGCTCTGCACAAGTGCAGAGAACCAACTGAGATCACCAGGCTCCAGTGGTGACCTTGCACAACCTAGTTGGATCAGATGAGCAGGGTGTGTGAGAGGGCGGAGGGGGGCAGGGGGCACGGAGAGGGAGGGAGAGCTATTGGATTGGATGGAACGAGCGTGCAAGCTTATGTTTCCGTTTTGTTCTTTGGGTAAACCTTGCGTCACCTTGTCGGGGCTTGTGCTACGAGGGCAAGGCAATATCTACTGGACGTGGAGCAGCCGAGGACGGGGGATTCCGAGTATTTGCTTGCACGTGGAGACTGGAGAGTGAAGCAGCGCAGCTATGACTGGTGCCATACAGTCATAGTATGCGCTCTACTTCGTGGCCACGTTGGGCGAGGAGTACCTGCGTCACGGTGAGGTGTCATAGTATGCGCCCGGCTCAACTGCTCGGAGATGGCAGCGAGGTCGCCGTCGTCGTCGAACTGCTCACCGACGGTGGTCCGTGCGGTGGCGTAGAAGGACTTTAGGTCCTCCCGTCTGATGCGATCGTCCCGGTTCGCGTCCAGCATGTCGAACGTCGGCCTCAAGGTAACTATTTGTATAATTTAATAAGACATGTAGTCAACTATGATGTCTGAAAGTCAAAAACGTCACCTTTTGGGACGGACAAAGCAGTAAGTTTTGTTGGGAAAAATGTTTTGTGAGGGGTGTCACGATTTTCAATGGGATAACAGTTGAATAAGTTGAGCAGGTTAAAACAACTAGACACTCTCTAAGGCTTTGTTCGGTTCCATTGGATTGGTTCCTGGCCGGAATGATTCCCAAGGCATAGATATAACAAGAAATTTATGATAGATAGAATAAGAGACCGGTATTCATTCCAGGCCAAAAACTAATTTAGTCATGATACGTATGACAAGAGACCGGGGATCAATCCGCTAGTCAATAGATAGGGAATCAATTTCGGTCTCCTATCATCTCTATCATGAGAAAATTAGTTTTTAGCTCGGAATAAATCTATGCCTCTTATTGTATCTATCAAAAAGTTCTTGATACATCTATGCCTTAGAAACCACAGTTAACACGAGATGCACTCCCTCCGTCGTAAAAAGACAGTAGGTGTAGGTTTTTTTTAATAATAGGTGTAGGGTTTGCATTGTGCAAAAAGATTGTTGTCGTAGAAGACTATCATTTCACGTGGAACCCACTAATTAAAATCCATCTATTCTCATGTCCTAGGAATATCTCACCATCCATACACCTGCCTAAAAAAACCACCTCTCATGGACCTGGCCACGCTCTCAAAAAATATCTCACCATCCATCTCGCTCCCCCTCTCTCTTAGAGCATCTCTAGCAATGCCCCTACTCAAAGTAGGGCACATAGTAAAAAAAAACTCACTCCAGCAAGGCCTCTATGCTGGTATTTCTTAACATCGATACTAGGAGTAGACATAAAATATATTCCCAATATCAACATTAGAAATATTTTATGAATAAATGAATGTCAAATCTTCTAAATAAGGATTCTACAAACGTACATATATTCACCATTGTAGCATTTCAACTTAGAGTAATCCATGTTATTGTAATTAATCCCATGAAAACTCGTGTGAATAAAACTATTCTAAACATTTACAATTATTTTATCCAACTCATAAGTCATATTCAACTGCTCAATTAAAAATATGTTGTCACGAAAAATATATAGTAACAATATTACTCAATATAGAAATCACACGGAGATAAAGATATCTTTGTGATAAGTATCAATTAACCATAGCCTAGCCACCTCATAAAAGAATAATCTAGAACTAAGATTATCATCGAAGTAAGTCTAGAATGTCGTTAGTAAAGTTTAGAAAATTACATGTTTAGATCAATGTTTAAAACCTTAACATAAAGAGACAATATCTAGTCCATATTCACGGTCCAAATATTCATAGAGCTCTTATCCAAGATCCAGCAGGGAGGAAATGTGCTAGGACAACTAAGTCTGTCACAACTTGTTGTCTTCCTCGCATATATAGTAGAAAATGTGAATATTTGAATGAATTCTTATATCCAGGAACAATTGAAAACTATTGTAACCCCACAAGCGACTCTTACCCTACGGATGATCAAGTGCAAGACTAGTTTTATGTATAAAGCGCAACAGAGCAATATAATAGCATGGATGATTGTCTCAACACGTAACAATTATAACTCATGATAACATAAGATATAAAGCATATTACTATAAATATAACATAAACTTCATATAACGACTCTAAAGAATTGGTAAAGATCCGACAAAAAGATACAAAGTCATTACCCAGGATCAATGATGATACCGAAGAACAACTTGATCTTCAATTTGAACTAGACTAATACTCCTCTAATCCTAGAATTAGAGCTAATTAGAACTAGAGGGGCTTTGGCTGGCTCTCGATCTCTGAGTTGAATGAATTGTTGGATTCTATCGGATGAATGAGATAGGGGGTCTGCCTCTTCTTATATAGGCCTCCAAGGTCGGTGCAAATGCCTCCTGATATGGTAGCACACGATGCCGAAATAGTGAACCAACATACAACCGCCACACCAAAGAGGGTGCAAACCGCCTTACTGGTGGTCGGCCGGTCCATGGGCCCGGCCGGTCCCCCGGCACCGCCTCTTGTCCACCACCTTCACATGGTGGGCTGTGGGTTGGATCTTTTGGCCTTCTTTGTTGATGATAACCTCTGTTGGTCTTGAATTACGATCCTTCATATTTTCTTGAGCTTTTCTGGTATGAACTATTCTTTATTCTTTTATGCTCTTTTTCACTAATTTTCACTCTTAATTCTTGAAAATCACATAAAGACAAAATACAAGTGCAACCAAGTCATACTAAACAAAATATGATGGTAAAGCAGTATTTTCCTTGAGATGTTGACAGGAATATTTGGCATTTATCGACCGTTAACACACTACTTGGGACCCTACTTTAAGGAGGCCTCTACTTTGTCTTGCTCAGCCCCATCTCCCACGGGCCACATAGGGAGGCCCCCTAGTCGTATCTTCCCCGTATGCCACCAGCCAACCATGTGAATGCCACTGCTAGCCACGACGTGTAGACGAGCTACTACTCGCCACCACCTCTAGGCACGGGGTCATCGTCGTCGTCGCCCGTTGCTGCTGCATCCTCGAATCCAGCAGATCCAACCTCGTCTTTTGACTCCTTGCAAACTTGGCCCGCCTTGCTCTTCCCTCCGTGCAGCCCCACGTGGCTACTCTCCACACTTCACTGTGGCCCTGCGTGGCTCCTCGCCGCACTTCACCCAGGCGTTGCCCCGCCCAGCTTTGTCTCACATTGCTCTACCTCTCCTCTCCTCATCTCTTCCTCGCACGGCTTTCCTTAATGGTTCCGCACTCCGCTGTGGCGCAGAAGTCCGTCATTGTTGGCGCTCCTTAGCGGTACACCTTTAGTGCCATTTAGGTGAAGTTTTTGGACAAATTCATATACTAACCCGTGACTTGGCACTTGGAATAACCCCATTTTCACATATGTGTTGTGTTTTGGAGCATACTGTGATTTCATAGGATTTTGGTGATGTTGGAGCATAAATTGACAAAGCCCAAATGAAGGTCCAGAAAGCCCAAAAAATTCAAAGCAATCCAAGTCCAAGCCCACATTTGAAGGTCCAATCTTTTAGAATATTCAAGAGACAAAATAATTCAATATTTACTTCAGGGTGAAGGCAAAGCAATTGAAGATTAAAGAAAGATTCACATCTCCATCCTTATCTCGAAGATTTTTCGAAGCAAACGTTGTCAAAGACCCCTGGTCAAAGAAGGACACGGACTCTAGAATAACAAAGGAGACACGAGGAGAACGGAGGGTGCAAGTCGGGTCAAGAACAGGCCAGGCACGTCGGCCTGGACCCCTATGAGCCGGCTGGCCTGGGGCCTTTTGGCCTCGGCTCGGACTCTCCTTCAACCTAGGTTTCCTCTACTACAAAACTTGCCCGATTCCAAGGCTTGGGGAATTGAGCATCCATCCACCACAAAGAACTCAACAAAATCCAAAGAGCAACACCGGAGGTAGATGATGACCACCGCGAGTCCTGTAAGTTGTCTAGGGATCGCTTAGGACGACCCTAGCCGCCATGGCCTCCCTGCGCAGTTGTGTCATGGTGGAGTTCATGAGCTAGTTGGATTTGTCGATGGTATGTACTCGGAGGTAACGATCCAATCGAATCTATTATGTGAGTAATGCCTTCATATCATCTGATCTATTTAGCAATCAAGTATCTTCTGGGTTGGCGCTTGTGAGTACCTCTTTCTAAAGATTTTGTTCTTATTTGGGTTTTCTTCTTTCTTGAATATATTATTAAGATAGATCACTTGGGATGTTCTTGTAGCCATGGTGGCTAGGGGTTCATCCAGGTCTACCAAAGGAGTTCGACACATTCTACATGCTAGAGTAGCTTGTGGATTGAAGGAGATAGTCATGTGAAAGGGTGTATCCTCATGTAAGACGCAGCCATCTAGGGTCTCAGCAAAGGTCATGATTTAAAGAAGCTTAGGATGAGATGCATGATGTACTTACTCGATTAGCTGGAACTACAACTAGGTGGCG
Source organism: Digitaria exilis (assembly GCA_015342445.1). Taxonomy (NCBI): domain Eukaryota; kingdom Viridiplantae; phylum Streptophyta; class Magnoliopsida; order Poales; family Poaceae; genus Digitaria; species Digitaria exilis. The sequence continues at coordinate 345,148 of JACEFO010001390.1, read as the reverse complement.
CGCATGCATTTGGCTACGCTTTATCTTTACCGATGTTTATGGATGTGACCAATCCGTAGTTCATTCATATCTATTAGAGTTTACCCTTTTATATGCAATCAACACTTCATGTTAGGATAATTTGCTATATTAGATGGAAATCACAAGTAAGTTCATTGTCGATCAACGGATTGATAAACCTCAGAAAAAATATTCTAAGGGAAAAGCTACATGTCATCTGTATGCTTGTGGTTCACAATTGACGCGTCTAAGGACCATCAACAGCCACCTCGGCTCTGGCCATGGCGTTGGCCGTCACCACCACCCCACTAGGCACTTGCCCCTTCCAAGGAGAAGTCGTGTGTAATAGATCAAGACAGGAGAAAAGGAGAAAAAAGGAGGAGGAGGAGATATGAAAGAGGGTCCCACCTATCATGTGAGAAAGGGAAAGATGACACTGACTTGTGGGTCCAAGTTGTCATAATAAAAGAAGGGGTTGTAAGTAGGGGTTATTGGTGGAGTTAAACACAAAATCAGAGCCCTAGAAAGTTGGAGTTAGTCCCTACTCAAGAAAGTAGGGGCCTAAGGTAGGGGCTATTACTGGATACCCCCGTTTAGATATTCGACCTAGGGGTGCACGAGCTTCGCTTGCCTGCCTAGGAGAAGAGTGGTGACACAGTGGTTTGTACATGTTCAAGCCTCCCTAGGCATAATAGCCCTACATCATGTTTTGTATGTGGTGATTTATTAGAGAGACGAAAGCTGATGGTGCTAGAACGGTCAACTTAAGTTCCCTTAGTCAAGATTTAGTGCTATTTACAGTTGCCCTTAGTATCCTATTTATAGACTTTCTTACGGGCTTTTGGGAAAGCCAGCTATCTTCTATGATCTACATTGAACGCACCCTTGATCTGCGCCGTAAAGTGCAAGTGGGTCCTGTGCAGGTAGGCCCCAAGTTGCCCCCCACACTCCGCCTAGTGAGCATGAGAGATATTTTCCTTCTGTGGAGACCCCGAGTAGGGATCTTAAGAGATCCTGTGGTGCAGTGTCAGGACGACCCCACTCCATCCCAGTATTCTTGGGCGCCTCCCTCGTCAGCCTACGGAGCGGCACGGAGAAAGGGACACAAATCTGTCGTCCACCGTTAGCGGACGGGACATGACCATGGCGGGCAGACTCCTTCTGTCTGTGCCCCTGTCATTGTGTCGTAGTAGTTTCATCTTATCGGGAAGGCACGCCTGGTGTGCCCCATTTGATTGGCTTAGTAGTGGCCCATGAACGTGGTGTGGCGATGTTTAGTACCACCTTGCTAGTTTAGTAAGGGTGGTGTTAGAGTTTTGCTCTGGCAATCCTCAAGGGGTTAGCCAAGCGGTAGATTTAGGCGGAGAGCGCGGAACCAAGTGTCTGATGGTGACACAGAGAGACGCAATGTATATATAGGTTTGGGTCGCGCGGAGCATAATACCCTACTTCCCATGTCGGTGGTGTTGTATGTATTGCAATGGAAGGGCGATGCGGCCCTTCCGTGGTGGCGGGCACACATACACATAGCACCCTGCTTACACTTTCATCCTCGCTTTGTGCTTACACTTTCATCCTCGCTTCGTGTAAAAGGGTCAACCTGAAATTGCTATGGCTGGGGACAAACGCTTATAAGTTGGCTCCACCCTTGCTAAACAAACAAGGTGGTACTAAACATGCGGAACATCACGCTCATGGGCCACTATTGGGCCAACCAAATTGGGTCAGGTGTGACAGCCCATCTAGGGAAACCATTCTTATCCGCGAAGCTAATGTCCTTGGGACAATTCTACCCCCGCCTCCGTCTTCTTGAAGGTGGGCTAGGCTGCGCCCCCTTCGTGGGCCGATCAGGCCTACCTGCTTCTTCAGGCCTTGGGCCACTTTCATAGCCATCGAGGGACCCTCGATCCCACGATGCTGACAACAACACCAATGGCAACGAAAGGACTGGTTATTTTGATGACATAGAAAGAATTTTCTCTTGAATGAGCCTGCATGTTTGTATTGCTCTTGAATTGTGTAAACCACCTTGTTGTGAACATTATTGCTCATTATTTTAGCATGTTTTGCCAAGGCTTGATGAACTGCCTCAATGAGCATCTCTTGCATCTAGCCAGGTGCTTCAGCTATTGTGATTTGAAGAGGTGTAGGAAATTCAGTCTTCTTAATAGCTTGACCTCTCTTGGTGGTAGTGAATGACTTAAGGCACAATAATTCATATTCTTCAATAGCTCTTGTCAAATCACCCTACTCCTCATCATTGAGATCATCCTTCGTAGTTTCAATGACGTTCTGATCTCCAATCTCAGAGCGGCCACCCTTCTTTGTCATTGTTGAAGCTGTCGGGTCCTACCGGGCGTGCCAAAAGTGTGCCGATGCAAAAATTAGGAAAGACCTTCATGTGCTAGAACATGAAATCGGTTGTGACAGTGGATGCAGGGCGTGCCAGTCAATCTGACCTGTTGATTGACAAGGAAACTGGATATTAGATAACTAGGCGAAATCGGCTGGGTTTCTGATTTAACGATAGAGTTAGAATCAGCGGTGAATTCCTATCTATGATAATGAACCGGCTAGGTCAGCCGATCTGATGCAAAGCAGAGCAAGATTACTAAAACATAACCTACCAAGCTAAGCAGAGCAACACCTAGAACAGATCTAAACGGCTATAACATGTCCGATGATAAAGAGTAGATAAAAGCCGAGTAAAACTGATTCTAAGCTGGATAAAGATTGAATAAAACCTAAACGAAGTAACGGTGATGCGCCGGTTACTAAAGCCTAAATATTTACTCGATAACTGTCGAATAATTTCAAAAGAAGCAACATCTATGCGCCGGTTGCTAAAGCTTAGATCTTACTTAGTAATACAGGATTTACAGGCAAGTCTTGAGATCTGATCACCCTCGACAAAAGAAGAACTCGCGAAAAAGCAAAAGACGAAGTCGTCGACAATATATGAAATTGTGTGAATGTAGATGCGAAAAGTTGTAAAGGTTTTTCGGTTGTTGGTGTATACAGATCTCGAATGACCACGCATGGCCGCTATTTATACCTTGAAAACTACGACTCCTAGCCGATTACGGCAACAATATTTGACACGAAAGAAAGAACTCTTTACAAACTTCTACGACCCAGACTGTAAAATTCATAACAACCGACTCTTTATTTTGACCCATCTTTATCTTGACCGGTGGTCTTTTCCACCCTGGCTTCTCCACGTAATCAGCTCTTCGCGTCGTTCCTGACTCCGGCTCGAACTCCGACTCATCCCGACTTCTACGCCGTATCTGATTCTTCATCGAATTCTGATTCCGATTCGAATTAACCCTTTCTCCTTTCCCCTAACTCGGATTCCGATTCTAATTCTGCCTTACCTTGACACTGAGGCAACCTGTCAAAATTTGGTGTCAACAAGATCCAAAGCAACCATACATTTTTCCTAATAGTCGTTGGATAACGACGCAAAAAATAGTCGTTGTTGGATAACGACGCAAATCGCTGCGCTCGCTCTTTCCCTTCTCCATCCCCCCTCACCCGTGGGGTCCCCATGGCCTGCGGGTCGTGCTCCATGGCTTGTAGTCCTGAGCACGGTCCTGAGGCCGGGAGGGAGCTTGCCTCTGGTGGCATTGACGGCGAAGATGACACTGTGACAGATGAGCCAAAGAGTGCGACGAGAGCGGAGATCTTGCGGGCGATGAGGACGGAGTTGGTACGGGGCACAACAGCACCGACGGCCATGACCGTGAGGTAGATAAGCACGGGGAGGTGGACGCCGGGGAGCACGAGGACCAAGACGATGTCAAGCTCCATGGCCGATGGCGAGCTCTCCATCGACATGCAGGGTCAAGCTGCTGGAGGTGCGTTGGCCTGTTGGATTTGCGTCGATTGTTCGAGAAGCGGAGTTTTGGGGGGTTGTGACGTAACCATATGCATCTTCAATGTGGGTTCCATTATTGGAGACAACCTATGATGAGGACACGACGACGTGTCTGAGGTTTTCCCAATCTTTCACGGTACAACAATAATAAAACTTCTGAGTTTTCTTATCAACGTACTAAGCCGAATATCACTCAGTAGCAAACAGATAGGCTTTTGACAGTAGTGATCTTATGGCAGCAGGTAACGCAAGCAGCTAATCACAGCTCCTTCAATCAGCGCATATGGATCTCTCGCCAATATGGGTTAGAATAATTCTACGAGAACCAAACTTGTCCAAACAAGATAATTGCGCACTTCCAAAAGTATAGAGTACTTCCTGTTTAATCAATCACCAACAAACAGTAGCAGACCAAAATATTCCACGCCAAATTCTCACGACAATATATATCACTGCTCCCAAACAAAGTAGCAGTAGATGCAATCTCAGATGAAACGAGGCAGCGGACTATCGTACAAGAACAAAATTACTCCTCTTGATTAAACAAAGACCAACAGTAGCAAGATAGATCGAGGATCGGCTTACAAGGATGATTGCAAACCAAAACCCTAGATAAGATCTTCCACCCGCGACCTCGACGAACCACGAACAGGAGATGAGACCTCAACGAGATCGGAATCGGCGAACCTAGGAGGGATCCTGATCACGCAATTCTTCACCAATCCTTGATGGATCAGCAGGATAAGGAGAGGAGCAGCCTCTCTGTTTCTTCGGAGAAAACCCTAGACGAAAATACAATCAAAATCCAGTCTAATCTCCCGTTTACAGGGCTGGCGCCCAACTTAAGTGCGCGCAGGCACTTGGACTCAGGTCCGACTCCAACATGGCTAAAGCAAACCTGGCTAATTAACCAACCCGTAGACTAATTAAGCTGGACCCTATGGTGCATGCAGGCACAAGACAACTCAAAAAAAGGAAAGTACTAAAGTAATCCGGCTCCTTTGCTAATCTCGTACACATGCCATCAAGTATAGGCTTCATTCTTTGCTTGTAGAGGTTAACAAATAAAACCATAGTGTTTAGAATTAAGATGGAAACTCCTCTATGATCTCGACCTGCATTAAACCAATTGATACATATTTCCCTGACTTCTTTTTCTCCTCCGTTCTGAGCAACATTGCACCTCTAAAAGTAATCTTTGATGACAGTCCAGTGCTAGTAAATTTCCCCATATTCCTACTGTATTTCTCATCAAAAGGAATACCACCAAACTGAATAGGATTCTTGCTTGAAATATTAGACGAATTTTCAGCAAAAATAGATCGAATATTTGGACGAGGCACGGGCTCATCATCCTCCCTTCCTTGAAACAAAGCCGTCCTCGGCTTTGATATATTTTTTACATAATCATTCTTGAACGGATCAGCCTCTTCCCATGGCATAACAAAAATATCTGCACAGGTCGAAGTGAAAGCAGTGAAAGAATTTCCACCAGCATTACTTACAAAATTGATATCCACACCACTCTTTCCTTTCTGAGACAAATATATCCTCAACTCTGAGGTTTTCTCAGATGACTCATATTCAATCCTTTCTTGATTTGTCACTGGCAAACATTTATTTTCATCCATTGATATAATTTCAGAAGTAACAGATTGAATTATTGGTACATCAGGAGTAACATGAGCTGTAGTTAATGGAACATCCATAATGCTCATAGGCCCTATTGGAGCATCGATGGTCACACCATTCTCCGCCTCTTGAAACAAAGCCGACCTTGGCTTTGGGGTAGCATCTAGTGGCCTCTTCTTCTTTGCTGCAGCAGCGAACACCTCTGTCTTAATATTAATTTCCATCAGTGGCTTTAGAACATGATGCACACCCTTATGTATGGATGAATAATTATTGGACTCAACCACCATGAGTAGCATCAAGATCAACCTGCCATGGTCGACCTAATAACAAGTGGCATGCACTCATCGGTGCCACAACACAATCAACCGAGTCAACATAAGCTCCTAATGAAAACTTGACTCGTGCCATATGAGTGATTTTCAGAGTACCACTTTCATTCATCCACCGCATATAACGTGGTGTAGGAAGCTTTCGTGTAGATAACAACAAAGCATGTACCAAATCTGAACTAATAGCATTGGTAAAGCTACCACCATCAATAATAAGTTTGCAAACCTTGTCTTTGATTATGCATTCTGACTGAAAAATGTTAGAAAGCTGCCCCTTCACATTAGTAATGATTCCATCGCGTTGCACTTCATAAGACATCAAGGATAAACCATCACAAGCATCATCGACATTGCCAGTCGGAGATTCATTACCAATATCACAAGCATATCTCATTACCTGATTCTCAGGTGTAGAAGATGTTCCATCACTTGCAGCTGTACTTTTTTGCTCTTGATCATTGAACTTTACATGGTTACACTCTTCCTTTAGAGTAGGAGCAGCCATCATTTACACTGCAATTTCCACTGCAACATCATTTACATTCGTATTTTTTTCAAAAGAAAACAAACATCCATAATTCATTTACGTTCTTTTTTCCTTATTTGCTTTGTAGGACTGCAAATCTGGGTTATAACGGCTATTAATCTAGTGGCAGTAGCAGCAGTTCAAATTAAAGTATCAACTTCCCCGTACCTTCGCCGCTGTCTCTAATCTCTACTGCGTGGTGGTGCCGGTGCCACACTGCGCTACTCCCTCAAAAGAAAAAAAGAGTAGTTCTCGCTTATTGAGAAAACAACTTTTTACAACTTTGATTAATTATACATAAAATAATATGAGGTGTTTTACCATGCTTGGCAGGTACCAGATGGTACCAAGGGGTATTTTTTGTCTAATAAATTTCAACCATTGATCTTGTTGTGTATTTGGATAAGTACTTATTTTTTTAGAAAACAAAAGAGAAGGATAACATGGTAACTCCGCATCTCACGACTGCGCCTCTCCTGCCCACGCGAGACCCCGTTCCCTTCCGATCGAGTTCTATACTTGATATTCCAAATGCATAACTGAATTTAACAGCCATGAACGCATAGCCATTAGCCTTGTAAAAAGCAGGCTGACTTGTTGCTGCGGGTAGTCCTTGCGCCGGCGCTACGTCGGTGACCTTTGCATCCTGCCCTTGCGCTGCTTTATCGTGTCCAGCCTCGGCGACCACGCGCGTCCCCTCGCGGCACCCAACAGCTGCTCATAGTGCTTCCTCAGCTACGGCGTGCTGCACAGCACACCGGCGCACGCCGCCTCGCCACCGGCGTCCCCCTCGCCCTCATTCCCGTCCTTGGACGACGACGCGATGGCGCCGATGAGGAACTCTGGCGTGGCCTTGATGACTCTTGGGCGCCCCCGGCGATGGACGTCGCCCGGCGCCGGCGGCAACCCTGTCGTAGGAGAGCGTGGCGAGCCCTTGTGTGACGCGCTCAACGGGGAGGATGAGGTAGGTGGCACCGCCGACGAGGCAGTCCTTGATGGCAATCCCCTTAAATCCTTCTACCGGGCAGCCGAGGTAGAAGGCGTTGGCGGCGCAGACCATGGTTTGCTTGCTTGCGAGACTCCCCGGTGGGTATCGATTCCGTGTCGGCAGAAGGATTTAAGGGGAGATTTGTCGTATGGGAGCACGAGCTGAGGGGAGCCTGCAGCCCCGGCCCTGAGGGGGGTCGAACGGTGCGGCCGCACTGGGCCCCGAAAGCAAAGGGCCCCTCCCAGGTGCATGTGCTATGCTATGTGTATACGACTATACGTACGTACGTATGTATTTGGAGTTGGAGCTGGCCAAACTACCAAGGACAAGTGGAAAAAAAACGCTACGCCGTGGGACTTGTCGAGATTCATTCCGTGACTCCGTCCCTTCGTGATCCCATCCACCTAATTCGCGCTTGTCGCTTCGAGTCCGCTGAATCATCAACACGAACGATTCGTCCCCATCGAGCAGAAGCAATTAGCAATCAGAATGTCAGATACTCAGATCCCAGTCCCACAACCACGAGTCGCGAGAGCGGAGAGAGACAAGCACATCCCGGTCCATTTGTCCCGATTGTGGCAAAAAGGTACGACCAGGTGATCGTTGCCCATTAAATGAGTGCCGAAAGAAAAGACAGATAGCACTGGTGCAAGGAAAATGTTTTAGTTGTGGAGAAGCAGGTCATTATAAAACTAAATGTCCAAGGAAATTTAAGCCAGCAAAGTTGAGTACCGATTCCCCTGCGGTGAAGATGGACACCTTACATTCCTTAAGCCAGCAAAGTTGAGTACCGATTCCCCTGCGGTGAAGATGGACACCTTACAAGTTGGTGCACAAAGGAAACAGATAACCAATCAAAAGGTCAAACCGAAGGCACAAAACCAGTTCATCCTCAACCCTCCAGTACATTGGAACCAGACCAATCACTACGGAATGATTCGCAGCTAATGATCAATTGCAAGAATGCAAATCAAGAAGAGTATGTTTCTACTGCAAAGAAGTTGGACACTATATCAGTGAATGCCCTTTTAAGCGTTTACATGAGCCTCAGAAGGAGGATTAGAAGAACAAAGAGAAAAGTTGCTCGAAGATTTAGAATTTATCGAGGTTAAAAAAGAAGTTGGATTAAGTGATTGTAAGGTCATTACTCGTTTGTTGGAAATAAAGGATATGCAAGCAGATGAAGCAAAATTTTTATCCATCCTTTTTCTTGCTAGCCTATCCGAATCTCGGGACGAGATTCTCTTTAAGGGGGTAGGTTTGTAACACCTGGAATTTCATCACAAATTAAAAATAGCAACCGTTTAAAAAATTTCGGAAATTTATTTGGAATTCAAATTTAATTTGTAGGAATATTGCTTTGAATAGGCATTTAAATCATTTTTATGAATAAAAACTAAAAATAATTATAGGATCACTGCATTCATGTTGGAAATATTTTATTTGAGTGTTGAATTCAAAGTTGTATTGAATTCAAATTCTTATGCTTGTTTGAATTTCTAAAATAAAAAGAAAAACCATTTAAACCTTTCTCCTTTTTCCTTTTCTTTCTCTGGCCCATCTCTCAGTTCGGCCCAGCCGCGGCTCCTTCCCTCTCCTCTCCTGCATGCTTGGCCCAACAGCGACCCAGCCCAGCTCGCCCTCCCTCTCTGTCTCTCCCTCTCTCACTGACAATCGGGCCCCACCCGTCATCCGTCCCGCCGCCACCAGAACCGAGCTCGGCTCTGGTTCGAGTCCGAGCGCACCGTGCCGCGCCCGCGTTTCCCTCGGCGTGCGCGCCACGCCAAGGCCATCCCTCACGGCCCAGAATAGATCCAATCCAAATCTCCACAGGTCAAACTGGCAGCTTTGGCTGTTTCTTCAGAAAAGCCCCTGTAGTTGTTGCTAATAAACCCGCAGTCCACGCCAGTTCAAAAGTAATTTCAGTTAGGTCCTTTTCTTTTCGGTTTAACCCCTGACCTTCTTTATAATCTAACCCGCAGTCCATAGCCACCTCTTTTACATGCTAGCCCTTCGGTTTACATCTGTAATTAGGTTTTAACCCCTGGTTTCCTCTGTTTTAGCCCGTGTTAGTTTAGTTTCTTCACTGTTAAGCCCCTGAAGCCTCGTTTAGCCTATAGATTCTACGTTTAAGCTCCGTTTAACCTCGTTTTTGTTGCGTTAATCTTCTAAAGGCATATAGTTTAGTTCACCAGTGTTGTTTACCTTGTTTCACGTCTTGAAATAAATAAATATTAATTTACCTAATTCTTATTTAAATTGCTTTCCAAATTAAAAGCTAATTAGAGTCTACCTTCATGTTTTATAATAAAAGTTAATTTGGTTAATCATTATTGAACTAACCTTTTATAATTAAAATATGGTTAGAGTTATAACTTGTCTTTTCATAAAATAATTCAATTTGGTTAATGATTATTCAATTGTTTTATGAATAAAAGCTACATAGGTTATAACTCGAGTTGTCATGATTGTATGCAAATTGACTAATATGAATATAACTGTTTTTATGAATTATAAATGACTAGTTGAACATAAATAATAAAGTTATTCGATTAGATGCTCATATACATTTATTTTCTAAAGTTAATTGTTTAATTGTTATCATTTATATATAATATTTACAAATAAAATTGATTAAGCTTTAATCCGCCTTTTCTTATGAAAGTTTAACTTGAAATAATTCCAATATGAATATCTCTCTGTAATATTCATTGCATGTATTTTCTTAATTAAAACATATCCAACTCATAGCGTGTTTTTTCTTTATCATCCAAATCCTTCGATAGATGTGTCGCTTTCAATCCTAGCTTCGATCTCAACGTTCCTTGTGCCCTCGCGATTCTTGCTGAGACCTCAACCTGTTTCTATGATTGCTTAATATTGATGCCATGTTTGGTGTATTGTTTATTTATCTGCGCACTTGTTTGCTTATATGTGCTCGTGTGATGAGAGACGTTGTTCAAGCTGAGTTTGAAGATCAAGTTGTGAAGAGTTTATTGAAGATCAAGTCTACGAAGGAATTAAGCATAGCAGATATTACTAGGATTTAAGGCAAGTGTATTTCCCCCTCTGCATACTCTCTTTTTTCCTATACAATGTCATGTGAATTAAAGTTTACTTTATTCTATATATTGCATTAAGATGATGGGTCCTATTTAAGGATGACTAGTCTTGTACACTCAAGCCTTGTTACACCGGGTTTACTTCATGTTGGGTAGCTTTGCTTAGCTGCTATGCTTGGGAATGGTTCACACTAAAAGTGCAGATAATAATTTTGTGCTACAATTTATCAAGATATTTATGTCTATGTTCTGATGATGAAGTTAAACAAGATCACTTATGTTAATTGAAACATGGAGCGGCAACCTGGGATTTACCCGTACAACCACAATACCATATGGCTCTGATCTTGGCTCAGTAACTAGATGAACTGTGTGTTGTGTTTGCACTGCTAGTGGTGGAATTTGGGGGCATTACCGGCATGGCAGGTGCGGGGATCGGAAGGCGAGGCCTTGCCATTGTAACCGTGGTCTTTGGGGAGCAAATACATACATATAGGGAGTCTTTGGAAAAGCCTCGTAGCGTCCCTATGCAGTCACACCTTGGCAGTGTGGGTAAGTGCCTGATCAGCACAGCATGGTTGGGTCCAAAGTTTTTCGGAATTTTTACGTAAATTGTGGTGAAAGTGTACAACCTCTGCAGAGTGTAAAACTATTATAACAGCCGTGTCCGAAGTTATGAATGGCTCGGATCCTCACATGATAATTGAACTTGAAGATGAAAATAAATTATGGTTCCTGGTTAAGGAATGAGTGCTTTGGCACGAATGACATGAGATGATATACCTCTTTATATTATTAATTGGGTTGGTATATACTTATACCTTAATAATCAGGTGCTTGCTAATAAACTTGATCAATTAAAATGCTGACAACTCTTAACCAAGCCTTTCCTTGAAAGCTTTGCATATTCCCAACCATAAGTGTACTCACTCTTGCTAAACATTGGATCAGAAGGAGAAGGTGTGGAGTTCTTCGGTGACTTCAAGGAAGATTGCTAGGCGTACGCAACCCCAGTCAACTGCATGTGGTGAAGAGTTGAAGATTTCCGCTGCTAGAATATCGTTGTAATGTATTTATTTCATTATTTCCGTTATAACTTTGTGTTCTGTATTCAAGAGTGTATCATATGTGTGAAACTTGATCCTGGCGCACATATGAGATGCATTTGGGTTTTTTTTTTATAAAACCAGGTGTGACAGCACGCCGGAGCATGGAGCAATGCCGGGAGGGAAGCACGAGCAGAGACATGGCGGAGCTTGGAGCCACCGGAGCAGAGGAGAGGAAAGCGCGAGCCAGAGACGACGGTAGTATTAGGACTACGTATAATACTTCACTTGTAAAATTACCTATTTACCCTTTTCGTTAATCTTTACCTACTTCTAAAGCACGTAAGGTTTCTGCTCACTTTTTTCGTCCGTCGTACGGACGGTAGGACAACAATTATTTTTATTTTTAGTTGATACCTCCTGGTACTAACCCATTAGGTACCTCCTGGTACCAGCCACCTTACTCCTATTGGATCTTTGGGAATAGATGGTTATTTTTTTTCAAGTACTGTAAAGCTCCTCAAATAATATTAATATTTATAATACATTACTAGTATCATTAGAAATATCTTTGAATCTAGTTTTTTAACAAATTTATTTGAAGATATAAATGTTGCAATTTTTTCTATAAATTGAGTCAAAGTTGAGAAAATAACACATGCACGCATCCTATAACTACCTTCTTTATTGGAACGGACGGAGTACTTAGTACGAGTTATACTTTGTTTTTTTTAACAAACCGAGTTATAGTTTGTGAGAGACAAGTTTCTGTAATGCGTTAAGGATAGGTATACGTATTGTTAGAGGAAACAAGCAGGCCGATTGCTATACATATATGATATCCTCATGGCAAGTATCGTATCTTATATAACAAGCGCAAATATTTTTTTAATCTGGTGCCGTGCGGTTTTGTTAATTTTCTTCTCGCCGTAGCAGCGTGCGTGCGGTTGATCGACTCGTTGGCGCGTCGTCCCGGCGTGAAGCGACCACACCGCACATGGATCATCACTTGAACACGTGAGTCGTGCCGTACCCAACCCAACCCTTTCGCTCGCTGTACCTACTTTGTTGTACTGCTGTTCTCTTCTTTGGCTATATTCAGATTCTAAAAGTACTTTTTATTTCTTATTTATCTTACTTCTTAAAAATTATTTTTTTATCTTTCCTATTTATCGAGCATTCTCAAATTTTTTTTTCACCTTTCCTGTTTATCGAGCATTCTCTTACCATGAAAATTTTCTTCCTCCTCCCTTGCCCGGCCGGCCAACCGGCGAGAAGCAGTGGCTGGCAACCACGGATCACGAGACGATGGATGGAATGGGACCGTGGATGTGACCTAACGCCGGCGGCCGGCTGCACCACGCCCGCTGCTCGCCTTGCGCACAGCGCCCTACGAGTAGTAGCTAGGGCATGTAAGTCAAGGTCATGGCCTCATGGGTCGGGTAGAGGTCTTCCCGTTTTTACACTTTTGCATCACGGTCGATCGGCACTCAGAGGCCGTCTTCGACGTACTCGTATGGGAGTCATCCATGGGTAGTTGACCAGGCCGGAACCTTAACCCAACTCTGAACCTAGCTCGACGGCCGGTAATGACTAATGAGTTCTAGTTGCACAGGCAAAGCGGGGCTATAGCTAGCTAAACAAGGTTTGTACTCGATAGAAGTAGCTAGCTAAATTATGATGAGGAGTACTTGTTCTATCGAGGTTCCTTTTGGAATTCCATCCATGTTTTTCAAAAAAAAAATCCATCCACGATTTTCACAGGCTAATCATAATCAAGCTCAGGAATTACTGAACGGGCCGGGACCCCACCACTAGGGGCTAGCTGCTCTGCTTGGCCAGGCCAGCAAGCAAAAGATTGGCACGGCAGCAATCTGAACGCGGGACCCACCCCACGCCGCTACAGTAGGAAGCTAGCTTCGCTTTCCTCTTCCCTTTGCCCCTCCGAGGCTCCGACTCCGATCCCCACTCCACACCAGCTGCTGCTTCGTCTTCCTCGTACCGCCGGCCTCTCGGCTCCCTTCTCTCCCTCCCGCCGAGGCCGCCCAGCCCACCCTTTAGCCAGCCAGCAGCTCCGCCACGCGCCATGGAGGAGCAGCCTTCCAGCTCCAGTTCCAGGCGCAGGCAAGGGTCTTCTGCGTTTCCACGGTCACCGTCGCCCATGCCCATATTCACGGTCACCGTCGACCCGCAAGGCTTCTTCCACGTCTCCCCCTCCGGGGGGCTCGGCCCGTTCCGGAGCGTCGGCGAGGCCTTGGCCGCGACCCAGGCCATGCTCTCCCGCCATCTTCGCAGCCTAGGTGACGAGCCTGTCATCTCCGGCCCGACCCTGCCACCGCGTGGGTACTACATGTGGATGCCGTGGTCTGTGGATGCCGTGGTCGTGGCCGTGGCGTAACGCGGTCACTTACCCTACGGCTAGGATCTACACAAGAAGAGTGCCGCTGCGGCCGGAGCGCCCCCGGTTCTCACCGTGGTAAGCATTGCTGATCGAAATCGAATGAACTTACCACTACTCAGCGCAGAGAGGCGTGACTGCGTGTAGACTAGCTAGCTGTTCGTCTTCCAGGCCCATTGATTGCTGCTCTTCTGCTTCCTAAAATATGCATGCCCACAGGTCACACACGAATCAACTAAGAAACAAACTCTTCACATTTAGGAGGTCCATTCTGTGCTCCTTCGCCAAGAGTCAATTTAGTACTCAAATTGGCTCTTGGCGAAGGAGCACAGAATGAACCTCCTAAATTTAGTAGAAAGTAGAGATTTTTAGAAATTGCTTCGATTTTCAACGGGAATCAAGAAGATTTCTTGGGTTCCACACTTGGGGTTCAAAACTGTGTCATGTCTTAACAGTGTTGTTTCTTTTACCACCAGTTCAAGTGTTTCTGGTTAATTGTGTAACGATTTTGTGTCTCCCAGACGTTGCTTTGGGATTCATTCTTGTGTCCAGGAGCAGTGTGCTGGTGTTGTTAATTTGTGCATGCCCTCCTAATCGTGTCGTTGTTTTTCTTTTCAAAGGCTCTTATATTTCTACAATGCTATCACTTCATGCATTGCAAACTTACATTTGTCGCACTGGTTGATCCAGGTCCAGCTGGGAGTACCATATAACATTGAGGGATGGCCTCTTCTATGCCAATCCTCCTGATGTCGGTGGTCCATTTCACAGCCTAGGCGAAGCTGCCGCAGCCATCAAGTGCCATAGCACTTGGGTTTCTGCTACCCAACTACTGTAAGAATCAAACTTTCAGAAAATTATATTGGTTGCGGCATGTAGGACAGTTGCGTTATATCTTTTGTCTTGCTGTTCTTTTTCATGTGTCGTACTTGAATCGACACTAATAAAATCAGTGATCCAAAGCAGCTGCTCTACCAAATAGTAGAACTCAATACAAAAAAAAAAACAAGAATAAACTATTTTCTAGCTTCCACAACATGTCATTATAACCAGACTGATAGTAAAGGGTGTAATACTGCTTTATGATAATGTGTGTTTGAGACCAAAAAAAAAAAAGAGGTTTATACCCACGAAAAAGACTTTAAGTTGTTTCTTTCTCAAGCTCTTTCGATATAGGAAGTGGGTGCTGTTAATGACCTGATCTTTCATCAATACAGGACTGTGGATTACTATTTGACATTGAGGGATGGACTTTTCCATGTACATCCTAATAGTGGAATGGGTGGACCATTTAAGAGGCTAGAAGATGCCACAAACGCTATAAGGTTTGACCGTGCCTGGAGACAGGAGCAAAAAGAGAGGAGTCGCAAGGCTAAAGAATTTCTGTAAGATCTACATTTACCATAAACTCTGCTTTCGCCAAAATTATTTGCTTTCCTCTTCGAATAGATATAAACGGTATTGCTTATTCTTTTAATTATTTTTCATAAAAAAGTCCATCTGCCTTCTTTGAAGACTTTTTGTTAGAGGAAATGTTTGAGTCCTGCCTCGCTGGTTCCTCCCTTGGAGTTTTGACCAACTGCTCTACATGCAGTTCCTGGTCTTCTTCTAATCATGTTGTAGCTCTCGTGTTTAACAACACTAGGAATTTTAAGACATGTGGCATTATTTATATTTCCTAGTCTACCATTGGTGTTAATATTTTATAAGCATATCCGATATATATTTTCATGTGAGATACATGGTATTTTGGGTTTGGTGGTGAAGTTTTCCTACAAGGACACAGTTCTTTGTTTTAAATATTTTACTAAAACCTGTGGTTATATCATGAGTGATCCACCCTTGTGCTCTTTAATTCTTTATACTCGTGTTTTGTCCCTTCTAGAATGCAATGACATCGCAGTCACCTGCATGTTCAAGGAAAAAATATCAATGGTATATCTATTTTTGTAACATATATGGTATGCTTAACTAGATAAATTGAACGACATATGCTGAGGCTTTGCTGAACACAATTCATAAGAGTTGTTTGCTAACATTTTGGTGGACTTCTGCAGGGACAACCTTGATCCTGCTGTGTACCTTGCACGCATGAAGGCCCTTACAGATGCGATCAGGAATGGTAAAAGGTAATAACTGCTTCCTAATTTCGTTCCTAGCTAGGTCTATCTGTCTAAATGTTTTCTCTTGCATCTCACAAAATATATGTTACTGGCCACTAAATTAAGTAACGTAACATGCATTTCCCACTAGTGAGGCTACCCAGTGCCCAGTCAGATTTCACCCCTGCAGTTAATTTCTTTTCTCGAACAACCTGCAGTTAAAATTTAAGCCCAAATTTGTAGTAAGCACATTTTCTAATAAAGTTTCCGTGGCTCATTACTAGAAGGATAATACTCATTGAGGGAAGTTTTTGTGTTTTTATGTTACGTCAACTTCCAGATATATCCTTATTATATGGTTGTCTGGTTTAGCAATTACAGTTACATATGTTTAACATCATTTGGTCTCTGTCACTGTCACCAAGTCATTTCAGAATAAATTTTTTTCTTGCAATATTCAGGTCCATTATCTGCTGCGAACTATATTTTATTAAGACAATCTTGATGAACTTTAGTTTGAAAATTATTTGTATATCTAAAAAACAGCTCATTGTATTTCCAAGTTATAACTTTATATGTAGATGTTCGTTTGGCACATCATTTTCATAAAATAAAAAAATCATCATCATAAGCTGCCACAGAACAACAAACACTTCAATAAACAGTGCAGGATGTGCTTCTAATTTCTTATGTATATTAAATAAATTTTGACTGACTTCACTTCTATAAACAGTGCAGGATGTGCTTCTAACTTCTTATGTATATTAAATAAATTTTGACTGACTTTTAACGTTGCCGCAAAAATACTGCTATGGTGTAATTGTTACCGGGTACTGACCACTGGGGTCCATAATGCAGTTGGTTTGTACTGATTATCATGCACCTATGCAGAAATCCAGAACCTGAGAATGTTGAAGCTGTTTCGGAACCTGAAGACTGTGATCCAGACATATCTAAAGAAATAGATCGAATTGAGAGGTTTATTGAGAGACGAAATGCTATTAGGAATGGAATGAAGTGGATGCAAAGTGAGGCCCTTGAGGCATTTGAATTCTATAAAGACTCTATCAGTTATCAAGTATGTTCTATTTTCACGCTATTATTTCACCTCATGGGTTTTAGCCATGTGGATTCTTATTCATCAATGTTTCCAAGATTAATTTTAGAATGCTTCATTGCTAATAATAAACTATCTATTTTTTAGGGTCCTAAATATGAGTTTGTAAAACTCGACAGACAGTGTCTTATATATGACACCTTATCAAATTCATATCACCACTACAATTTTACGATGAGGAGAAAGTCTTCCTTTTACCTTAGTAAGAAAGAAAAAAGATCTTTGAAAAAGCCTTCAAAAAGGGGCTGGGAATATCAGCTCTTCTTCGCTGAAGTCAATTCTACAGAGAATGGAAAACGGATCATTTGTTGTCCAGTGCAGTCTAGCGAGAATGGTATATATTTACTCTCGCCTCAAATTCTTATACGAGCTACTTTTAGAGTTTTAGTACTGATCATTTGTGAATAGGTTTTTACCATAATATTTGTTATCCGTTAATCTGGTTAAAGGATGTCTAAACTGTCATGCAAGGTCATTGCTTCGGGTGCCAGAATGCTGGCATTGATCTTAAACACCTAGAAAGTGGAGGATATGAGGAGGGCAATGAAGACTCTGGATTTCCATTTGACAGCGACAGCGGGAGTGACGCTTGAATGAGGTCTGTATAATCTTTTTTTTTATTTGTTTGGTCTTTTTTATTACTCTGTTGGTTTGTCCATGTCTGAATCTTTAATTTTTAAAGGCAAGGTTAAAAACTGACACTAGGAATCGATTGAACCAGGTTACAGTCAAAGAAAAAGCACAATAAATCGTAAACGGTATATGCTTGTTAGGTTGCTTAATTTGAATCTGCTTGGGTTATTTGATTGTATGCTTATTCCTTTAAATTCTCCATGCCCATGTAGCATAACAGGAATGGCTGTGCCTCCTATATTTACTGAACAGACATCTTCTGGGGCCGTTGTAATTATTTTCAAAATGCCGGTCAAACTACATGCTATCATGTTTTGTGGTGGTCTATGGATGATCCTGAGAAACTATGATGTTTTCTGTACTGTGCAGTTCCTTCTCGGCGTCGACGCGTTATGCTGTTGTCGACCATCAGGCTCAGCCTCTCCATTGGATCAACTCTGCTGGCGCCACATGATCCGAGGATTAATCGCACTTTTCTTTTGGACCAAGAAGATCGAACTGACCGTCCAAGGATCGCAGTTTGTAAAATGGATACATGCCGATGTAAAAATGCATACCTCTGGATCCTTGCTGATCGATCGCTATGTAAGTCTCCCAATGTGTCGTATCGAACTATGATCGAGAAGATGGCTTAGGTTGTGTCATGTCGTCCCGCATACTCGAGCACTACTTCAGCGCACAGCCCATAACCGTTCCGCGACGTCCCACCCGCTTCGGACGTGAACAAGGAGGCCATCGGAATGGATCGAGATCGCGTCATATACAAAACCGTGGGTTGACCGGTTTTTGTTATGGAAAAAACCGGTTCGGCTAACCGATGGTAGTGGTTTTATAGTGTCGGTTTGGGACCGGTAACCGAGGTTTTTTGCAACCAGGCCGGACCGGTTTGACCGGTTCCCGCGGGAACAAACCGGTCGGTTTTGAACGGTTTTGTTAACCCTGCATACAACATCATCTTCCCCTTCCGGCATCACGAAGGCTGCCGCCCTTTTCGGAGCCCACCTGGATCATGCATGTGGATGGAGCATGGGGCAGGGGCACAGCCCGAGCAGGCGCAGCAGCCATACGGGGCATATGTAGTAGATTTTTTCTATTTTAGTCCTTTTCGCGTAAAATTTTTACATATGGATCCCTGGGCGAAAGATTTCCAAAAATGGACCCAAAACTGGGCGCCAGGTCTAACATGTGGGCTCCATGTCTCCTAGCGCCCACCTTTGCCACGTGGGATCCAGCATGGCTGGAACCCTAGGTTGGGCGCCGAAGCTGGGCGCTAGGTCCCCTGGCGCCCACCTGTTATACCTGTGCGCTCAGTGACCTGGCGCCCACCCTCGGGCCCATAAGCCGCCGCCAGCCCTTTCTTCCTCTCCTCTCCTTCTTTCTTCTCCTCATTTCCTCTACAGAGAGGCGCCAGGCGTCGCCGCCGGCGCCCCCTACGGCGCAACTGGCCCTAGCCGCCGCCGTCGGCCCCCTCCGCCGCCGCCCTCCACAAGGGAGCAAGGTAAACTACCTCTCCTCATGTTTTTTCCTTATTTTCTTGTTAAACCAAGACCGATCAATATCCGAACGGAACGGATTCGAACTTCTCCAGCATGATCGGTTTCATAAGTCCAGTTGTGTCAGAAGCTAGAGTTGCCTTTATTAGTGGATAAGGGTGGGTTAGGCATGACATTCTTAATCGTAGATAAGGCGCGCTGCAGAAGAGCTTGATTGCTAACTAATTGGTATTTACAGTGGAAATCGAAAAACCTAGTTTAGGATAGATGAATTGAATCTTCGATTCCTACGGAGAATAAGTTGGATTAGTTGTATAGATGAACAATGTGTATGTATGTGAGCGATTTTCTAGCAATTTGTGTCAATTTTTACGTTGTTTGGTTGGTTGTTTACAAAAATTCATTTAAAATCCCTCTATATGTATAGGAAATTCAATGTGAAAGTTTGAATTTACGTTGATGCAATATTCGTGATGTAATATAATTGTTTTTGTTGTCTTTGTTCGAATAGATGGATAAACTAGTGACATTGCATTATAGTGGTAGTGTGAGGACAAATCGTATGGGGGATTTTGAATTTGAGAAGATGGAAGTGGTTTCATTGTGAGGAGAGGTCTGCCGCCGTTCAACCCCGCAGCCCTGACTGCGCTAATCAATAGGTGGAGGTACTTCAGAAGCGTCGTTCTAAGTGACATATGGACTAGACTTTATTGTCGTATGGACTTGACTTGTTGTAAGGACTAGACTTGTCTTGTGGACTATGTTTTGGACTATATGTATTGAACTATGTGTATTACACTATATGTATTTGACTATGTTTTTATTCCGTTGTATTTCTGTCATATTTTCAGATTTGTCAAATTTTGCCCCGATGAATCTGAAATTGAACTTCTCGCTTTCAGGCAGGTGGACACCAACTACTTCGGCGCCCAGCTATGTAACTCGGGCACCAAAGTAGTTGGCGCCCAGTAGAACGGCTGGGCTGCTGGCTGCGTTTAAGTCCCCAAGGTGGGCGCCATGCGACCTGGCGCCTAGCTCCCACCCTCGCCCTAGGGTTCCAGCCACACTGGATCCCACATGGCAAAGGTGGGCGCTAGGAGACATGGAGCCCACCTGTTATACCTGGCGTCCAGCTTTGGGTCTATTTTTGGAAATCTTTCGCCCAGGGATCCATATGTAAAAATCTTACGTGAAAAGGACCAAAATGAAAAAAAATGTTACGCATCTGTAGGGGTGAGCTGATTCGTTGAGAGAGAGAGCCACGTAATCAAAATTGTTGAATCGATTCATACGTAAAGTTTAGGTGGGTCCCACTAAAAGAATAAAAAAAGTGTACAAGTTTTCCATGTAGTCCGGCATGCATTTGGATTCCCATTTTAGTTCTCAAAATTTCAAAAAAAACACTATTCATCTAATTTTTTTCCTATTTATCTCATCACTCTCACTCACAGAACACTATTCATCTCCTCAACGAATCAGCTCACCCCGCTTTACGTACAATGTTTTTTTAGTGAATAATATATTTTCAGAGAATCTTTATGTGAAATAAACACACCCTCTAGATTGATTGATGTCCTTTTTCCTGTGCTAGTGCTTTTTTGTCTGCATGAGGCGGTTCATAAAAACGAATCAGATCGTCGTCTCTCCTAAAATGAATTGGTCTTCTCTAGTGACAAAGAATCGCTTTGGGCATGCCACATAAGCCCATGCACCGGCCACTGGAGAAGCTCTAATCACCATGAGCTACGCCGTTCCCTCGAGTTCCCCACCAACAACATTGTGGAATACAAAGCCCTCAAGAAAGCGGCAGGCTCGGGAGCTCGTTGGGTCTTGGTCAAGAGCATTACGGATGTACCGGCAAGCTCGGGAGCACGTTGGACGTTGGGTCCTGGTCAAGAGCATCACCGATGTTCCTGTTTTAGTTTGTAAGTCCGGATGCTAGAACCGGAACTTGGGTTTTCCAAAGTGGAACTTTTGGTTTTGGTTTTTTGGACGCAACATAGAAAGCCAAACTCAGAAACAGAGCAAACAAACTCCAAATCTCACAAAATTTTGACGAGAGGTGCGTGAACACATGGTTAATCTTTGTCTAAAAGATCTATCCAAAAAGATGAATATTTTACCATGAATTTCGAAAGATTTGGCAAATGAAAAGAGAACTAGGTTTTCCACAAAAAACCTCGATTCAAAGTGCCCGTGCAATAATTCAGGGAGGAATCACTCCAGAAGTATTTGCACACATCCTAGCAACCTTTATTAAAAAAAACTCGAGCCAAATCGCAGCTAAAAGGGACAAACGAAAATCCATAAAAATAGCTACGAAAATAAAGAAAAAAGATGGGAATCCTTGATCCAACCAAAATGATTGAGTTGAAAGATGATTCATACAGCTAAGGGCCTCTCATCGTCCTTATGACAACACGAATAGTACATGGAGATACTGCAAATAGGCGCATGAATCATTACTTTAAAGATATCATGTCAACTTGGATGTTACTCCACAAATTCGCACATCTGCCCAAGTACTTCTTAAAAAGAAATTGAAAAATACTGGCATTCTGAACTGACGAGTGACGCGGGCAGTGACGCCCAGTCACCATGTACTTTCGTGCAGTGACGCGGGCACAGCTGAAAGAACAAACCACACAACAATATTCCTTTGTCATTCTCCTGCAAAACCTGGCATAAATTCCTAAACATGAACCATCTTTTAAGTGTAAAACATTTTAACCCTATTTTGTTTGCAACATCAGCCATCGACTATAAATGATGACAGTAAAGGTTGGCAATGATTCTGCAAAAGCAAAGTAGCAAAAGCAATGCAGAGAAATCTTGACGAACCTTCAAGATCGTATATTCATCCATGAGATCATCAGTCAGTCAAAACTTTTTAGATACAAAATGTATTATGCAACCACGCCAATATGTTGATTCGTAAAGAACTCATGCACAAGGTATGAAAAACAATACAACGGTAAGTCAAGTTTGAAAGTAAAATAATAATTCAAATGAAACAATCAGAGAACTTTGAAGACCATGAATCCATGTATCAACATGACATGAGATACTTCAGGTCATACAGCCTCCTCATTTTGCTTCTTCACATGTAAAACACTAATACAAATTTGCTGAAGCTATTTTATACACTAAAACAACAAACATTGACACAATCAACTAAATTATGATTTCAATAATGATGATGTAGCATGTGGGTAGACGAAGCAATCAGAGAACTTTGAAGACCAAGAATGGATGTATCAACATAGATACTTCAGGTCATATGAGCTCCTCATTTTGCTGATTCACATCTCAAAAACAACATGACAAGGCATAATTTACAAATTTAGAAGAAATCTGAAACAGCTTCAAGCACAAAAGAAACAGAAAGAATATATAACAAGTATAATTTGGATAAGGTGCAGGTAAAGGAAGCAATCAGAGAACTTTGAAGAGCAATAATGTATATACAACATCAAATACTTCAGATTGTATGACCTCCTCATTTTGCTTCTCAACAATCAAAACAATAGTTCTAACTCAAGCATCACTAAGACCATATTC
Source organism: Digitaria exilis (assembly GCA_015342445.1). Taxonomy (NCBI): domain Eukaryota; kingdom Viridiplantae; phylum Streptophyta; class Magnoliopsida; order Poales; family Poaceae; genus Digitaria; species Digitaria exilis. The sequence continues at coordinate 322,378 of JACEFO010001390.1, read as the reverse complement.
AGATGGCATACCAGTAAAAGAAAATTGGATACTACTAGACAAGCATCAATTGGACAAGAGGGAAAAAACATACATGAAAGGATACGAGTATATGATTTACAAAAGGGGAAATACAACTTCCACAAGAAGCGATCAGAGAACTTTGAAGACCATATATGTGTCATCCACATGAAAAGTTTAGGCTGTTTCACTCTCCTCATATCGCTTCAAACCAGAAGTCTAGAACACAACTACTCAATAAAATGAACACATCAAAGAAAACAGCAGGAATATGATACAATGTGGACAGAAGAGATGACCTTGAGGAACTTTGCTGCCTTCCCCAAAAGTATAGAGCCCCTGCGGCAGGGGCCCTGCCCAGTCAATGAATATTGCACCCATACACCCTTTTCTCGCATTTTTCCCTGAATCCAACTTCAACAGAGCAGGGGGCTAAATGGTGCGAGTAAACCAAATCAAGAGCCGCCGATCTAACATGAGGGGCGGACCATAGCATAAAACATAGGTGTACGCATGTGAGTATGATGTTTTTTTTCAAACAAAATCGAAGATATGATGTAATTTAGGTGATGGAAGGAAGATCAGAAGAGGAGAGAGAAGGGAACGAGGAAGACCGCGGCGGTGAAAGGGAATCCAGTGGCGGGAGCCGGGAGGGGAGAGGAGGGGCTGTCGACCACCGTTGAGCTAGGCGAGGGTAGAGGCGGCGGCAATGGAGGGAGGAGGGCTGGAGGGAGCAGCGCTCGGCGGCCGGCGGCCGCTGGGAACAAGGGGCGGGAAAAAATCATGAGGCTCTAGGGTTGGAGATTGGAGCAACCTTTTATACCCGATATGCCTTGCTGTGCTTGGGCCGTGCGTTAAGCCTGGCCTGTTTGGGCTGGGCCTTGCAATCTTGCCGTTGTTGGCACGCGTGTGCAATGGCCAGTTGGCCACCAATGGGGCAGTTCCGTAAATCACGTCGGCTATGTGCCATGGACATATGGACCTTGGTAGTTCAATCTCAAAAAAAAAAAAAATGTACACGCAGTATGAGCATAATGCTTGTTACAGGATGCCGTTGTCATAGACAATTACCCAGAAGTTTTATTATTTATACAGGACGCATTGAGGTGAAATTTTGGAGGTAAGTGTTAACTATAGACTTGTGTGCTTGTGTGGCCCTCTCATCACACATCTACACATTGATTCAAAGCTGATGAGTTCTCAGAGGATTCATATAAAACTGTCTTTTTCACCGTAATCAACATTTTTTTAAAAAAAATAACTTGTGCAGCTAGCTTACAACCTCCATTCAGTTCGATTACTCACCAGGTTCAGAAATAGTGGTGCGCAAAAATACAACGAGGCTAGCAAGTAGTAGCAAGCAAACATCAATACACTATATTGAGCTTATGTACTTCTGTAGCTTTGTTCAAACAGATGAGTAGCATATGCACAAATCTGATAGACTCTCGTTATCAACGAAGGTAACTCGCTAGAACTCCATGGACACATATGTTGCAGAGTAATCAGGCATCTTGTGCAGTCGCCGGAGGATGCTCTCGGCGGCCTGCTTTGTGCTCGCGTCCCCTCTGTGGAAGGCGCTCACCAGAGCCGTGGGCAACATCCGGTCGCCGGTCACCTCCCTCACGCACCGGTCGTCACCATGCTCCAGGAGCTTCTCCACCACGCAGAAGCACTTCTGCCAGAGCACGTTCTGCCGGTGCTGCCTCAGAGCACCGAGCACGCGCCTCGCCACATCAAGCTCAGAGAGGGCAGCTACGCTCTTCTCGACGTCCACCCTCTCATCGAGCAGAGTGCACAGCGCTCCGAGTGCGGCCTCCACTACCCGGACGTTGTCATTCTCGAGGCAGCCCAGGAGGCCCTCCACAGAGCCCGCCTCGAGAAGGCAGAAGGTCGTCGCTGGGGAACAGACTCCCCGGTGCACCAGGCAAACGTTGATCTGGTTGTGTGAGCTCTTCTTGTTGTTGTGCGCCTTTGAGTCCTTCAGGAGCTTTAGTATGGTGATGTTCTTCTTTGACAGCAGCTCGTCTGGCGGCGGCTGGGACAGTTTGATGGAGAGGTAGCTAAGGTTCTCGAGGCCCACCGCCGCAAGGCGTTGCGCCTCGTCGCTTCCAGCTGCTCCAGTGAGCAGCTCAGTGAGCACCGAAGCCAGGTTGTGGTCTATGGCCACCTTCAATACTTCTGGACTGTACAGAGTCGCAGTAAGTCGCACAAGTGCGCCCACGAGACCCTCCATGTATGGCACTGCGTGCCTACTTGATCTAGCAGGGTTGTTCTGCATCTCTTTTATTGCACTCAGTATGGCCGGCACTGCACCCTCCTGCACAAGCGCGACATTGAGTGAGGTGTTCCGGTAAGGTAGCCTTGCAAGGAGTATCGCCAATGCAGCTTGCCGTTCAGTGATGCGCCCAGCATGGCTGATGTTTTTGACCAGCTTGCGTGGCTGCCCTTGTGTCTTGCAGAGCCTCTCTACTATAGTGTGGCCAATGTGTGGGGACAGGGTAATCAGTAGCCTCGTAGCAGCGAGGCTGAGTGCCTCCATCTGGGAGCTCATGAGCTCGACGATGGCATGGCCACGGTGGTTCTCCCTGATGACCGAGACCACCGTGGCCAGTGGCTTGGCAAGCGCAGTGAATGCTAGAAGAACCCGGATGATGCTGAGGTTGAGGTCGTCTGGCATGAAGCATTTGAGCATGTGGACAAAGTTGTAGATGGAGTACTTCGAAGTGAGAACGTGGCCTTCCTTGTTCACCAACGTGGTTTCTGGATCAATGCCTGACTCAACAATGTTGGCAAGGATGGTGCCAGCACTAGCCATGGAGTTCACTGGCTCATCATCTACCTTCCGGATGAACAGTTCCTCGATCATGACAGGGACAGCTCCTGCATCAACAAGCATCATGCTGTTGGGGCGGTGAAAGGAAAGCTGGACAAGGACATCGAACGCTGCCTTGCGGGCCATGGGCTTGCAGCTGCGTGCCATCTTGATGAGGATCTCTGATGTGCTTCTGTTAATGTCAATGGTTAGCTCCTGCTCTTGGACCAGCTCGCTGAGGAAGCTGACCATCTCCATCTGCATCTCTTCTGAGCCTGTTTTGTATAAAGTTCAAAACACCAATTTACAACAGGGACATGTAGTGCTAAGCGAAATATTTCAGTTCTTATGTTGTTTAAACCTTTCTGATGGTGTAGTGATGATATCATACGTTAACATATGACTGTACAAATGAGCTGCATTCTAGTAGCCTGACTGCCATAGTTTACTGAATTATTACTTGGTAGTTTTATGTTTTCAGAACTTGGTGGATTAAACATAACCAAACTTGTAAACAACGAAAGATAAATACCATACTTGTATAAACATGCTCCTAAAACTATGCAACTCACCTTCCACTAGATGACTCTGAAGAGGTTCTAAGTAGCCACTTTCAGCCATATACTTGATGTTCTTTGGACATTTCTCCAGGTTCTTAAGGACTGCTCCAGCTTTCTCAGCAGCAATGGGATCATCTGAATAGTTGATCTTCATTGTGGTGAGGATCAGAATACTTCCAGGTGTTGAGCCAATACTCTCCAACAGTAACTGTGACTTTGAAAGCTCCAGCAAGAAAGAGATGGCCGCATGCCTTTCATCAGTAGTATTACTTGACAGTAGCTTTACTGTCCTGGCAATGGCCTTAGTTTTTCCAATGATATCCTGTATGTCATACAGAAAACTCAATTCATAGTAATTTGAAGAACAAGGATAAGATGTTGAGCAGTTCAGTATAACATATTCTAAATTGCAGATGAACCTTTAGGCAAGAAACCTACTTACCTTTCCTTCTTCATCTTCGGCTAACAAGCACAGAAGCTCAAGTGCATCACATTGAATCTGTGCATTGTGGTTGTCCAACAACCGTGCTAAGAACTTGGTGACCCCAATCTTATGCATCAGCTCCCTGTTCTTCCCCCTCAGCTTGGCCAGCAACTTTAGCTCATGCATTGCTTCAAGCACCATTGTCTCTGCAGCTGACAGAGAGAGGGCAGTATGAGCAATCCTGACACGCAAGGCTTCATTCCTCATAGTCCATTCTTCAATTACACTCTTCAGGGAAGCATTGCTCATTACCGTCTTACTTTGCATTGGCATTTTTGTGACGGGGCAATAGACAGGTTCAGAACTGTCTGAAAACCTCTCAATATACTCCTCTATGGCTCTCCTGTCGCATGTCACACCACTCTCAGTTATCACAGGATCAGTCATTATCTCATTTGTCAGTGGACAGAAGAATGCATCATACATTGGCTCAATGTATTCTGCAACCTCCGAGAGAGTGTTGAACATCTGGCCACGATATTCATCTGACTCATGGTACATTCCTTGCAAAAAGTCCACCAGCTTCGGAGTATCATTATTACGGAGAGATTTTCTCCTGTTGCCCATTACATTCATGGATATATCAGCCTCTGAATAACCCCTCATTGATTGTGATTTGATAAGAACATCCATGTAAGCATTACTACCAAATGATGATGTCGGTATCCTGCTAAGATCATCATATATGTTCTGCAAGACATTCTCCAGGTCTTGTGCTATGTTTTGTATGTCATCATCCGTGAGCTGCAGTGCTCTACCTTTGCATCTTGCAGAAAGATCTTTAGCAAGATTGACACTGGCAAAAAGAGATTCTATCATCTGTGTCACATCGGTCTGGGTCCTGCGAGCTGTTTGACGCTCCATTGTTGCCCTGGCTGATTCCATGGAGTTTTCCTGGCTGACATTGATGGTAGCTACTGACATGACTGCAAACAAAAAAAAAAACAGCAAAAATTAAAAGAGAAAGAATGTAAATGATCTTTCAAACAGGCATTTCCAGTGGAAGTAAATCATCATGAGAGGGCCAAAACACATCATAATAAGGGCATGAAATAGAAGATAAGCTTCTAAACGTTGTGCAAACCTATGCGGTTAAAAGATGATCATGTTGTGCTTGCTTGTACAAAGTTATTAAACTAAGAACCATGGTAATCATCCATTAGACCGAGGCACAAACATAAAGCCTTTGCTATCTCTTGAACAAACCTAGCAACCTTTTCCTCAGAAGCACTTATCGATATGTTCTTCTAGAAAGCCTAAGCCTACAAATAAGAAGTATAGATAATTACAACAGAAAAGGAATATTTATAGCACAGTACCTGTATGGTTCTAGCGAAGGCCTCCAAGCTCTACAGTGGACTGTGTGTATAAAAAAGAGTTATAGATGGAGTGTTTTTGCCTCTGACTCCAGGAAAGAACCTAGCCTTGATCGGGGAAGTGCATATGTGTATTCTTTGATAGATGAATGCAAATAGGCAGACACAGAAAGATGAGCCCAATTTATAGTCTCTTCGACTTGGGTATTGGTAAACTCTATCTACCATCATACAGGCCTGATGTGTTGACTTCCGGTTCCATCAGACTGATATCCTCATCAACAGGAGGAATGTGACAAGTTTCTGTCTTGAAAAGACAAGCTGGCATCCTTCCAGCAATTTTAGCTCAACAAGCCTTTAGGAACGTCACACTGTAAAACAAAGAAAAATACAAATCAGTAATAACAACAAAGTTAGGCGATGGATATATTGGTAAGCTACCCCCCAAAAAAAAACACACAGTAATGCTGATGTCAATGAGGTTGCCGAAAGCTGTATGCCCCAATAGATTAAAAAAAAAATAGGATTGACAGAGATATGATATCACTTCATAATCAAATTTGCTACAGACATCAAACTACTTCAAAACCTAAAGGAGACTGAAGCTTAAGCATGGTTCCAAAACAGGAACCATAAGCACAAATAGCTCACAATAAATTTGCTACTTTTAAGTTTGTTCATCTACTTAGATTTAGCCACATGATTGTGTGGTTCAGAAACCTCTACCGTCCAAACCATTTCTTTAAAACTTCCTTGATCTGAGCCCTTGAAAAGCTCAATACAGTCCTAACCGCACAAACTACTTCCTCACATGCTATGGTTTGTGAAACTATGGGAAAATGGGAGGACAATATTTCGGCTATCATGAGGAAATGATTTGTACCAACCGTGCTGACTATTGATTATCAATTTTTATTATACTCCGAAAGAGTGGTTAGGATTGGATAGTACAATCAAGACAACAAAAGCATAAAAGCTAGTAAGACAAGGGAACCAAGGCACCTTTTTATGTTGATTGTTGAACGGCCATATAATCAGGACAATTATGGTATCACAAAAAGGCTGATCCTCCAAGTTTGGCACGTCATTTAAGCACTGACTGCTTGTACGCATCTATCTAATTATCTAATCGAGCCCAAATTGTGGCAGTCGTAGGCTAACTATGAGTCAATGTTTTCCCCAACCGAAATAATTTGAGCCAATGACGTGCGACTGAGTGAGACAACTACCTGTCACCAAAAAATGCGTGGCCCAGTGACGATGCCCTTCGATGGCCGCCGCTGCTGCGCCCCGTCCCCGTATGCGGATCGTGCGATAGCGGCGGCGACGGCGAGGACGCACTGCGATGTGTGCTTAGACGCTGAGTGTACAAGACTGAACTTCTAGTGCGCATGGAGCCTAGATAGGAAGGTACCGGCAGGTGGCAACGGAGGCGCAACCGGACTTCGCCGGCGGTGGTGGCGGCGGCGATGGGGAGTTCATCCTGCTTCCTTCTTCCCTGGCCAAGAGAATGTGGGGACAGTCGGACAGATTCTGCAGTCGATCCCTGGGCAACCGTTGGCCGTCAGATCTAATCTGAACGGACCAGATTGAGCACAGGGGAGAAGCGTGAACCTGATCCGCGATTAGGCCCGTCCAGTCCAAACATTTTGCTACCTTTCTCGACGCAGCCCATTACAAGCACGATACACATCACTAGCTTGTAGCCCATCAAAGGCCCATGAGTCCGTCACTTCCCATCCGGCGCGCGCTCGCGTTGCCGCCATGCCGGTGCTCGCAGCTCGCATGGCCATGGCTCCAAGGTTGCTAAATGAGGAGGCACTAATAATAAGATGCCTCGTCTCCTCCGACCAAAGATTCTCCACACTGCACTCCCTCCATTCTTCTTCCTCCCTGCGCTCTATCGATCGATCCATCAAACAGGACGAACACAACCCCAACCCATACGCATTTCTGCGCAAATTGAAGAGGGACCCGCTGCAATTTTGAAGCTGGAATTCCGTCCGCGCAGAGCTCACCTTCCCAGCAGGAGCGATCCGGGCTTCGGCGCCACCTTCGCGAGCGACTCCTCCTCGAGGATGGTGATGCCCATCTCGAGCGGCGGCGACCACGCCGCCGAGACCGAGAGCTCCGAGTCGCTCCTGCCCAAGAACCACGGCGGCGACGGCGCCGGCGCCGGAGACGACGGCGGCGACGACTTCCATGGCGCGTCCTTCTCCGGCGCGGTGTTCAACCTGTCCACCACCATCGTCGGCGCCGGCATCATGGCGCTCCCGGCCACCATGAAGGTGCTCGGTCTCGTCCCGGGCCTCGTCCTCATCGTCCTCGCCGCGCTGCTCACCGACGCCTCCATCGAGCTCCTCGTCCGGTTCAGCCGCGCCGCGGGGGCAAAGTCCTACGGCCGGGCCATGGGCGACGCCTTTGGGCCGATCGGCAGAGGGTTCCTCCAGTTCTGCGTCGTCATCAACAACGTCGGCGTCATGGTCGTCTACATGATCATCATCGGTAAGGTGTCGATCGTGACCTCATTGGAGAGCATTGCTTCTTGCGCACTGAGAAATTCTTTTTTTTCCTGAATTTATAATAAAAAAATTCCTCTCTACACTACACAAGGTGACGTGCTCTCTGGAACATCCTCCAGCGGCGTGCACCACCATGGCGTGCTAGAAGGATGGTTCGGCCCAAACCCGTGGAACGGACGCTTCGCCATCCTCACCATCACAACGCTCTGCGTGTTCGCTCCTCTGGCATGTTTCAAGCGCGTCGGTAAGCATGCGATTGTGTCATTCGGCCCAAAAATGGTGCAGGCCTACTAATGGCTTTGTTTTGCTCATCTCGATCTCTGGCTGTTTGAGTGTTTGTGATACATTTCAGACTCGCTGAGATTCACGTCTGCTGCATCGGTCGCTCTGGCCGTTGTGTTCGTCGTGCTCACCGCCGGAATCGCCATCTTCAAGCTTGCGAGAGGACAGATTCCGATGCCTCAGCTGTTCCCTGATGTCCATGACTGGCCGTCCATCTGGAGGCTCTTCACAGCTGCTCCAGTTCTCGTCACCGCTTATATTTGCCACTACAACGGTACGTACTATACGAAATATGAACTGATTAACTCCAATATACTACTATATTGCCCAAATTTGTTTTCCTGCAATTAATTGGTTATCCATGAACAATAACAGCTCATTGAGTGACTGAAACTCTGCAGTTCACCCTATCTACAACGAGCTGAAGGATTCTCTGCAGATCAGACCTATAGTGCGCACGTCACTGCTGCTGTGCTCGGCGGTGTACATCACCACCAGCTTCTTCGGCTTCCTCCTCTTCGGCGACTCGACGCTGGACGATGTCCTCGCCAACTTCGACTCCAATCTCGGCATCCCCTACAGCTCCTTCTTCAACGATGCCGTCAGGGTCAGCTACGTGCTCCATCTCATGCTCGTCTTCCCCATCGTCTTCCACGCGCTGCGCCTCAACATGGACGGCCTCCTGTTCCCCTCGGCGCGGCCTCTTTCCGGCGACAACCGGAGGCTCGCCGTGGTGACGGCGGCGCTCCTGGCGGTGATCTTCCTCGCCGCCAACTTCGTCCCCAACATCTGGGACGCCTTCCAGTTCACCGGAGCCACCGCTTCTGTCTGCGTCGCCTACATTTTTCCCGCGGGGATCACGCTAAGGTGATTACTCTGATTGCTTCTTTGCTACTAGGAACGGCACGGATTTAATTCTCGATCATGGCTTTGCATGTTTTAGTTTGTGGCTAACTCGTCTGTCCCGATCGATTTAACAATCACCAGGGATCGTCATGGCATAGCGAGGAAGAGAGACAGGTCCCTGGCGGTGTTCATGATCGTTCTTGCTGTGGTGGCAAACGCAGTAGCCGTGTACAGCGACGCTTTCTCGTGATCTCCAATGGCCACACGGGCCATGTCAAGCGCACGGCGATATCTAATCAGCCAGCGACGAATGAAACCACTGTAGCTGTGTATAGGAAGCATCACCTCTTTTTTTTCTAACACGAACCGGCCTAGATACGAGAGTAGATACAGGCTCAAGAGGCAGGGTCGAAATTTCCGATGATCCTGAGGTGGCATGGTGTGCCGGTGGCGTGGCGTGCGGCATGCACACTTAGATAAAACTGCACCTGTTCTACTTTTATGCGACTGACCTTGACCAATGAGTCTCCAAACCAATCAAGCACTCAGATAAAACTGCACGCTTCTTTCTTCAGTAGGAAGCAATCGTGGGTGCACATTTTCTCATCGTCTCAGCCCAACTATATAGTGACAGTCAGGCCGTAGCATTTCCGATCTTGCACGCACATGCCAGATGAATAGCGAGCCGTCCAACGCCAACAAAAACCTTAGAAGGTGATCATGGAGTGCAGAGCGGAGGGCGAATCACCGAGCTGGTTCTCGGCGGTGGCAGCGCTGGCGTCATGGTTGGCGCGCTTCTGCTCGGGCTCCAACGGCGACGACGACCACGGCGCAGTGGCCACGGCCAGCGACGACGACAACCGCCCGGCCGCGGCAGCCGCTAAGTACTTGACTTACAGTCCTCATAAGATAAAGTTCGCCTGATTGTTGTTCCATTTCGTCTCAAAGAACTGTCACGCTATTGTTCATCTTCCTCCCAGTGGGAACTTCCAAGTGCATGCTTAGGTTACATATCTACCAGCACCAGCTATGTGACGTACGTGAACCGTACACAGTGCACCTGAGATGCGACCTGTGTGGTTAACTTGGGATTATTAGTGGCTCCTCACTGATCAGAAATCCAAATCGTCTCGGACTCTCGGGGCATGTTGTTCCAGTGTCACGTGCCGGCGCCCACGCCACAGCATGAAGGCGACAACTCATTCGCCAAAGCCCCAAACCCACATGCCCTTCCCCTAAAAAACAGATCCGTGTCCCGTAATCTACCCCGAAAAGCAGCCCCAAATCATGAGCGCCCCCGGCCATCTCGGCGTTACCGGCCATCTGTTACCCCCGCGGCCAGCAAGCAAAGCGAGCGCTGCCGTCGACGGTGGCTGGCCGCCGAGGCGGACGGATGCGTTGGCCACGTGATGGCCTAACCCCAAGCCTGATTAGGCTCAGATCTGAGTGGTGATCAAGCACTTACTAATAGTATACTCCTTAATCCTCCGGCCGGGAGACGATGAACTAATCGGCGTCGGAGTTGTTTACTGATCCCCAAACGGATTCCTCAGCTTGCAGGGAAGGTGTGGCAGAGGGAATGTTCCGATCAGAGCAGAGCACGACGGCATCCACTGACCTCTCAATGATTTGATCCATGGGATCCCATCATTCTTAATCGTCGTCGATCTGGACGGGAGAATCACCCGCCCATGTTTTGTTATGCCCGCAAGAGGAAACGCCCGGGAAGCTTCCCCGGGGTTGTGCCACACACATGCGCCTTGTCGTATTGGGCGCAACGACTTTGCGCTCCGCTTGTGCCTGCCCCCGGCCAGAGACTTTCTTCGATTGACCTCACCAACTTAGCTAGCTACTGGTAACTAGTAGTAGGTTCATGAACGCTGTGTTATGCATAGGCCACAGTAGCATATGACTTCGGTCACATTTGTTGGCACGGGCACGGGTGAGGCGACGCGGATGGGTCATGCGGCGGGGACGATGGCGTACGTGTGCTACAGGACGGCAGGTGATGCGATCAGGGCCGCGAGCCCGCCCGGGGACCGTTCGCTGTTGGGTTCGTGCATGCACCGTGCCACCGGTGGCGGACCCCGGCCATGTTTGTAGTAGGCGTCGCGTCGCCCCCCACCCGGGCGGCGGGCACGTGCACCGTGGTGCCCAGGCGCGCGCTGACGGGCCCGGACGGCCGCATGCGCGTGCGTCGGCCGGCGGGCACATCGTACACGCGTTGGTGAGTGACGATCCGCCGTGACGTGACGGGCGCTCACCCGTCCGTCGTGGATGGATCCCACCGCCCGGTCTCTCCCCGGTTGCGCGTCGCGGTCGAACGTGCCATGTCGCCCCCGCCCGGGCGATCCCGTCCGCTCCCCCACGATGCCATGCGAGCTCTCGTGCTCTGGCCAGATAGGTGGGTGGGCGCGGCGCGCACCCCCCCTTTCCGATGGCTCTCGAGAGGCTCGTGGGTGTAAACTGTAAAGGCCACCGCCACCACCCCCCACCGGAGCGAAGCCAGGCAAGGCAGCAACGTGGCGACGCGCGCGCTGGCATCAGGTCGGATGGATCGATCGGCCAGGTGCGCGAGCGCGCGTGGCTCGTGCGTGACGTTGGCCAGGCCGACGAGGTTGCTAATGCTAGGCTAGCACGGCGCGCCCGGCACATGAGGGATCGGTCGGGCACGAGGCGCGGCCCGCGCGCGGACGGCAGAGGCAGGGGGCACGCATGGCGCACCGCGTAGCTAGCCCTCAAGTAGCCAGTGCGGCCTCGTTGGCTGGGCATGTGCGCGGAGGTGTTGGAAACGGAGAGAAAGGGAGGCAGGCAGGGGGAGGCCCACCCGGCGATGCGGTGGACAGCTTCGTCTCCGCACCGGTGGAGCACGTGAGCGGCCGAGCTAGCCTGGAGCGCCTCCCTTCTTCTTTTCGCCGACGTGATAACGTGAGCAGTGGTTTTTCATTTCACTCCAAGGACGCTGGGGATTGGATTATATATATAGTTGATTATTATGTCGTGTACTACTCTTCTGTGCCGCAATTAGCGGTGGTAATCTCGGCTCCCTAGACAGACACTAGCCGTACGTTCAGATAAACTCTCCCGGACACGTTGTGTTACTTTGCCGACATATGCATGTAACTCTGCGTGCTCGGCACGCTAAGGCCTTCGCACCTGCTTGATGTTGTAACATAAACTCCTGAGGACTCTCCAAATTTGAAAAGATAAAAACATTCAAGACAGGCAGGCAGGCAGGCATCGCCTGTTCTCTTTTGAGTTTTGAGTCTTCTCTCTCCCCCTGGCCGGCCTGGCCTGGCTTCAGCCTTCTCTCCACCTGACTATAATAAGCTCGGCGGAGTCGACAGCCGAATTCGCCACATTCCGTCGGTACTCGAGCTCGCAGGCGGCAAGATCCAGGCATCGCCTTTGTGCTGCAGCGCCAGCCGCCAGAGATCTCTCGGCTCCCGTGCCAATGCAGCTCTTCCAAGGTATAGTACTACCATGTCAGAGAGAGACCTCGCCGGCCGAGAGCTCGTTCCTTGCTCTTGCTGTCGCCGCTCAGCTAGCCTCTCTTTAACTAGTTCTCTCACTCGCTCCTTTCCTCTCAAGAAGCTGACTCCGCCCGTGATTCGCAGGAGAGAAGCCGGCCCACGACTTCCTCTCCCTCCACACCGGAGGTGGCTCGTCGTCGCCGGTGCAGCATTCCACCCAAGGTACGGCGACGAAGCGCCACGGTTCACAATTCCGGCCTCAAAAATTCAAAATGCCTCTGCCAGTGCGTGCCCAGAAGACGATGCCATCTTACTCGTCGACCTGCTTGCTAACCCACGCAGTTAAAATTCACGTCAGTTGCAGGATACGACGTGGGGTTGCACAATTCGCTGAAGCCTCTGAAGCTGGGCAAGCGCCGCCGCGGCGGCGGCGCCGGCGAAGGAGCGCTCGGCATGGCACCGTCCGGTATGGAGGCAGACTCCGACGAGCATGTCCTGCCGGGTGGCGTCGGGACCTTCAGCATCAGGCAGGCGCCGTCTACTAGCCAGACGAGGGGCCAAGGCGTCGTCGTCAGGGGTGGTGCGTTCACGCCGGCGCTTCATGTGTCCAGAACGGAGGGAGCGCATGGAGCAGAATCTGGAGCCAGGGCTCACAGTGGCCCGGCCACAATGTGGCAAGACTCAGGCACTGATCAGAGATCCAGAGGTAACGGTCTTTTTCATCATGGAGAGTGTTACGGTGGAATTGCTCTCTGTCTCTAGCGTATGGTTTTTCAGGCTCCTAGTTGTTGTTCTGCATGTTCAGCGACGAGAGGAGAGGGGAGAAGCAGCGGCAGCAGCGCCGATCAGGGTCCCAACACTCCAAGATCGAAGCACTCTGCCACCGAGCAGCGGAGGAGGACCAAGATAAACGACAGGCAAGTTCGTTGAGGTCAAAACTCCATTTTAGATTGCATTGAGAAGATGAGAAACAAACAGATTAGTCAAGAACATAGTGAAATTCAGTGAACCAGCTCAACATGTTGTAATTATGGTGGCATGTGACCATGTGTTCGAGAGGGGGACAAAAATATCGTGGCAAGAACCTGCCATAAGCACACAAATCTTGAATTCCGTTCTGTTGCAGAACAATTGATAGTACATTACATGGAATTTGACAATGGAGGTGTATTTTAAGATGTATCTGTGTATATGCTCTCCTTCAGGCTTGAAATACTTCGTGAACTTCTGCCGCACGGCGACCAGAAGAGGGACAAAGCGTCTTTCCTTCTCGAGGTAAGAAGAACATAAACTTTGCCACGTCAATCAGGCGATCTCATTATGCCCTGTTTAACACTGAGATGCCCCTAATGTTGAGTAAATATCCTCCATGCTGCCTGTTCTATCTTATGTAAGCAAGATTGTAGGAACTCGAACCCTTTCCAGAGTGCATTTTGCTAAAGGGAAAAAATTATAGTAGATTTGAATCATGATCAGCACGTTACGACAAGACTTTTCACCAAGTGAAACAATTTGCTGTTTGCAGGTTATCGAATACATAAGGTTTTTGCAAGAGAAAGTCCAGAAGTACGAGTCAGCCCACCCACAAAAGATAAATCACGAGGACTCCTCCATGCCATGGGTACGATATATACTAACATAGTAGCCATGTTCCCATGTTCACAATAGTATTATACGACAATCATGCTTCGCTTTCGCAAAAAAAAATAAAAAAAAATTGCAAAGTTGCAAACAAGGCCGCGTTTGGATTTTAACTCATAATGGCTCCATCCTTCTTCTCCTTGCAGGCAAAAGTTTACTACAGATCATGCTGGAAAAACACAGAGGTAATTCCACACACATGACCAAAAAGGAAGAAAAGTAATAGCACATGGAAAATACGTTACCCATGACATAGCAATGATAAGATCTTTCTTTGTTCATTTTTCATGGTCTCTCAGAACATTAGTCAGGTCCAGGGAGGAGGATTGTCACCCCCCACACAAGATATGAACAAAGAACAGTACTGTCCCAAGAAAAGTACAGTGACGCCTACTGATCTCCTCAGCACACAAAGTGCTGGAGAAACTAGCATAGACGATATTTCCTCCCAAAAGGCAACAAGCACACCACAAATCTGGGCAGGTAAGTTGCCTGTTTTCCCTTTACATGGCTTAATCACCTTTTCACTACCCACAGCCCGTAGCTCTACAGTAAAATAAAAAATGAATATCAAGCTTAATCTATTCAAAATGCAGATGACAGCACACCTAGCAAACAGCCACCATGGTTGAGCATGTCAACCTCTGATTCAGGCAACAGACCACTAAGCAAGAATGACAAACAGACTCTTCCTGAGGATACTCGTAGTCTTTCTAACGCTTACTCTCAAGGGTCTGCTCCTAAACTATGGATGCTTATAGAATGCTAACTATATATCTGCAACTAACAGACGAAACTTTTTATCTGCAACAGGTTACTAAATACATTGACACAAGCACTGAAAAGGTCAGGAGTAGACCCATCTCAAGCCAGTATATCTGTAGAGATCAATATGGACAAAAGAGCACCAGAACCTAGTAAGATACGCGGCAATTTGAAGGTAACCACAATGCATGAAAATACATCAGCAAGTAATGTTTACAGAGTTCCTAAACTTACATCATGGCTTATTCACACAATCATTCATTTGTTTACCACTTCTTTTCACCCTCACTTGACAGGACAATGAATGTGAAGAAACAATCCATGTGACCAAGAAGCTCCGGTGCTGACAAAAGCCCAGATCACTAGCTAAAACTAGAAAGTCAAACATCGCCAAGTCCAGACCTGTACTTCACAGAAGCAAACCACAATCGATGCAATTCTTTTATTTATATTGCAATCACATTAACTGACCTAGGCTTCCATTTGAATACAGAGGAAGCTACTTAGGGAGGGTAGGCACAAACCTCCCCATTCATTCATTCCTCATTTGTAAATGCATTTAAAATTGTAAAACAGTGTATATGTTCTCTCAAAATTTGTCAATTCAACAGCATGGTAGATTGGTAGTACACTAGGGGTTACAACTTCATTGTATCGACCTTCCACAGTTCATTCATTAAATTAGCAGGTAGAACTATAAACAATGTAAACTATACTAAGCTTTTGATCTGCGGCAAGCACAATGGATCATTGAGAATTTGAGATGTTACTATGTTACTGTGAGTCACATATCCTCTTTCCCTTTTCAGCACCATGATTCAAGGGAAACGTAGACACATCAAACATTGCCTATAGTCCATACCAGGACTTCACACAGAAGCAAACCACAAATCGATGCAATTCTTTTATTACTGTAAATCACATTTACTGGCCTAAGTTTCCAATCAGATACAGAGGAAGCTGCTTAGGGAGAGTAATCAAGTCTTATCCTGATTCATCCAGTCCTCATTTGTAAATGCAATTCAGATGGTAAAACAGTGTATATGTATTGCTCTCTCAAAAATTGTCAATTCAGCAAAGATGGAGTACACTAGGTTGCATCGTCATTATACCAACCTTCAACAGTACATCCACAAATTGGTAGCTAGACCTATAGACAGCAAGGCATTTGTAAACTACTACATGCTACGGCAGCGATTTGCAGCAAGCACCAATAAACCATTGAGATGTTTCTGTGCATCACTAGACTCCTTCCCCTTCTCATGATTCGAAGGAAAGGGACTGTGCTTTCACATCACCTGGCGCTCGGCTGCATCTGCAACAATGGGCAGCCTCGGCGTCTTTCCGAGGAGGCAGGCGCCCCCGCCGTACACCAAGCAGACGAGCAGGAAGAGGAAGACCGTGCTCTCCATGCTCTGGAAGATCTCGAAGCCGACTCCGCCGGAGGGCGCAAACGACTGCGCGAGCAGGTCGGGGAAGATGAGCAGCACGTCGAGCACGACGGCCTGCATGGCGTTGAAGCGGACGAAGCGGGAGAAGGCCCGCTGGTTCCGCACGACGGCGAAGTAGAGCGTGAGGAAGAGGAGGAAGGGCGTGAGCGGCGAGGAGTGGAAGAGGCGCGCGGCGGGGCCCAGCGGGCGGAGCAGGTCGCTGAAGAAGGGGAACTGCGCGAGGAGGAAGCGGCCGTGGTGCGCGCCGTCGAGGAACGGGTAGAGGTAGGCGACGGCGGCCACGAGGCGGTCCGGCGCCTCCACGGCCCCGCTGTTGTCGTTGTTGTTGGAGGCGCGCGGCGCCGGGGCGGTGGCGACGAGGCGGCGCGGGGCGTAGGCGAGCCCCGGTGACGGAAGCAGGACGCGGTGGCGGCGGGGGCAGCAGAGGAGGCCGGATGCGCCGCCGCGGGGGAGCGGACGCGGGGACGGGGAAGGGAGGAGGAGGAGCGAGATGGCGGACGCCATGGCAGGGTCGCGTGGATCAGTCGGTCGGAATGGTGTGGTGGTCGAGTGGCGTGGCGTGGGTTGGGAGATTTTTGGGGGTCTGGAGCGGGCGAAGCGTGGGGGGCAGTGGCGCCGGCGCAGCGGCGCTGCTGCCTCCTCCGCGCGGGTGGGAGTGGAGATTTTTGTGGATTTTCCTGGGGATGTGGCAGAGGAGAGTGGGAGGAGATTGGTTGGTGGCGGCCGGCAGTTCTAGCTGCCTGCCGATCAGCCGTGCCGTGGTGGTAGAGTGGTGAAGAAGAGGACAGGAGGCGCGGGGTATCGCATGGGCCGGATGCGTTGTCCATATGGGCTTTTTGTTCAAGGCGATGTTAATTGTGGCCTGCGATGAGCAGTAGTAGGCCGCAGTCTCCCGTTTAGGCGAAGCCCACGTGTGTGCGGGCCCTCCTGCGATGTTCATGGGCCAGAAGAGAAAGCCCAATGCCTGTGGAAGAAAACGCAGTCCCATGGGCTAGAATTGTTTTTAGGTCAATGTTCTTTTTTTTTTCTTTGAATGGAGCCTAGCGAGTTCGTTGGCGCGAGCCCGATGGATGCCGCATGCCTGGGAACCCGATGCCGCATGCCCGCTTGCTTATTGCCACAAAAGAGCTGGTGTCACTCGCGTATCGGATACTGCTACTAGCAGCATACCCGATCCCAAGATTGCTCTTGCGTCAAGGTTAATCCTGCTGCGTTAATCGTCACTGAAAACAAGGCGCACGGACGCGCGAGCTACCGAATGTACTCCTGCTCGAAGCGCTTCGATGCACTCTAGGGATCGGAGGCACGTTGACGAGCACAGTGCGCGACGTGCACAGTACGCATCGCCTTCGGAGTCCACAGTGGAGAAAATCAACAGTGACACCATCCAGTCCTCTAGATCCATTTGACATCGCTGGGTTTCCATCCAGGACGCTTTGGATCTTAACCGGAACCAAAATGGCGTTGCGCGTCTCATTGTCATTGGGATGACTAATCTAGTAACCCCAGGCCGGATCTGATCAGCGACACAGGCGTCTGGATAGTCGCTATTGCTGACGGTGTCCTGTGATAAGACAAAGCCGTGCCACTGCACTCTCCCAGAACTGCTCTCAGATCAAGGGTAATCTTATCCTTATCAGCGCTGAAAACATGGAGCACGTTAAGAAGCTGATCTGCTAGGCAACCGTAAAATTTCAACACTGTTTACTGACTGAATTTTTTTTTCGAGCTGGAGGTATTGGATACATTCACAGATTCAGGAGTTTTCAAATGCTGGCACATCAATCGTTTTCAAGGATTTGTATATCACCTGGACGCGCGACGCTCTTGAAAATCAATAAAGCTTTCTTTTCATTTAAAAAATACATCTATTCTTTTTTCGTTCGCATAGTTTTCATCCTTACAAAAAAATAATTCTTATGGCACTTACACCATCTACACATTGAGTATCAGCTCTGCTTTTGCTGGTGTAATAAACAGACTTGCCTCCGTGCTAGTATTAAGCCTATCAACTATGTACCATCTAAGTTTAAGTATCCAAATCATCCTTTCTAGTTTCTAAACCAATCGCAGACCTGCCATGGCTCTGAATCTCTGAATTTCTACCAACAGGCAACAGCATGCTAGCTCTCCATTCCATGAGCTCCAAAGATTGAAGGATCATCTTATGTTCAGCCATGTCAGCTGAAAAAAAGTGCAAAGTGCTGAAAATATCACAATGTCTGAAGCAGATTGGGATCACGTAGGCATTCTTGAGGGTTGGCATAGAAGTAGTCCTCTTCTTTGGGTCTGTCAGGGATCACTGTCCTGGTGGTTGCTGATCCCATCCGGTTGGCATGGACAGCCTTGATCAATGAAGAGAACTCATCCCACCTCAAAGATCCACTGGTATACTGATCTAGCAGCTCAACAATAAGTTTTCGATCCAACAGGATCGTTTTCTTGAAGCCCATGTACCTGTACAAAGAAGCAACACTCAGCTTGTTACTGTTTTTCTACATGTGAACTTTTCACGAAGTATGCAGACCTTCCTCAATGAAAAATGGACTGCAAATCATTAGTTCAAAAATTTGGAATGGACCAATATTAGTCAACTCTAATATGCTGGTCGTCAAAATGATACAGATTAACTTGAGATTATAGATACCTGCGGTGGCCCTCGACAACTTTAGCCATGTTGCCATCATATGTTGGAACAAAGATATCACTTTCCAATGATACCAAGTAGTCCAGCGCTGCCATTTGTGATGAATGATTCTGAAAGAACATGAGATCAGAAGGTTCCAGAAGTGTCTCCTTCCTTACCTGTGCATCATTGACAGAAAAACAGGCATCAGCAAGAAATGAAGAAGAGACATACTGACTGATGACAGCACAGTACAGCAGCAGTGTCATAGGTGAATTTATTAATTTGGTACATACCACGTTCGGGAAAGCCGAGGTAAGAGAAGCCATTCTGCTTTTTCCACCATATATCTCCCCAGCTGCTATATATATTTGCATATTTTGGTCAATATCCAATGCTCTAAGGACAAGAGCAATCTCCTCTGGAGTCAAAGGGCAAAGTCCATCTTTTCTTTTCACAAAAGAGTTTATTACTTTCTCTTTCCACCATGGGTAAGCATACCTGAAGTTTGAGTAATTTCACTGTCAGTATGCAAAAGATGAAACATGATGTACTTATACACGACACAAAAAGTGGCGTGAACCAAGAGACTAGAATAACTAGTAAGCACAAGAATCTTACCTCATTCTTGTAAGCTCCTCGGCTTCTTTAGGAGTGCAACCTTGAGTACAGCCAGAGAAAGCAAGCATATCCATCTCATATCGTAAATGAAGAACTAAGAAGGGGCCATTTTGGCGGAGTATTCTAATTACTCTCTTGCCTAATTCTTCAATTTGGGGCGTAAATCTCAGTGCACCATAATTCACTCGGCAACGCAATCTCTGGATCTCCAGAGGCAGACCATTATTTGCCAACCTAGCATCAGTTCTATTGAGATGGAGGACCTTGTACTTCTGAATCAAGGGCAGAATCTGTACAGGATAAAGAACCGATTGTGATCAAATGGCAACACTCAGTGCAGTATGGAGTAAGGAGCTAAACATCAGACATGTCTGACCTGCTTATGGTAGTAAGAGATATCTGACCAGCTGATAGGAGGCATCGAGTGAAATTTCCCTAATTCCACTCTTCTCTTTATTCTTGGCGGTAATTCTCTAAGGATACGAACCTCGTCTCTAAGAGAGGTTATAAAATTTTCAATATCAAATATATCTTGAAATTCGCTGAAAACAAAAGATAAGGAGGTTTGCATAAGTACATAGTCACAAAATAATACCATAAAATCCACAGGTGATTCAAGAAAGAAAATGGGAAAAGGAAAATCAGCATGCAAACAGTAAACAGACCTTGGATCATTCCAGAACGATGTCTTATCCAATTCAGGGACTATTAAAGTCACATTCAAATATCTTGCAATGACGACCATATCACATATCTGATTCATCAGCGCAAAGACAAGGATGCTTCATATTAGATTAAGAAAGCATTGTTTTTCTTTAGCAAATGACTACAAGGAGAGTCTTCAAGATACTTACAGCGGCTCGCATTTGGTTAAGCCCACCATTGCATGAAACCATCAAATACCCATTGTTTCTATAAATTCCTAACAGATTAAAAAAAGATAGAAAAAAGTAAGAAACTAAATCACATGCCCTGACCCTGATGCACACCAAACAAGGTTATCCTACACATAACACTGCCAACTTATTGGGAGACTGCTGTAGATGCTCTTAATAATCATATAGTGAAACCAATTTTAATTAACAGCCATGCTCTGTTTTTTTTTCTTTTTCGCAAAAGTGAAAGGTAGCCATGAAAGTATATTAAATGATAAAAATGTACACTGATTGTAGTAACAAAGGTGCAAAATTAAGTATACTTTCACCTGACACCATAGCGAAACCCAATGGAATTGAGTTCTAGTAAAATCCAACATAATTGGTTCCAAAAAAGGAAAAGCATAGGTTACGTGTACACGCTACAAAAGGTTCATACACGTTACTTTCCCACCTGCCATGATTAGCATATTACCATCACAGGATTTCGATCCGCTGCAAACTGTGTCAAAAACATTCAATTGTAAAACTACCTACCCATTTCTTTAGACCATGAAGCATCACTAATCCAGTAAAAGGTAGGACTGACTACCAGTTATCTTATTGTATTCCACCAAATGAGTGGCTACCATCGATGCAGAATCCGAATAAAAACTGATGATCATAACACGCATTTTCCGTTGGTCTACAATTGGCGTATGCAATCGATGAGAAGCAGAGCGGTCGCACTCACTCTTCGGCGGCAGCGCGGCCTTCTCCACAACGGGCTCCGGCATTGCAAGCCGCGTGGTGGTGACCGCGGCGGCAGCGGCCGCCTCCCTCGCCGTCCGGCACGACGGCCACCCCTTGAGCACGCGGGGCCCCCAGGTGTTCCCCACGGCGGTGAGCTGCACGACGCAGGTCCAGAGCAGCACCGTCGTGGTGGCGCGCAGCATCCACGGCGTCAGGCGCGACCGCGCCGCGGCGGCCACCGAAGGCGGGCACCTGAGCTTGAGCTTCCCCGCCGCCTTGATCCCCATTACCGCCTTGCACACCATCGTCGAGCGAGGGACCGCGCGATCAAATAGCATCCCCACGAAGCATCTTCGCCCGCGCACGTCAGAAATCCACCGAGAATAACAGGCGGGGAATCGCCTCACATCCACTCAATGCATCATCACCACGGCCCTGGGGTCAGCTTCTCCCACCGGCAGAGGCGGAGGCCGAGACCGCCCACGCCGCGCGCCGCCAATGCGCTATATAGAAGCGAGCTCGCGCCCCCAACGAGTGCCCCGAATTGGCAAGAGATCAAGAAGCAATCCCGGACCGGCGCGGAATTGCGCGCCCCCAGCGGCAACCCAGCAGTTATTGCCAATTCTCGGGCGCCCCACCTTATCGCCTTCCTTTCGCGGACGAATCTCGGGCTTGGGGGAACCCCGACACGGCACCAAACGCCGCCGCCTCCGCTCGCACAGCCGCCGCGCCGGCTGGGGAGTCAGGGTGGATCCCGGCGGGCGAGCGAGCGCCTCGGAGCTCGGAAGCAGGGGAGGAGTGGAGGGAGGGAGGGAGGGAGGGGACGAGGCGGAGCGATTCGCGTGGGGAAGTGAAAGTTATTTTTGGACCCCCGCGTCGGTGGCGCCGTTAATACCCGGCGGGCGTGTCCGATTAACCGGCAGGGGGCGTGGTAGGCAGCACCGGGGAGGCGTACACGACGAGGAGGATGGATCACATGTGGACGGCGAGGATCGCTGGATTGCGAGCCGAGGTGGATCGGACGGCAGTGATGGTGTGCGCCAGCGAGAGTTAACGCGGATGGGGTCGGGGAGCGGAGCGCCGTCACGTGAGCGGTGCGCTGGTGGCTGGTGGCGCGGACGCCGTTAGATCGCGTTCCGGGCCCACCGGGCAGGAGAGGGAGGAATGAGAAGCGACAATTGTGGTGCGGATAAGTTACCGAGTTACCGGTCCCTAGAGCTCACGTGCCTTCGTCTTCAGAAACGGTCAATCGCCTAGTTCAGCTAATCCAACAAGACAAAGTCACCTGTCAAGTTCAGTTGCTGTTAGTGATCACTGCTATGTCTCCACCTGACACGAATGCATGGTGTATAATCCATCGGCGTGTGAAAGGATTGATGCCATGAAGCGCCTACGAAGTACACGCGCCATGGGTAATTGGGTAGTCTCCTTGCTCAGAGGCAATACTACAGACAGGCCTTCACCCAGCGCCCCATGGCAAGAGGTTTCACATGCATGGCGTCGGTTGCTTTCAAGGAAAGGCAGTTTGACAGATTACGGTTGCCGCAATAGTACCGCACATACAACCGCCAAACTGGGAGTCTGGGACTGCCTTGATCCTCTCCGATACCATTACTTCTGCATGGAACCTTGGATTATGCTGGAAAATAGTAAGCTTCAAACGACCTAGCACATGGCATGCATGGCTTCGTTGTGTGCTAGGGTGCTCTAGTTTCTGTTCTGCTCTTGACTCTCTTTAGTCAACCCGCGATCAAACTGACGGCGTGCGCCCTGGTGCGCGTTCAGTTCAGCTGATTTCAGAGTTCGTACTTAAGCTGGGAAAAAAAAAAACTTTCGCGAGCTGGGGGCACGGACGCGGTGTGCCGCTGCAGTGGGATCCATTGAAAACGATAACGCAAGAAGCAAACAAAGCAACGCCTGCCGCCAGAGTAGCGCGGTTGCGGCTTGCAGCGAGAGGGATGGATGGAACCAGCCACAGCCTGGGATCATCGGGACCCCTCCTTCCAGTTTCATCATGTCAGTGGCTCACGGGGTGTCCTGAGAGTCCTAACTGGCCGGCCCTTCTGTCCGGTGTGTTTGGTTGCATGCACCACATGATGCATGAATGGATGATTCTGGATGGGATGGTTCAACCAAATTGCTTGTACCACTTGGTTCACTCCAACTAGTATAACATTGTATTAAGTGGGATGGTTCCACCCTGGATGAGTTGGTACAATTCATCCAACCAAACAAAAGAATCATAATTATTTTGTACCATTCCATACATGAATCAAATGGTACAACCAACCAAACACACCAGCGGAGGCCTTGAAGTGTAACCGAATAAGCAAAACAATCAGATAGCTTGAGTTTGAGAAGTTTGTATACCCTTTCTAACAGGAGTCCAGGATTCTAGCTCTGATAAACTTGAAAAGATGAACGTCCGAAGCTTAGCTAGTAGGAACGTGTGGCGGCTAATTTGTATCCATAATGATAGACTGTACTTTGCCTGCTTTCTCTTCTTAAATGCCAGTGCTCCTGTTGTTTTACTTGGACAAAAAAAGTTTGTACCATTTCCAAATCCAGAAAGGGACATGAACGCGAAAGACGAGTTACACCAGACGGAGTTGAATAGGAAAAGCGATATGGCATAAACCGTTTCATCATCGGAGCTCAGCGGAACAAAAATTATGAAAAGGAGCCTAAGAAAAAAGGATGGGCCGTTGCCATGTATCATAAAACCAGTCATGGGCTGGGTCCTCCCCTTTTCCCCTGCACTGAGTATGAGGCCCAGAAGGCCAGAGCTTTCGCGCTCGCGCAGCCGGAATCACCGCATCAGATCTGGCTGTGCGGAGCAGTTTGGAGTAATCCCACATCGGGGAGGCAACGAGGAGCGGAGGCGAGCGGTGTGCTGAAATAGGGGTGTGAGGGCACCGATGCAAATAAAAAAGGGCCGGTTGGCTATGTATGCCACATCCATCCTCGACTGATGGGTGCTGTATGGCTATCAAGACATATGGCCGGCATAATTTGTGGAAATCGATAGGGTTGGCTCGCTTCGGCCGACCCTCCTGTGCAAACTTAAAATTTTATAGCTACAAAACATAGTTATAACATAATGAGAATCCGCTACATGTACACTATTTCAGACGGGTGTTAATCTACATGATGAGATTCATCATACCA
Source organism: Digitaria exilis (assembly GCA_015342445.1). Classification (NCBI taxonomy): domain Eukaryota; kingdom Viridiplantae; phylum Streptophyta; class Magnoliopsida; order Poales; family Poaceae; genus Digitaria; species Digitaria exilis. Next base: position 298,201 of record JACEFO010001390.1, on the reverse strand, counting down.
CGAACAGGCACTATGTCAGAATGCCTTGTCTACAGGAAATGCATGATGCTTCAAACCAAACATAAGTTACAAAGCGATTTCAATTTACCATACTACGAAGGGCATCGAGCTAAAGCACATCACATTGATGTAACGAGGAGTCACACATAGGTACAAATTTGGTCAAAATCGACAAGTGCAATAAGCTAACATTGCTTCATTGGGAGATAAAAAAAATGAATGGATCGCGTGCAACCAACTAATATACAATATCATTTGGAATCTAAAAGTTCGCTATCATCGTCGTTCATCTCGCGAATCAACCAGTGTACCCAATTTCTCTGCGGCTACTACTTTTCTTCTTCTGCCTTTCCTGCTACCGTTTTGTCATCGTCGTCACTTTCCAATCCCTGCAGGGGTGAGCAGCAGTGTTGTCAGCTCAAACAAAATAACAGCAAACAAAACCAGCTAAACATGTCAAGCACAGTCGTCTACCATAGTCCATAGCATGTCAAGCAAAGAGTACAGATTCCATGGAACGACAACGACGCTAACATATTGACAGCACTAGCATTTATGAATGTCCATCCAATGCATCAAACTTCAACTCCACATGCTAGATGGCATGTATGCATTTTGTCAAATACTGTATGCCACTAAAATCATGATGTACTTACTGAGGTAGCATCAATCTTATCAAAGTCATCATCTAGGTCATCATCACCACCATCTGAAAGCAATCAATCGAACAAAAAATGTCATCTACAAGAATTGGAAAAGAATACAGAAACTAATGAGCTGAATGAGGTAGAAGGAAGTGGAATATACCAGGGCCCTCATCGTCACTACCCAGATCTCCCAGCAGAAATACATCCAGATCATGCTCTGGATTTGCTGAAGCAGAAGTCTTGCTTGGCGCTTTTGTGTCTTTCTGCTCTGCAGTTGCAGCTTGTGAGGCCTGGGATGCTTCCTTCTGGGAATCCTTTTTCTCTTCCTCTTCTTTCACCTTCAGCTCCTCAAAATATTTCTTCTCAAAGCTATTCGATTATATTGAAGTCAGTAAAAAACATTAGTGTTCCAAAAAACTAGACCATGGATAACATAATGAAATAATGTAAACCACACTCCAACCATTTATGTGAAACGTGATAACAACTGTATTCAAAATAAACTCCATTAGTCCATTCAAAATAAACTCCATTCCACCTATCATGAAGGCACAACTAGATACCTAAGTATCAAACCCCAAACCAAAGCAGAAGCGTGCCATCAACAATAATTGTTGCTAATAAAGTTGTCTATTTTGATGTACAAAAATTTCATGACTGGATCAATCCAAATAAAATTCTATAAATTCCTTTGACAAGTGTGGCATGAAGAGTAAACAACAAAACTACCCAGCTTCTAGTACAAGATTTCCTTGTGCAAGATTTCACAAAAAAGGAACAAACTCCTGTAAACAAGCCCACTCTGTTTATATAAATTAGGACAGGTATTCTCCAAAAAAAAAATATTAAGTTCCCACAGCATGAGCAGACAAGGAGAGAGAAGAAACATACGGGGCTATGTAGCTGTTCACTAGCAAAAAGTATACCCGCCAGAATTTGCGTTCTTTCATGTATCTTGGACATAGCTCATATCTGAACTTTGATATTTCCTGAACATAAGATGACACTATTTAGTTGAGACACAGCATTAGGTGCTCAGAGAACAGAGATTTTTGCTGATCTGCGTCACAAGTTAACACCATGAAATAATTTGCACACAGGAAGATGTATTAATAGGAAGCAAGTTCAGAGCAGTGGTTGAGGTATAGTCAAGCGAGTATGAGTGGCCAAAAACAATCCTTGTAGACGTATTACTAGATAAGAACTAGAGAGCCAGCTCAATTCAGTATCAAAATGGTAACTGCTACTATTTTAGACAGCACATGCTTAACACACGTTACTTAACCCGGTGTCTCCACAAGTTGCAAGTCCCTGCAGATTTTAAGCACGACCATAATTGGTATGCTGATGCTTCAAGATAGATCTAAGTTCCTCCAAAGACCTATATAAACAACCTTTGGTTGAGCATACACATTTTCATGTCTTCAGTCCCCACTATTGAAGAATCTGCATTTCATATCTGAACCATCACTTGAGTTACTAACATAGTAACATGTTGTCTCTTGGTCAATTTAACACAAACATGTAAAAGTATGCTAATATATCTCGATCCCAATTTTACAGATTTTCACGGTACCACTTTTTGTTTGCTGATGTACCCAGCTATGTTCAATTTGATTACTTCAACCAAAGGAAAAAAATGAAAATATAAATACCATGTTTGACATTTCCCATGAGTTGAAATCAAGTTGTTCATTTAAGCATCATAATGATGTGGCAATCTTTTGCCGGCACAAATGTCATGCGCACATCCTTTACTCCATATGTAAATGCTATAAGCTCGGCATTCTACAACATTCATGATCTGATAGCCAATATGCGCATACCTAATCATATTTGCAAATCTTTAACTGTATGCCCTTTATTCATCACAAATCTATCAACAGCACTATACAGTGAATCACTAAGGATACCACCAAACAATGTTTGATTAATGAAGATATGTGATGCTTAGAAACCTTGACAGCGGAGAGGACGAGTGTGGCGTGCCTAGCCTGCCACTGGTTCAGATCCTGACGCACATTCGACACCGTGGGCACATCAGACATCTCAGGCTCATCTGCATGAGCAAAAACCCGATCAGATGCTTGAAAGCCTCGAATTCTCTAAACCCACCAAATGAAAACCGCCGCACCTTGAAGGGGGAAGTCGCGGAAAGTGCTTATGGTCATGCCCTTGACGAACTCGCGGAGGTCGTCGGTGATCCCATACCGCTCGAGCTCCTCGGCGTCGGGCTCCGGCGCGGCGGCCGAGGGGATTGGCGGGATCGCGGGGATGGGCAGGATCGAGGGCACGGGGAGGTCGGAGGCGAGGTGCTTGATCTGGCCGGCGAGGAGGTCTGCCTGCTTGGTGGCCTCGGCGGCGATCTCCCGCGACTTGGAGGCGGTCTCGGAGAAGATCTCCTTGGACTTCTTCGCCGTCTCCGAGACCAGCGCCGACGAGCGCTTGGCCGCCTCCGCGGACAGCTCCTGCGACCGCTTCGCCGCCTCGCCGGCGAACGCCCGAGCCCTCTCCCAGAGATCCATTGCTGTCGGAGGACGAAATCTAGAAGGTTCTGGGATCTTCTCAGTTGTCGCCGCCGCCGTTGACACGTCTCCGTTGACGTCGGTGCGTGACGGGAAGGGGGGTAGTGTGTTTCAGCGCTATATTGCTTGCCAAATGGAAAGAGTTAGGTTCTTTTGCAAAACCACCCTTATTTTTGAGAGAATTGGTGGAAAAACACAAAAATGTACTATGTGTGAACCGAATCATTAAACGTAGCAGTGTCCATGAAAGCGAATGATGACGAGGGGATGAATGCTTGATCACGGTTGACATTACAGCTAACAGCTTGAATAAAATTTGGCTGGGTTGAGGCCGAAGCGATTCCATCCTGCGTGTGCGCGAACAGGTGGGAATGTGGAATAACTGAATGAGCGCAACTGCGCCCTGAGACCTGATTTAGGATCAAAGCGACTTGCTCCGAGGCTGCCTCAGTTGAATTTTACCGAGCAGAAGGAATGTTATGGAAGCTTCGTAGTATTCTTCCAAAGATGCTCACAGTAATTACGTGCGTGCATACGGGCGTTTTTATCTATACTGCTTTTTGAAAGAAAAAAATTACACTAAGACTCTCAGTATCATCGTCCTCTATGATGTGGTTGTTTTTTTATGAAAAAGTCTATTTTTCACCCTTCAACTGTTACAAAAGCCTGATTTTTAACCTCAAACTACAAAACCAGATACTAAAGGCCCTCCAACTATCCAAACCATGCAAAATTGACCCTTTGGGTGATTTTGGATTTTCTAAAAATAGCAGAAATGTTATTTAAACTTTAAAAAATCATAACTAATTTATTTTAGACCCAAAAAATATGAAATTAGAGCCAAAAGTTCTCTTAAAATGTAACCAACCTATTGGCACACCATTTAATGTTATTTGGGTATTATATATTTATATTACTAGTGTCTTATTGTTTTTTAAAAATAATTAGAATAAAAATAAATAATATGCAAATAACTTCTGATGGTGCACCAACATCTAGGTTACATTTTTACAAAAATATTTGCACCCGATTCTAATTTTTCTAGTTTAAAATAAATTAGTTATGAATTTTTTAATATAAAATTATTTTTGGAAAATACAAAACCATCTTCAAAACCACCCAAAGGGCCAATTTTACACGGTTTGGATAGTTGGAGGGTCTTTACTGTCCGGCTTTGTAGTTGTGGGTTAAAAATCAGACTTTTGTAATAGTTGGAGGGTGAAAAATAGACTTTTCCCTTTTTGTTATTAGATACAACTTATCACACACTCTTCGACTCGCTTCCCTATGCATTAGCATTACTGTACATAACTATCTCTTCCAAATGCCCAACAACAATATACAAATATATTTCACATATAATTATATTAGCTTAATTAATATATCTTAATTTTAACTATATTATGATAAAATTTAGTTCCAAGAATCCAAATGTGCAATATTTTTCTGGTGTCTTGGGAAACGATCTGTGAATCAAAATATCTGTGGCGATATATGGGTCGTCTAGTCTATGGGCTGTGAAGCGAAACATCTGTGATGTCTTCGCGGCACTGGGTGGGCCTAACCCTGGACTGCATACGCGGGCCGCGCGTTGTGTGTTCCGAGTAGGAATGTCCATAGTACATCTTGTTTTTTTTTTTAAGTTCAGGTTTCATAATTCATATCCTACATGGTTTTTTCTAAAAAACAAAATATATCCTACTCGGTTTAATTGAAGCATGTTTTCCTATATGATATCGAACCATACGCATGCTGGGTTTTCAGGTTGGCCGCATTAAGAAGCATTCTCCATCATCAATTAGAGCGACCGTGAAAAGAGCCCAAGATAAGGTCAGCACCAAATTTTGTCTCGACAGAGAACCTACATATGCGCCCATGAACTCCGGCTCCGATGCATGGGAATCAGAACATTAGCGCAAGCCAACAAGGGCGCAAATCCACGCTCGGTCACGCCTGTTCTGCTCTGCAGCCCCGCGTTCCATCACACGATTCAACCCCCGGACGTGCAAGGTGCGTTTTCGCGTCAAGATTCAGGACTCCTTTGACAGCCTCCCTTTGTCCGTGCCCTGTTGCACGTCCACTCGCCCTGTCGGTCGGCCAGGCGCGAGTGCATCGTGCACGCACGCACGCACTAACCAGGGGTACTGTTTTGCTGGAGATCACGGCATGGCCGGCGAGATCTTTAGCATCTCTACTCGATCGCTAGCCTGACGACGAGAGGTCGCGACGCCTAGCGCCCGCCAATTGCTAGCTAGCTAGGGTCGCCGTAAGCGTCCAACAAGCGCCGGTCACCTCGATCGCCCGGCACTTGTCAGTTCCCGGCGCTCTCACCGTCGCTTTGCATTGACCTCTATAGACAGATATACTCTACTCCGCCGCTACGCGTTTGCCTCCGTTGGCGCGTGGCGACGTGGAGCCACAGCCACTCACTCACTTTGGCACTATGCTGACAGAGGGAGGAGGACAAATCCCTTGGCGCCAGGGATGTGCCCGCCCGGTGGATCGTGCAGCAGCGATGCGGATGCTGATGCAAGCAAAGCCTCGAGGACTATCTTAGCTTAGCTCGATAGCTCTACTGCTTATCCTCGTCATCGTCCAATCTCTGCAGGTCGCCTATCAGTGATCACTGCCCTGTCGCCAAGGGCGTAATTCAGACACTGATCGATCGATCGCCGTGCCAGTAGGACTGTAACCTTGAACTACCCTGCTGTCTCCCTCCAGCCAGGCCCCCGACGGCATGTACACACGCAGACTTCAGCTGCTGCAGCCGTGGACTGTGCAGGACCACAGGGGTGGCTCTCAGACCCCGCGAGAGAGATGGAAGCAAAAACTCGTGCTAGCAGATGGTGGCCACATGAGTAGCTAGCCATTGAATTCCTAAAGGCCTTCGTCACCCTTATCTCCTCCTCGCCGCCGTCCCAATCCTCCGGACCTGTCGCCAACCGCCGGTCACCTGCGCGGCTGCGCCTCCGCCCATCATGCCAACGCGACGGTTGGTATATATACCTACGTGGCTACGTACGCGCGCGTGATACACCTGCTAGTTGACAAACACACAGTATATAGCTGAGATAAGCGTAGCGTACGGGCAAGTGTGTACGTGCAGCGTGCGACGAGTCAATGCGGGTTTAAATGGGCAGGTATCTTTGGGCATCCAGACAGGGTGGCACGAGAGAGACTGAGGGCCAGGGTGAGGGAGGGAGGGAGGCACCTACTGTCACCGCGTCGAGGATGGGCAATCCCGGTCGTGGTGCCGTCGGGTGCCAAGCATTAACCCCTCCCCGGAATGTGAGTTCGTTAGGCTGGAGGGAGATGAGACAGCTCCGGCGGCACATGGGCGCCGCGCGCGCGCTGCCGTTCGGAATCTGAGCACCGCCGCCGTCGCTCTCCCCTGGCCGACCGTATCGCCTTGTGCCATCGTGCAGCTATGGAGATCAGGAAATGGAGCTACTTTTTACGTCGCAGAGCTTGAGAACCGTCAGGCTGCGATCGAGCTGCTAATCTCGATCGACGACGTACTAATTGATGAGCTGATGAGATCTGATGGCGCACATGTAGTTGCGATCGACCGTCCTACCCCTCTCGTGCGCGCGTACAGTACGGGGTTAGGGGGAGAGAGAACAGAGAAGTCGGATCGGAGGGGACGGCCGTGGCGCGTGCTGTAGCACCGTGCCGAGCCGTGGCGTCGCTTTCGGCTACCCCGCAGGCCACAGCGATCCATGTCGCGGGGATCACCGAAAGCAACGGATAGGGGTGAGGGATCCCCGACGCGCCCGGCCGCGGCTGCTGTCGCCTTCCTGTCATGCTGTCCCGCTCGCCCTACCTTGCCGTCCGTCTACGGTCTACCCCATTCCCACTCCTACCCCCTCGCCGTACGTGGCTACGTACAGTAACTCGTAACGCAGGCTAGAAGAAGCCCATGCCGTACGTCAGAGCGCGCCAGCATCTCTCCGCCGCGACATGTACGTAGTACGTCGTGACTCGCACCGATCGGCTCGATCGGCGAACGAGTACTCGCTGGACCGATTCAAGTCGCTAGGCATGCGTCATCAGAAGAAATAGGCGAACTGTGTGGCGCGTTGGTCCTCTCGGGCTCGCTCTCACTGACTCTCTCTCTCTCTCCCTAGGACGTAGTACTCCCGTAGCCTGTTAGGCGCTGCTGCACTGGTTCATCAACGGGCCATCCGTCACGGCACGCAGGACCAATCGCGGTTTCACCCAACGGTCATTAAGCCTACTTCCTATAGTCATCTAGGAGTAGCTTGATAAAGATGGGCTCGCTGCTTAAACAGCACGCGATTGGTGGATCCGTCTGCCACGACAGATCGATCGATGGACAGGTACCGGCCGGCCTGTGTCAGCTAGTGTAGCTAGCTAGCTCGAGCTGTTCAAATGGACCAAACAATACAAACACTGACACTGCATCCATTCAGTTATCCTTGGATCGCGCAGTGTTTTCATTTCAGTCTGCGTTCCCATGATGTTTCCTAGCTAGCTAGAGAAGCGAAGACTCGTTGCCTCGATTATCTCCGATCTTCATCACAAGCCACACCTAGTAGGCTGTTACGGCCCATGACGTTTAGTCAGATCGGAGCCCAACATGAGACGTCGATATTTAGATGGTAGGAGTAAACGCGACCGAGACCCGTCGACAACCGGGCACGTGGCACCGCCTAATCCAGCGCCCTGCTGCTATGCTACTCGATCACGCCGGCCGGACTCCCCAAAGCTACATGCTAACCACCCTTTAACCAATCGGCGGACGCAAAGCCACTGCCTAATCCGTCGCTTGATCGGCCTCCTTGTCTGCCAAGTTGCTGCCGCGCGCACTGTACAGCGTGGTGACAGGGCCAGGGCATGATGATCGATGGGCGTATTGGATGGTGCTGGTACAGGTAGTACAGATACTGTACATTAGACTAGAAGACGTCGAGAGGGTGTGGGCCCGTGTGTAGGAGGGAGGCACGCGTACGCCTGCGGCCGGTAGGTCCACGGCCGGCGTCCGGCGTGCCGCCACGGCACTGTCCGTGTCCGGCGACGGCGACGCCGATCGATGGCTTGGCCTGGCCCGGCGCACAGTGGAGGGCAGTACGCGCACGCACTTGCGCGTACGATCGAGCGAGGCCAGGACAGAGCAGCCAGTCCTGCTCCTACAGTCCTCCTGCTAGCCCATGTCATGGGCGCATGTCAGGGCGGGGCCATGGCGACGGAGACGTGCCGGTGCATTGTGGCGCTGCAGGTGCTTCGGCCCGGCGAGCTAGCTAGGACGACAAATAGTGAGCTGCAGCGTGGAGGAAGCACGTACGGCGGTGGCCCGGCGCGGCGGGAGCGGCACGAACGCCGAGCGCGGCCGTGCGCGCGGGGGCGGCTCGATCGTGATGTGAGCACAGCCAATGGTGGCCGGCAAGGGACCCGCCGATCGGACCGGACGGCCCTGCACACGTTTCTGTACGTCTGTTTCGACTGTGCAGGGCACGGGACCGGCAGAGGGAGCTGCGACAGTTTCTACTCGCCGCCAGACGCATGCTCTGGATATGGTAAACTCAACTGGGGTATGGTAACCGATAGTTCGACATACCAGATTCGAGCGAATTTTGGCTGAAAGAGACAGTACAAAAGTGGCCGACAAAATTTGACTCTTGTTTCGGTAACTTTGCCAGATTAATATGTACGGATGCGGATACAACTGGATACTGAAAGTATCTTTTTACATCACCTAATTAATGTTTTTTATGTCAAACCATTTTATGTTTGATAAAAATATACTAGAAAATCTATTTAATAAAGAAATTAATGTATACTTATTTGGTATCATAAATATTTGTTGTATAAATTTGGTGAAACTTGAAACGCTCTAACTGCATAAAAATTTGTAGTGACTTATAGTTTGTAACTAAGGACGTGCATATTATATCAATTTAATTCATCTCTTTACTAAAAGTGTAATTTATTTTAAAAAAAAATAATTTGAGACAAACCAATGATCCAGAATAAATAGAATTATGATTTGTGGGAATAAGTGGTACCAAATCTGAGTCCGGAGTTTTTTTTGTTTATTTCTTTTTGCTAATCATTCGAGCCGGAAGCTGTGGGTGCTTAGGTCCATCAATAACCAAATTCACACGTACCACGTATTGTGTCGACATTTAATCCTATCTATATCTGTAATTACCTCTTCTTCCGGATTTGCACAGATTTCGAACACACATCAGGTATTCAGGTACGAATGGCATTCCATGGTAGAATTAAATAAAGTACAGGTACGCGCCCCTTGACAACGGCACACGCACTCTGATAATGTTACCCTAGCTACCCGGCAAACACAGACGACCGCAGCTCGTACGTGCGACGGCCGACGGTGTATGTATGTAGTACGTGAGCCGGCGGCACGACGAGTAGGAGTAGGACTGGCCACGGCCGGGGGTTAGGCGGGTGAAAACGATCGCACCCGCCTGCCGCCTCCGCCTTGAAGGCGCGACGCGACGGCCGGGACGGGCGTACGTGTGCCGACGGGCACCAAAGGCGGCCAAGCCGCCCAAGCGCAAGCACTCGACGCCATGTCTCCTTCCCCATTGAAGTCCCACACACCACACCCCCGGGTCGGGCACATCCTATTCCTTCCTCTCTGTAACCACCAGCGATTTCCCAAGAGCAAGCAAGCCGAATTGAAGAACCGGCCGTGGCTCGCGTGGAACGCGCGCACGGCCGGCGCCGTCGCTCACTGCACGGTGCAGCTAAGCTTAGCTAGCTTGCGCACCGCGCTCCACGACGTGCGAGCGTGATGGGCTTGCACTCGCTCGATCGATTCGGCAAGGCTGCAATTACTAATCCGCGCAAGGCGTCCCCGGTCCCATCCGGCCCAGGGTATATCGATCGATCATCACGGCCGCGTGTGCATGGGCCGGCCGGTCCAGTCCAGTCCAGCCATCGAGCGCGACGTGCCGGACGCAACAACTTACCCAACCGGCGGCGTGTGGGGGTGCCTTTACTGAGCCAGCGACCGCGTCTTGCCCTCGCCCTCGTAGCCTTGCGGCCTTGCCGCCCTGGTCGCCGCCGCCTCGCTCTGGAGCGCGATCGAGGCCGGCCGGCGTGCCGTCGATGCGCGCGCGCCGTGGTCCTTGCGAGTTTTCCGTGACCTGTGTGACTCATGACGGTGACTCGATTGTTCTCGGGCGACGACTGTTCACCGAATCCATGGGGCTTGGACTTGGACACCGCTAGCTAGCTATGTTGTTGCCGCGCCGGCCCTGTGGACAACATCGATCGTGCTCTCCAGACTCCACTGCCCATGTGGCTCGGCGCCGCCCGTGTTCGGACGCCAGTTCTCAGCTGGTTCCTACGAAATCTGCTGGTTTCCCAGCCGGACTGCGCGGGTGCCCTTTCACCAAGTCAGCATTTGAGTAACTCGCGTCGACGAAGATGGTTTTTTGGGGCGCAGTACATGCAGCCGGCCTATACGTGCAGGCATATGCATTATGCAACGGCTGGCACAACGATCTCCCAGCCAGATGGACCAGATCCGTTCGTTAAGAATGTTTGCCAGCCAGCGTAAGGTGACAGCCGCGGCGTTCGGAAACGGAAGGCGAAGCGGGGTTGGTTCGACGTGCCCATCTTGGAAGAAAGCCCAGAACGTCAACCGGGAAACAAGAGGCGCTGATTCGTCCACGGCGCACCTTGCCCCTTTCGGGCCAGCACGTCGAACTAATAGCTGCAAACCCTCGTGGCCTTATCCTCCGAAAATCTCCGTGCGCACGATGCTGCTAGCTAGCTAATAAGTAATAACGATCTTTTTGAGTAATGCTAATAACGATCTGATCACGAATCCAGTGACGTCGTGGTTGATCGATGCGAGCAAGAGAGATTGATCTACGCGACGTGAGTAGCCGAGTACGGTCGAGCACACGCTTGCTTGCACGTAGACGACGAGTCGACGAGCTACGGTGGGGTCAATTCGGTCATGATCAAATTCAGGGGCAATTTCGTAAACTTGACGGCAGACAGGACGAAGGTGAGAAGTGTAGATATTTACCCGCGATCCGTGTGTGATGCAGAGGCGATGTCCATCGGGTGGAGCTCTTGCCGCGCTCCCGCCTCCTCGCCGAACACCCACCCACACACTAAGCTGCTGCTGAGCTGAGCTGAGCTGAGCTGAGCTGATATCCTCCCTCCTAGCATCAGATCATCACTTCGCAGACGAACGCCAACATGCAGGAGTTCCAGTCCATCCCAGGCCTAGCCGGGCGTCTGTTCGGCGGCGCCGCGGACCTCCGGCGCGCGCATCAGGCACAACAGCAGCAGGGCCCCACCGGGGCAACACGGTGCGGCGGGGTGTCACCGGCGCCACCGGAGGCGATCAAGTGCCCGCGGTGCGAGTCGACCAACACCAAGTTCTGCTACTACAACAACTACAACCTCTCGCAGCCGCGCCACTTCTGCAAGAGCTGCCGCCGCTACTGGACCAAAGGCGGCGTCCTCCGCAACGTCCCCGTCGGCGGCGGCTGCCGGAAGGCCAAGCGCTCGTCTTCTTCCTCTTCCTCGTCTCCCTCCTCCGCTCCATCCACACCCACCTCGGCCACCGCCGCCGATGGCAAGAACCCGCGCCGCGCCTCGGCGTCCTCCCCGCGCTCCAACAGCGACAGCGCTAGCCCCACGGCCACCGCGACGGCGCAGACGACCCCAACCACCGCTGCCACGTCATCATCCAACAGCATCGCCCTCACGACGAGCCCCTTCTCGACGGTCGACGTGGCGCCTCCAGCGCCGATATTTGCGGACCAGGCGGCGGCGCTCGCGTCCATCTTCTCGCCGCCACCGCCGCCGCCGCTCCCGGTGTTTGCTTTCACGGCGGAGCCGAAGGTGGAATCGGCGCTGCAGCTCGGCGGACAGGCGGCGGTGACGTCCGAGGTGGCCGTTTCGTCATCAGCATCGGCCGACATGGCGCCGTTCGCGTCGCTGGATACGGCTGGGATGTTCGACCTCGGCGACGCGTCGGGGGCGGCGTACTGGAGCGCCGGGAGCTGCTGGACGGACGTCGTCCATGACCCGACCATGTACCTACCCTAGCTGCTTCAAGCTTGCTGGTTTTAGTTACCTATCGCGATCCCCTAGATCATTAAGCCGTGGTGAAATGCTTCTTAACGTCCACCACGAGCTACGTCTACTACTTCATCTCCATGTTCCACCGCCTGTAACTTCCTCTGCCTCCTCGTCTTTCTTGATTTGGCTGCACAGGCCGCGTGTAAGAAAGCTAACCTCCGTTTGTGTCGTGTCTGCACTCTGCGCGAATGGATCATTGTCGTTGCAACGGATTTTAATCGCAATATTGTTTTCTTTCTTTTTTTCCCTTCACTCTTAAACAATACTACTATCAGGTCTCTGATTGGATGAATGCATGTATGTTTTGGACAACACGAGTGAGTGTTGGAACGGTCAAAGCCGATGGGCTATCAGCAGGGATGAACGATCGACTACCAATGGTGCGAGCGCGGCTGGCTGCGCAGCGCGTGTCGTTTTGGTTAGCGGTTGGTTTGTTAATTTCGGGTGGGGTTGCCCCGCCGCGCCGCCCGTACATACATGCCTTTCGCTCTCCGGGGAGTTTGTGCTGACGTCGACGGCACTTGCTTGCTAGCTGGCTTCTTACGTACATTGCTTCTCTGTACCCCTATACGTCCCTCCGTTGGCATTGGTATTGGCAGCACCTCAACTTGGCTCGCCGCCGGCATGGCCTTCCCTGACATTACAATGCCTCCGTGCGTCGCCGAGCGCCACGCCATGTCGCGTGCCTTGCCTGGCCAAGCGATCGAGAACTCGAGCGAGCTCGGGCCAGAGCCGTCGTCGTCCGGTGCGGCACTGTTGCTGGAGGAGGGTGGAAAGAATCTGGCGCGTGTGGGCAGTTGCCCGCACGGCGGATGTGTATGGGTAGGGTGAAGGCGTGCTGGCCGGCGATCGGACGACCGTACCGGAGCGTAGTTCTAGACGTCGCACGCGATCGAAAGATGTCGTTTTTCAGTGCTGATCCTATAGGCTCGCGTCGCGAGCGTGTGCACATCAAGTTATCAAAGTATAGTAACCGTACCCACAGGAGTCGTCGTGAATTGACCGGCGAGGGCATTGGGGCATTGGGCCATTGGGGGCATGCGGTTCAGTTAGATTGGCGACCAAGTCATTGCAGCCGGGCGCCGGAGAAATTTAAGCGCACGATGTGGACGGGCAACTGAAACCGGAATCGTGGCCGTCCAGGAAACTGTCCGATAGCGGATCCTTGGTAGCCTGATGACGTAGCACATGGAGCCCTGCTTGGCCCTACCGACGGGCTGCGTCACACTTGAGGCCTCGACGCAGAGATGGGCGTCAATGTACCGAACGCACGATGACCGTCGCCGCGTCGCCCACGCCCTGTCCTAGCCTACCCTAGCTCGCTGTGTGTCGTCGCCAGTGGCATCACAGGCAAATCGATTTCTACCTGCCCTACGCACCCTAGCTGGTGGTCGTGGTTGTCCAGGTGCTTCTTCTCCGTCCCCGTGCATCATATATCTCATATTTGTAAATAAAGATCTTATATATATGTGACCTCCTCTTATAAGCAAAGAAGAATCATACAAATAGGCACACGAGAATTTGTGACGAAGGCTTGGGATTCGCCTCTCTGATTGCAGGGCGGTCTGATGTGTAGTAAACCAAGAACCGAACACGACGCTGAATTCGTGCCGGTGTCGTTTCAGATTGACTAATGCCCGATCTCCCCGGCCCTACTCGTTCATTCGATCGGTAGGCGATGATTGCGTCGGGTTAAAGATATGCGCAATTTCCTTGTCCAAGAGGCTACGAGCCAAAGGGCCTACGAGATGGACAAACGAACAGCCGCCACGGGCTAGAGCTTATCCGAGGGTGCTCAGCTCAGCACAGGCATCCATTACTGACAGGAATTCTCGCGTCATTCATCGCCACTGCTCGGCTCACTACTCCACTGTTGCTTGACCCACGCTGAAAGGCACTGAAGATGCGCCCTGGCTAAATACTGTGCGGGTAAGACTGTGGCGTGGGCGCTGTCGCTGTGCGCCATGGCCTATGCGATCGGCGTCCCTGTCGATCGACCGCCGGTCGCGTCAGGGACCAAGTCTTTCCGGTGAATGCTCCGTCTCCAGTTCGTCAGGCTACGCTGCGCTGGGTTTAAGGAAATTTGACTCTAGGGTGTTTCTGCTGTTTGGTTCGCTGTCGAAGTTTATGAGACCTCCCGTGCCGCCGCCGGAGAAGCGGCTGCAACTTGCAAGTGACGAGACGTGGTTGCGCGTGAGGAAAGGTAATCTGTAAAAAAAGGAGTTTTTTTAATAACTGAATTCTTCTTCAGGAAATTACTATGGTTTGTCCGATCCTTCTTATTTTCTGTTTGATAAATAGTTTCCAGTAAAGAAAGGGCATAGAATTGTCAATTCCTGACGATGCTTCAATTGATGATGCTCTGCACAGACCAATGAAGACGCTTCAGGTTTCAGGAGTTCAGAAACACATCGGATCAAGGATTTGCTTGCTCGCCTGTCGCCTCTTGGAGAACAATGCTACGACCTGCAGACATGAACCTCGCATGGAATTTATGCCCTCCCCGCGCTGCCGCTGGCACGGAGAGAGGCGACGCAACGACATCAGCAGGCAAGAAGCAGCGAAACACAGGTGTGAAACTGTGAGGTGCCTAGTGGCATTCACTGCGCCGCAGCATGATGGCAGCAGGGGAACAGAAGCCGATTGCTAGTAGCAGCCGAGCCGACAGGGTTCGGAATACTATGATCCCTGGAAGCCCTGCTCACTCTGCCTCTCCTCGGCAGGAGTAATAGTTGGTGACTGTGGATCTAGCGGCGGCTGGCTCCAATAACTGGCCTGTGGTGCTGGCTGCCGCCTATGCAGCCATGCTTTCATGGTCGCAGGACGAACAGGGTCCACGGATATGGAGTCTCTGGGCTCAGTAGTGGGCTAGTGGCTCTCTGGTACAGTGGTATGCTGCTGGGAACTTGGTGCTGCCTCTGCATCGTGTTTATGAATCTATGATCATGTGTTTAATAGCATTTCTATGTGTTGTGCTTGTGCAATATAGCCTATGAGGCCATTCCCAACCCAAAACACTAGTTACAGTGTCCATAAGATCCACATCAGCAAGAAACTAACACTAGACACCCTTCGAATGCAAACACCACTAATCAATATTTGAATTTAATGTTGCTTACCTCTCATTATGTCTTGGATGGTGTGTAGAAACCATGTCTCATGCAAGACCCGGTTTCCTCCTTTTCTTCATTTATTTCCTTGCCACATCATCTTTTATCCTATGTAGCAGCTCATTTAATTCTATGGACACCATCCTAGTCATTGGGTTGGGAATGGCATAAGGATAGAAGCAGCTCCACAAACCGAGATAGTTTGGCAGAAATTTTTTTAGTAAAATGGATAGACGGTTCTAAATTTGTAAGTGCTAAACTCTTAAAATACATTCCAGGTTCTCTTATGGTGTCATCCGGATCCATAAGCTCTCGAAACACATTCTTAGGTTCCCCAACTTGTCTCAAGTATCATTCGAATCCTCAAACCCTCAAAGTGCATTTTCATGTACGATCACTAGCATAAGCATAAGGTTAGTGAAGGCAGAAATCATTGTCACCATCCATAGGTGATGAGTTTTAAAAGTTGTTTTTCTTTTGAAAGTTTATGGCCTCAGATGAAGCCCAAATACAAGTTTGGGGGGAGGGGCTAAACAAGTTTAGGGGCTCAAATGTCACCTTGAAATAAGTTTGGAGAACTGAAAATGCATTTTAAAAGTTTAGGGACCCAAATGACACCACATTCATGGATCGTTGGAGTATTTTACTCTTTTTTTTCTTTTTGGGTGATAGCTGGTATGTGGTTTCAAATTTACATATTAAATTTTTTTCTTAGTATGTTAGGTGACATACCCCCTTTGTCTTTCTCAGAACGAAACGATTTATTCTTCTCAGTACGAAACGAGAGTTTTTTTTATAGTGCAATTATACCACTGCCTAGAGAATATCCAACCGTTCATTAACTAAGATAGTTAATAATCATAGTTATATTAATTCTCTCATAATAGCTTTGCGTATAGACTAAATGTCGGGGTTAAATAGGAAAAAAAGATAAGACTTGAACTTAATTGCGTAGGATGTTTAAAGGGTTATGTAAAAATAGTGTTTTGTTTATGGGTTCTTTTTGGACTTATCTGGAAAATGCCAAAAATAGATCTCGTTCTTCGTTTGCCACTGGCTCTAATTCACGGTCTCGCAGCTCGCAGGTCCGAGGATTGGGAGAAAAGGCCGTGGAGTGCTGTTTTATGGGTCTTCGGGCGAAGGATTGGGAGCAGCTTGGTGCACGGTAACAGTGCCGGTCCTTTTTTTTAGGGGAACGAACAGTGCCGGGCCTTGGTACGGCCGCATGGAAGGAGATGGTCGGATACTCGGACGCTCGGATTGTTAGTACTATTTCATTACATTACTCGTATCATACCTAAGACTTTTTAGTATAACAAAATTAGATATTAATTAGATATTTATACACGATTTTTTATATTCATTCAACACTAATATATTTATTCTTTCATACCAGCGGCAAGCCCAGCAAATGTTTTTGACGTCGCACCACACCATCCATCATGCATGGTCTCAGAAAAAAAAAAGACATCATCATGCATAAGGCCATAAAAGGCTGAAGGCCCACATCGAGAGGCATATTGATTCCAATACAGCCCACTTACAATTCAAAAGCCCAGTTTGAATTCTGTGGAACATTGTTTTTTAGCAAATGTAGAACACTTTGTTTGTTTAGATGAATGTAGAACACTTTGTTGGGTCCATTCAATCACAAAATGTTTCTCTTTCAGTTTGTCTCTTGAACGAAATCGAGTTGCACTATAATTTAGGCCCAGTTCTAACACACAATCAGGCCTGTTATGTTGATGAGGTCCATCCGTATGACACGTCGTATCCAACGACTGGATCGCTCTTCCTTTCGTCTTTTTTTGACAAGCACTCCTCTGCACTTGCTACTTGCTAGTACTACTTGCTAGCACGTCCAGGTTTTGCTGTGACCTGCCATAACTTCAATGAGGCTGTACGCCCATTTGTGAGCAAGCAATGGAGCAATGAGATTTCTTTCCTGGTGTGCACCCTGCAGCTGCAGGGCAGTATCTGAACTGTGAATTGTTGTAGGCGAGGGCAATGAGCCTCATTTGCCCGCGGCATTTACCTTGGGGGTCCTTTCAGTTTCAGCAGCAATAGTTTGGTTTGGGGGGAAGTGGTCAAGAGCAGCCGAGCCGGTCCCGACCTCACTTGTGATCTGCCCGTCGAAACGCTTACGTTTATGGGAGAAAACTCTTGGCGCTGCTCCGGGGGCGCCTCCTGCAAGCTTACCATTTCTTCTGCGGAGGTAACGTGCGAGCTCTGCACAAGTCCAGGGACCCGGGAGCCCGAGACGCCCCGATCCCGGTCGATTCCATCGGCCATGTGAGCTGAAACACCCTTCGCGTCTCGCCTTTCCCTTCCACCGACCGGCGACCGCACATGCCTGTGTCCAAGCGACCCATTTCCGGCATGGCTAAAGCGACGTTGCTCCCTGGCGAGGACAGGCTCCCCGAACTGTGACCCAGGGATCGAGTCAGGAGATGACGATACGCATCAGCCGAGACATGTGTCATGTGGGCGAAAGGGAGCGGTAGAGAGGCTCCTTTAGTTGTGTGTGCACCATTGCACGGGCATGGAACACCTGCAGCACTCGTCTATCGCGAGTGGTCTAGCCCAATTCAGACAAGATGTTACGAGGCCTCGTCTGTGGATCTCTCGAGGCGCATAGAGCCGGTTTTTTTTTCTGTCCCAAACCGTGTGAACAATGGACCTTCACTTTTCAGTCAAATCCTGATCGAGTTCATCCTCTCTCTCGTTTTTTAAGGAAAACCTCACGATTTTGTGCAGGACGGGCAATAGCGGCAGCAAGCGAGAAGAACCAGGTTTCAAGTGGTACGAGTCATTTCACTGTTCCAAAGCGAGAGAACCTGGTTCTACTATAAGCAGTCGTGGCTAATCTGCACCACCGCACTTACCAGTGCAGCAGGGTTCAGCTTTTTCATCCTGCTTTTCCAGTCTAAGCCTTGTGCTCGATCCAATACCTGAAATACTAGACATAAATCGCTATGCAAATAGCTGAAAGTTTTGAACGTTCATTACACTTTCGCAATGCTGAACAAACTAGAATTCGCTGCCCTCGACCATACCGGCCCGGCACAAGACAGCTCAGCATGCCCGTGGCGCTCATTTCGCAGCCACTTCGTTTCCATAAAACCACAGGCATCTCACGATCGGTGAAAACGCCCCTTGTCCCATCATCATCATCCATCTCCCTGCGCTCCTGATCAGAAAACCCCAACCCCACGCAATGCCGCTCGTCTGCGCCCGCTCCGTCCTCCTCCTCTTCGCCACCTCGGTCGCCCTGGTGGCCAATTTGCCACCGTCGTGCTGCGCCGCGCACGACATCACCGCCATCCTCTCCGGCCGCCGCGACATCGCCGAGTTCAGCCGCGAGCTCACGGCGACGGGGCTCGCCGACGACATCGACGGCCGGAACACGATCACGGTCCTCGCCGTCGACGACGCGCGCATGGCGGCGCTCAAGGCGCGCGGCCTGTCGCGGGAGACGCTCCGGCACGTGCTCTCGCTCCACGTCCTCGTCGACTACTACGACGACGCCAAGCTCCACGCCCTCCCCGGCGGCTCCGCCGACGTGTCCACCCTCTTCCAGGCCTCCGGCGACGCCCCGGGAAACGCCGGTATGGTGGAGATCTCCGACCGCCGTGGCGGGCGCGTGTCCTTCGTGCCCCAGGACGGCGGCGCCTCCGCCGCCGTGTTCTACGTCAAGCCCGTTCACCAGACGCCGTACAACATTTCCGTGCTCCAGGTGAGCGGCGTCCTGTCTTCCCCGGCGGCCGAGGCGCCCGCGTCGCCGGAGGCAAGCAGCAGGATCGACGCCATGGACGTCATGTCCAAGAACGGGTGCGGTCGCTTCGCCGGCCTCGTCGGCTCCACGGCCGGCGCTGCATCGGCGTTCGACAGCCACAGTCACTCGACCGACGGATTCACGCTCTTCTGCCCGGATGACAAGGCGGTGGAGGCGTTCGAGCCGGCGTTGAAGAAGCTGACCGCGGACGCCCGGCTCGCCGTTGTGCTGTACCACGGCGTGGCGGGGCATTTCTCCCTGCAGGGTCTCAGGTCGCACTCGCACCACCACGACTACCTGAAGACGCTGTCCTCGCTCGACGACAAGGGCAACGGAACCTTCGACCTCATGGTGCTGCACGACGGCGACAAGGCGACGCTGATGTCCGAGACGCAGAACGAGGCCAGGGTCACCCGCACGCTCGCCGACGCGTACCCCGTCGCCGTGTACATGATCGACGCGGTGCTCGTGCCGTTCAACTCCGATGAGGGTTCGGGAAGAAAGGATGGCGGAGATGGCCGTCAGACGAGCGGCGCGGCGAGAGGTTCGGCTCCGTGGTGGCCAGTGCGGGGATGGGTCGCTTCGGCGGCGCTCGTGTTCACTCTGGTGGCAGCGTTCCCGTCTGGCTGAGTGATTGATTGATTGGTTGTTTCGTTGGTTCGGTGTCGATTGTTACTGCTAGGTTGAGTGTGTGTTTGTGAAGTGTGAACCATGTCTCTGCTTGAGTTTTCGTCGACTCTCTGTCAGCCTCATTGGGGCCTGGTTGTTATGCTTTTCAGCTTAAGTGATTAGTAGAAGTTATCTCTTGCAGAATTCTGGTTTGGAATTGCCAAGAGCGTTGCTATGCATGCGCAGTTACGTACGAAGCTATTCCAAAGGTTCAGCACATGAAGATTACAACTTAAAAGATAGAAATTAGAAAAATCACGCCGAGGCTCAACAGTCCTTTTCTGTGCAATTTTTCTTGCTTCTTTCTCATGCTAGCTGTTGTTTTAATTCTGCGAGAAAAGAGAGGGCTTCGTGAAGTTCTCCATTGTAGACGTCTAGACGAGGCCCCAACGTTGCCAGACGACCCACGAACTAGGCCTCCCGGGGGATGAAACTCGTCGAACTAAAAATCTGACGTGGAAGTTGCTGAAACTTAAAAAGACAAAGCGCGGCCGAGCATTTCCACCTTTTGCAGCCAGATTGAGCAGATCTGCGAGTCTGCAACTGTGGTTGCAGAGAGCCTCCACGATTGCGTTTTACTTGTCTAATACGTTTAGCATCTTGTAAGGACTTGGTGAAAGAGTGACAGAGTACACAGCAGGGCAACAGAACACGTACTCTTTGTGGTTGAAAGAAGTGGTGCGACTCTGTTCAAGCGCCAGTGGTAAAGAGAAAGCCGAAGAGCCGCAAAGAGGTTTCTGCAAACTGAGCTGGGCTGTGCAATGACCAATTGGCCATGTTACCGGGGCGGGGGGCCGTGATGCAGCGGCTTTAACTTTTGCTAGCTACCACACTGCAGCTTTCTATCGGTCCAAGGTTACCATGGTTACTTGTATCCTGGTTGATTAAGCTGGTAATTTGACTGGAAATCTCCAATGGGCGCAGTTTTTCTTGTGACCAGTGTTTTAAAGATGGCAATATTTCTACCCGCAAAAAAAAATGGCGATGTTTCAGTCACTGGAGAGACTGGTTGGGAACTTGGGATGATGCAACGTTCTCTGCAACTTGGGCTCATGGCTGGCCCAAGTTAGCTTGCCTTTTCCTTGGCCCATTGAACAACGGCTTAGGACCAAAATGCAATGTTACGAAGATGGATAAGCCCATTAAGTATTTCAAATCATGCTAAAAAAAGTTAAGTATTTCAAATGATGTTATTATTGCACAAAATGTTCTAAAAAGATGGCTCAAAATGTAATTTTTTGGCGAAAAAAAGTATAATCCCTTCATCAATAGTAGAACCACAAATACATGTCGTTCGGAGGGATTTTGCCTATTGCCAGTTCAACCATCCTGTTGAATGATTTGTTTTCCCCACTGGAGATAGTACTACAAAATGAATGTTCCGTTCTTTTTCATTTCTCCTGAGATATCTTTATCATTGTTTAATATTAGTACCGCTTAAAATACTATTTTTGAGAGAGTTCATTGCTCGCGAGATATGATATCTTTGGGCATGATTCAATACTTCATAGATTATCTTCAATGTATCAAATACTCCAAAGATATCCTACTGTAGAGTATTTAATTTAATCTACTACGAACTTTATTTAAAGAAACATGAAAATGCAAAGCAATTGAATAAGTAACTAATTCGATACCTGCATTCGTGCTATGGATTTGCCACTATTAAGTAGAGGGGACCCCGCACCGAAATACATCTTGTACAAACCACCTCATTGACTATCATAATCCAATCTCTGTCCATGATTTGGAAATGTAAATAGCTGATGAAAATCCTTTCCAACGTGCTTGCTTTTCTTGCAAATTTCTAGCACAGTAATTTTGGATTGACCTGATTTTTTTTTTTCAACATATCCCTCAACGGAGTAGTAAGTCGGTAACTTTGGAAACGGGTGAATTTGGATTCTACAACAACGGTAGAACGGAAGAATGAGAACGCGCAAAGATGTTTCGGCTAGTATGTGTACGCACGACAGATGTTTCGGCTAGTATACTACGTGTACGCACGACAGATGTTTCGGCTAGTATAGTACGTGTACGGTACACGCATGCACCGTACGGTAGGATAGCTTTCCGTGGGCTGCACCAAACGGACGCTCACGCGAGCACGCTGAGCGCGCCAAACGCGGCCGAGATCATCGCCAACGGCTGCCTCCTCGTCGTGCCTGCGCTTTGGACGCTGCCCTTGTCACGCGGGCTGCAGCCGTACAGCGGCAGGAAGGAGACGAGAGAAATTCGCCCGGCGCTCCTGCCCCTGCGAATGTTCATCTGCCGGTAGTTGGGAGGCTGCGAGCAAGGGCGGCGCAGGCCGCGACCAAGGGCTAGAGCCGGGCCGGCCGGCTGGGTCAAAGAGAACTTTGGGATTCTATCAGGGAGACTCGCCGACGCTGCAAGCCTGCAACTTGGCCCCCGCAGCCTCGCGACACACGGCGGCAACGCGTCGACGTGTGGCTTCATCCGTTCTTGCGTCCGTACGTGCCTGCGTGCGCCGAAGCAGTAGCAGCCCAAGTTTCCGTAGCAGAAACTGAACCCTCTCAACTCCTATAAACTGAGAGCATCCCATAACCAAAAGGACTCACCACAAAGTTCACAGATAGAGTCATAGAGACCAGCGAGAGGCAGAGAGCGAAGATGGGTCGGAAGGCAAAGCGTGGTATGAAAGTGCTAATAGTTCCTGAGGAAAAAATAGTCTTTAAATCAGCGCGCTGAAGCTAACAACTTTTTTTTTTCCCTGTGTCAAACAATTTTCGATCTAGTTGCGACGAAGAAGGGCAGCCGTGACGCCGAGAAGGCCGCCGCACCACCGGCTGATGATTCCGCCTCGTCGGACGGGGAAGAACGAGACACCGCGGGCACAACGCTACCGATGGCCAACCTCGTGCGGCTGATGCGGCAGGTGATTCCCAAGGGCATCAAGGTGGCCACGAGCGCCAAGCACCTCACCCACGACTGCGCCGTCGAGTTCGTCGGCTTCGTGGCCAGCGAGGCGTCCGAGCACGCCAAGGTGCAGCACCGCCGCATCATCGCGCCGGAGGACTTCACCTGCGCGTTCCAGAGCCTCGGGCTCGACGACTACGTGCAGCCCATGAGCACCTACATCCGACGCTACCGCGAGCAGCATAACGCCTACGGCAGGGTCGTCGTGACGCGTCCTCCATCTGATGCCGCTGCGATGGCGACCGTCACGGCCTCGGGCGTGCCATGCTCTTCTTGTCAAGAGATGCAGCACATGAGCTGGTCGATGGTGCCTCCCCTGTGTGGAGAACATGGTGATGACGAAAGCTCCTCGGCATAACCGACCGGGCACAACGGTGATTACACTGGATGCATGTGATAGTTTGATATATATGTTGCATCATACCGTGTGTTATGAGGGTAGTTATGAATGGCTAAATACATATTATGCCGTATGGCCGGTATGGGTAGCGTACTTGTAGTAGAGTTCCCTCTCTTTTTCCTTAGTACAGATTACTGATAAAAAGAGTGACCTAATCCTTCATCTGCCACTAAAAAAAAAACCATATCTCTTTAATGTCATTGATATTAAAATCTAATCTCCTACGTGCTGTTTCTATGTAAAATAATACATGTACTATAGATTAAAAAGATTAAGTAGATTTTGCAGTTAATTTTTTCATGGTTTATAAAAAAAGTCGTACTTAAAGTATAGAAGCTCGTGAAGGACAATGACATAAAAATGACACTTATGAGAAAGTGCCACGGGGCTCATCCGCTGATCCGCATGCTCAAGCCACCGTCTGGCGAGGTGCCCGCAGCTATTCTCTCTCTTGCTTTGTCACGGTCCACACAAGATTTCGCCGGCTCTGCGTCATTCATGATACCTGCGTTGTTACATTTCTTCTTAATATAATGATATTTAGTTCTCCTCCGGAAAAAAAATCGAAGAAAAAATAGAGTTCGATTTGGCCCATCGCCCCCATGCACCGCCCGTGTTTCGGGGCTCGAGCGCTCCCCCCCCCCCAGCAAGTGAGCACTGAGCAGTGACTAGTGAGCACCGTGCACACGCACGCTGCATGCAGAAGCTAGCTAAGCAAATTTGCCACGTCATCAGCCAGCCTCATGTAAATACGGAGTAGGTTCACGTATCAGATGGCTGACTAATTTTTTTACTAGCGGTACAAGCGTAGGAGTAGTATTTCACACTATTACTGAGGTGGAAACACAGCGGAGCAGGAAGTCAGAAGAAGCATTGTATATTGAAGGGTATTGGATGTCTGTATTGGGATTGGGAAACAGCAAATAAAAACTCGGTTGCCCACTGTTTTTTAAATCTTCATTAATACGATCCATTCCATTCTTGCACGCATTTGTTATGTGTAACCCATCGTTTTCACAAATTTGAAAATATTTGAAAATGCACGATGGCATCCAAGTTAAGCTCATAACCGTGCACAAACGTCCCTTCGAATGCAAACAAAAATTTAGGCACGTGCTGTGACGTCTGAAAAAGTTGCAGTCCATGCGTACGTTGAACCCAAACCAAGAACGCATGCGTATGTCTGGGACCGTGACCATGGCGAACGAAGATGCAACAACAGTACTACCCGATTCATCCATTTCCACGTTCCATCTTTCGCGCGTGACAACTCAACCCCACGCACGAAGACGACGACGGAGCAGTACCTTCCCAGAATCCTCCGCCACTTGTCATGAACAGCAGCGCCCTGTACGGTGCATGCATGCCATCGTCCCTTGCCGATGCCGTGCCTCTCTAGCTGCTACTCATACCTAGTACACCTATAGAGTAGCCTTGTGTGTGCTTCCTACGGTTCCCTACCACCAGCTGGTGCGCGCGGTGGTGCCGGTCAACACCTCGTAGCCTCCTATTTAACGTATCCTCACACACCACAAGAACGACACACTAGCTAGCAGTCCCCACTAGAATACTAGATTCCGGCCACTACGCCATTCACGAGCAAGTAAGCAATACCCTACCTAGCGAGCCAATGGCCTCCGGCTTCCTCCCTCCCGGCGGCGCGACGAACGGCGGCAGCAATGGCGGCGGCGGCGGAGCGCAGGCGGCCCAGCAGCAGCAGCAGCAGGCGGCGCCGATGATCCGCGAGCAGGACCGTCTGATGCCGATCGCGAACGTGATCCGCATCATGCGGCGCGTGCTCCCCCCGCACGCCAAGATCTCGGACGACGCCAAGGAGACGATCCAGGAGTGCGTGTCCGAGTACATCAGCTTCATCACGGGGGAGGCCAACGAGCGGTGCCAGCGCGAGCAGCGCAAGACCATCACCGCCGAGGACGTCCTCTGGGCCATGAGCCGCCTCGGCTTCGACGACTACGTCGAGCCCCTCAGCGTCTACCTCCACCGCTACCGCGAGTTCGAGGGCGAGGCCCGCGGCGTCGTCGGCCTCCCCCCCGGCGGCTCCGCTCGCGGCGGCGCCGGCGACCACCACCACCACCCGATGGCGCCGCCGCCGGTGAAGTCCCGCCCGCCCGGCGCAGCCATGGCGCCGCACCACCACGACATGCAGCTGCACGCCTCCATGTACGGGGGCCCACCACCGCCACACCACGGGTTCGTCATGCCGCACCACCATCACCAGGGAGGACAGTACCTGCCGTACCACTACGAGCACCCGTACGGCGGCGAGCATCATCACGCCGCCATGGCCGCGTACTACGGAGGTGGCGCCGCGTACGCGCCAGGCAGCGGTGAGGGGAGCGGCGGCAGCGGCGGGAGCGCGTCGCACACGGCGACGACGCAGGGAGGCAGCTTCGAGAACCCATTCGCGTCGTACAATAAGTAGCTAGCTATCTCATGATAAATCTAGCCTAGTACAGGTATATTCACCGGCGGCGATCTGCACGTACTAGCTAGTTCGTTCACCGGCGGCAATCTGCACGTACCCATGCAATGTGGTTCTAGGTACGTCGTGCAGCGCCGGCCGGTGCTACTCGATCAGGTTTATTTCTGTCGCCAGCAGCAAGAAGTAGCTTATTTCCAGGTTAGGCATATCGATCGATCTATAGTTCTTAGTCCAGTGTTTGGTAGTAGCTAGTAGTGTTAAGTTCGGGTGACGATCATATCTATCTATGAGACTATTTCCTGCTGCATGCTTTCTGCTTAACTGTTGGTGTATCTTCTGCTCATATTCACGCAGTTATTGTCGGTTAATGTAACAGTGCGTACAATAGCGTCGTTTGATCATGTACTGTACATGCGTTCGTTGTTTGGAAGACGATGGATGGTCCCTGCCAGCCACGTTCTGTGTGCTTCGATCATACATGTACTACAGCTCCTTCCAGAGCTTGCCCGAAAAATAAAAACACAGGCAACCGCACAAACCTTTGTTGATGTGTACTGTACGATCGACGTGCGAGAATGTACTGTACTATCCGATGCATTCTTGAAAGGAGAAATGCCACGATCACTGCACTGTACGGCCGACGTGCTCTAGGAACTACTGCACTGTCGGGCCTGTTCGCTGGGCTGCAGCTGGTCCGATGCATTCTTGAAAGGAGAAATGCCACGATCACTGCACTGTACGGCCGACGTGCTCTAGGAACTACTGCACTGTCGGGCCTGTTCGCTGGGCTGCAGCTGGTCTGTGCAGCAGCTAAGCTAGCAGCCAGCCATCAGAACAGCACAACCAGCGGCCCCAGCGGCTGCATGCCCAGTTGAAAATTACGGCGGCAACCCACCAGCGACCATCAGCCATTCAAAAATTCAAATTTTCCTAGGAAGCACCGTTCACTTCAAACTTAAAATAAGCAACAATTTCAAAGTGTACTACATTCAGTTATATAAGTAATATAACCATACAGCAAGTACACATCTTCAATACATTACATACACAACCATATAACAACTACACATACGCACTAACGAAACCAGATTCCAGCGGCAATCCAATCTCGCACGTTTGCCATATCAGATGTCATATTTAATTCCACCCACTCGGACATATTGTAATCTACGGCTCGATTTATATTTGGATCATGCTCCAATTCCAGGTCCTTCAAATAGTTGTGCAGTGCAAAGCAAGCAAGGATAATCTTTCCTTGCCTCTCTCTTGGATAGAATGGTACCAGTTCTAGGATCTGCCACCTTGGCTTGAGCGCCCCAAATGCCCGTTCGACAATATTGCGAAGGCTAGAATGGTGGTAGTTAAATTTCTCACGCACAGTTTCAGCCCCTCTGTCCCTGAAATCATCAAGATGGTACCTAGTGTTGTGATATGGCCCCCAAGTATCCTTCACGAACTGCGTAACCTGAATCCACCAAATAGTACCTTCCTACAATAATTTCAATGTTACCCTCCATTAGCAATAACATTTTTACCAAAGTAGTGTCACAAAGGTAATTAACAAGCCAACATACCTAGTGGTGGATGTGGGTAATTTGGTTGCCCCAAGCACTCTGTCAGCACGGACATGTCATGACTAGACCCAGCCCTCCCCGCACCTACAAATATGAACCGCATGTCCATGTCCACTATTGCTAAAATATTATAGCTTGTGCAGCCTTTTCTGTTCAAGTAGTCCAAACGGGAGTCATGATTGATCCGTATTTTGACATGTGTTCCATCCAAAGCTCCTATGCAGCCATCAAAGTACGGTGCGTACCGCTGGAGACTATGATGAACTTTACTGTACGAGAGGTCCTTTGGACAAATAACTGTCTGAGCAAAGGAGTACATGACATCTGCCACCATACCCATCTTATTAGATACTGTGGACAGAGACCGCTCAAATCTCTCATGTATCTGTCTACAAGACTGTTTTGTAGCACAAGCCCAGACAAACATAGCTAAAGCCTCTACAGATGAGACACCTTCTGATGACTCTAGCTCGTGATGATTTACTAAAATATCATGCAATTGGAGAAACTCGTTTGGGGACATACGAAAGTTGTTGTAGGATCGGCTGGCGTCCCGCAAATTCAGTTCAACCCATTGCCGTCCCGTCATAATTGGGAACAGCAAGGGAGGAAGCTGCCCTGGAGCTGGATTAGAGCTCATTGTTGCTTGTGCTCCTACAACGGCGGCTACCGTGGCCATCTGATAAATGATGGAGCTAGCATCACTTGAAGTGTCACTCTCGCTCGATTCTTCAGCGCCGCTCATTGATAACAACCTGCATATAGAAATGGTACTAGGAAATTTCACTTCACTGTAGTTTAGGAAAACCGGAGAAGTAAAAATTTCACCTCACTAAAGTCTACATTGACACTAGCAAAGTACAAATTACTTAATTTATGCAGGTTCTGTTTATTATTTAGAACACCCAAAGTATTGTTTACCATCTGCCTATTTATTAGAACAAGAACCTGGACAAGAACAATGCTACCATTACCTCTGCCTATTCTCCTTCCAGCTTACTGATCTGTTGTTCCCTGGTTAGCCAGGAGGAGTCGAGGAGGACGGCAGGCCAACTGATCAATGGGTCGAAGCCCGCTGCTTAGCTCCACTTTTCTGCAAGATAACCACCCTTTAAAAACATGTTCATATTTACAAAGTAATGACAGATATATAAAACTAAGTCACTTAATAATGGAAACATTCACCAACAAGTTTAGGACGAAATTTGGATAATCTGTGAGATACATGGACATCATAGATCACAGATTATTTTGAAATGTTGCCACAACACAGCACACATTGTTCACGACACATTACATGCTTCACATTTAAACAAACGGGAATCAGTTCAACTAAAACAGTTCACAGGACTATAAATTGAGCACACACAACAACAATCTAGTATGAAAGCAGCCGCCCATCCATTGCACTACTTGGTCCCTTTCTCCAAGTGGAACTTGATCCAATTCAGGGGACCCTCTTTGGTTTTCATTTGAGTGAAAAACCTACGATTTGCTGCTTTTGTGCATAGATATGTTGCCATGCAGTACAGCTCAGACCCCTCCATGATACCATCCTCTTCTAAAATCTGCAGCGTACGATCGCACTCCTCCTGCTCACGGCTGCGTCTCTCACATCGCTTGGCTCTAGATTCGGATATCTCCTTGACGTAGTCTTCCATGCTGGCACTCTTCTTTTTTTGAGGGCTATCCACAACTTCGTCCCTGCTTGTCCTTTTAGACGTATTCCGAACAGCAGATGCACTATGGGGATCTTCTGATATTTCTTGTGGGGTGTCATCACTCCCAATAGTGGGTGTTGATTCACGGACACCTCCGGCGGTCAGTAATGTCCCCCTGTCTTGGGGTGTGTGGCCGAACAACAACTCAAGTTCTTCAAGGAATGGTGGTGGTTTCCCATGAGTCTGCTGTTCGTAACTGGTGTCCTGCAGGTGACATGGTGAACATGATAAGATAACAATTATTAGTACATAATAAATTTGTTTTAGCCTATTGAGTGTAGAACAAATGAAATGGTGGAAGCATATACCCCTTGTGTAGGTACCCAGTATGTGTCATCAGCGGCAACACCGCCAGTATTCCTGTCACGGCCAAGTCCACTACTGTTTTGAAGTTCCTTCCAGGTCTGGTACGCCCTCTTCAAGGTGCCAAGTTTGTTTTGCACCTGCTTGTGGCCATAATGCAGACCTGTTTGCTGTTCGAATTTGGGATAGATGTTTTGCCAGCCGTGCGGGCTGGGGCCAAGCCTGTTCCAGTTGAATAGCCTCTTCTGCTCAATGCATAGGTCAAGCAATGTTTTCGTTGCCATGTCACTCCAATTGGCACGGTCGTTAGGCATCTGTGCCGAGGTGCAGAAATTGTATTGAACAAAGAAGGCAATGCAGATAACTGAATAAAGTAAACAAAGAATCATGAGTATGTAATCAACATGGCACTTGCCTTGGCAACTGTCTTTTTGCGTTTCGAACGAAGATTGTATAGCCTGGCTTCAGGGGGAGAGGACGAGGAACTGGATGACGTTGCCAGTGTGGGGCACCGGTGTGAACTTCAGGGGGAGAGGACGAGGAACTGGATGACGTTGCCAGTGTGGGGCACCGGTGTGAACCTACTGATGTAACAGTAATGTCACAACAAGGTATTTGAACTAACGAAATAATTAAAAGCAGGCACGAAAGAAAAGAAGCACATAACATCCAATGAAAAAAGCAGACTACTTAATTGTGTGCGGCAAAAACAATTGTTGTATGCAGCAAGTATCGACAACTCTAAAGCATTGAGTCACGAACAACTATAAAGCACTTGCTCTTTACATTGTTTCAGAAGGATATGTGAGATAACAGATATCATATAGACTTGGAGTTGTAAGTAAACAAACATCCAATTAAATTGCTCAGTGCACATGGTCATACAATAGTTTGCATATGTGAGATTTCATATTTTGTAGGAAATCAAATACAATGTCAACTCTTTAAAGGAGAAAGTGTCAGTGAAGACAAGGAGCATGACCTCGGCGAGCTTCTCGGCAGCCTCAGCCTTCTTAGCGTAGTCGGGGAGCGCTCTGGGGGCACGGATTCACTCTCCACGCCGGGATGACGACAGTGGACGGTGTCGACGAGTGGGCGAGAGGGAGATAGGAACCCTAGCGTGTGAGTGGGGAACAGAATGAGAGTGAGGAAAGGGGACGAAGGGAAGGGGCAAAGGCATGGACTATTACCTGCTAATCTGGCAAACCTGCTCGCCGTCGTGCGCGGGCGCGTGCCTCAATGCTCGCCCACGCTGGATCCAGGACGACCGCCGGAGTGGAGGCGTTGGGGGCGACTCGTCCAGCGCCGGCTGGCGACGAACAACCCGCCCCCGGATCGATCCGGACAACGGAGGCCACGACGCGGACGGACGGCCGCCAACACTGGGACCAGCAGCAGCAGATCGACGGCGGCGCGGACGGAGGGCTGGCGGCGGCGAACCGAAGAAGAGTTGCACGTGCGAGTTGAGAGAGAGCAGGCTGGGAATATGAGAAATAGAAAAATTAAAAAGGCTTTTAGGCTTAGTAGCTTTTAGCCCAGCCGAACGGCTGCAGCCCGCCAGCCGAACGGCCACAACCAGCAGTTCAGCTAGGAACAGCCCCGCCAGCGCAGCTCCAGCCCCGCGAACAGGGCCGATGACGACGCCACTGCCCGGTTGCCGATAGCAAGCGGCTACACAGCCTACAGATATTGTTGATTGGCTTGCGCGGCTGGCAGTCGCTGGGGGCTGGCTGCTGCGAGGCGCGCGCGACAAGTGCCGGCAAGTGCGCTGCTTCCGCGCAATTTTGCTGGGTGTTTAATGTATTATTAGATTCTGGTGTGGCTGGCTGCTGCTCCGGCGACCTGCATGCATGTATCGGCAGGTCTTCGTTTCGTTTCCCCTGCTCCAGTGCATGCCCTGCTCGCTGCCGCTTCGGGAACTGCAGGCCGCAGCTCGCCTAGTTTTGTGAGCTCTCTCACTCTCTCTCTCTAGGCAAGCTACTAGCTCCTTCCCTATGCTGCTCTCTACTGTACGCACGACCGCGTGAGGTCAGGTCTATTTTTGTTGCTGCACTGCACGGCTGCACGTCAAGCCTGCGTCTGCGTGCGTGACGAAATATCTGCGCCTCCTGTAGCCATGCATGCAGACGCACCGCCCTGCGCGGCTGCGCCATGCCGGAATACTTCACTTCACCCGTACGTAATTCTTACTGTGCGCGGTACAAAAGAGCGCGTGGCACACAAGCCACATCCAGCGTGCGTGCGTACGTTCAAATGTCAAATCCCGGGTTCATTTCATTCCATCTTTTTGTGAGGGTTGCAGTACTTCTGTCTATAGTTGGGTTATTGACACGTCGGCTCACCAACGAGTGACTCAATTACAACTGAAGTACTGGCTATAATTGGGTGACTGACACGTGGGTCCATCAACTTGTGATTCAATTGCAACAGAGAAGTACCTTAGAGATCACGTATTGCAACAAATGGTAGACTTCACGTATTCGAAAAGATCGGAGCATAGGCTAGCCGCTACCGGCCGGTCTCCAGTAGGTTGCTAGGCTCTCTAGGGCCCGTGTAGGTTATACAAATGACGAAAAAGGTGGAAAATGGGCAAAATGGTCAGAAGGAGAGAGTACTACAAAATGGTCAGGTCCAAATACACAAGAGATAGTTAATAATGTCCAAATTACATGCATGTATATCAGAGCGAAGAACGCCAAAAATTTCCAAAAACAGAGCTCTCTGCAAAACAGTGACAAACGGTTCACTGTTCTTCAGTCATCGACACCGTTGTTTGATTCCTTGGCCTGCTCAGCCTGCGGTGTAGCGTCTAGCCCGGCTGGTGTCGCCACTGCTACAGCAGCGGATTGATCCCCTGCTTCCTCGTTTTCACGTCTAACACACTGCTTCTTGTTGGAAACATCGGCTTCTTCGTCTTCCAGCTCTTCATCCGCGTCATCATCGTCCACTTCATCGGATAACTTTTTCAGGTCTTCCTCAGAGAGATTTATGTTTGCAGCCCCTTCGTCTGCATCGTCATTATCATCCAAGCTTACTTTGGCCTCATCATCTCCAGCTTCAGCTTGTCCTCGCTTCCTCTGTGGGATTACATGGAAGAATGCAGTCTTCCAGTCCCTTGTTTCCACAAACTTTAGCATTATC
Source organism: Digitaria exilis (assembly GCA_015342445.1). Lineage (NCBI taxonomy): Eukaryota > Viridiplantae > Streptophyta > Magnoliopsida > Poales > Poaceae > Digitaria > Digitaria exilis. The sequence continues at coordinate 265,860 of JACEFO010001390.1, read as the reverse complement.
TCGAACACTTGGTTAACTGTAAGAACCTGTGGAATTCGCACTAATCTCAATACAAACTTATCCAGATTCATATCAGATATTCTAAAGCCAACAACTATTTCATTAATTAATAAGATAATTACTCCGCTTATAGTTAGACTGTTCAATGCAACTGCTCTAGCAACTTGTGCTGTGTAGCTTATTCAAACTCTCGCTGGTTCAGGGCTGGGTTCAAGTCTAATTTTTCAGAAAATAAGCAAAATATACAAGTTGAGTAGATTTCTCCCCCTAAATCGGTTAAGAATATTTTAACAATGATACAAAAGGCAAAGATAATAGTGGGGCAAGCCAACATTTTATCTTACAGAACTACAGAAGGCAGAAAAATCATGCTCACCTGGGAACTTGACATCTTTAAATAGTTTCCAATTGGAAGCTTCGCGGATTGAATGCCCTGCTCAGCTGCCTTCTTCAGTGTTATGCCTTTCCATCTGTTTCGATCCACCAGGCCGCCAATGATATATATTTTGGACATGTCTAAATCATCAAGCACAGTCTCAGCATCGGCTGTAAGATACACAAGGTTTTCTTTATGATCTTCAAATGCTTCAAGATAAGGCTTGGCTGCTTTTTCAATGATCCACTTATCATACCCAGGAATTCTCTGAAGATGGGTCGCCATTTCTCCACTGCAACCTGTCAACCACAGGTGAGCTGGGCTTGCAGATCTCCCATTCACTGCATAGCAATACATAATCTGCAACATGCATTAGTTAATGGGTACAGTATTTTCAGGGTACTATTAAATTTTATGCTTGCAGAAGAGATGGAGCATTGGAGCTTGACAGATATTTTACAATGCTATGCAACACAGGCATAGGTACTAGTGCCCTTTTATCCACAAGTGTTGCTGTAAAAAGTTCAAGAAACAAACATGGGCACAGCACCACCAAGGGGAACTAGTGCCTAGGGAACTCACTGCCCCTACTAGGTAGAATAGAGTTATTCCAACATGTTGGGAAGTTTCAAATTTCCATAGAGCGAACCATGTATACAATAATGATATAAGCATGCAGCTGTTTTATGCAAACATCTCTGATATCAAAGGTTCAAAAATTACATGTGGTACTTCAGAAAGAGATGAATATGCAGGATCGACTACTTGCCTTTTTTCCTGACATATATAATGAATTTGGAATTGAATTTTTCCATGTTTAATTAACTTTACATGTATTACCAGTTCAAATATGAAATATAGGATTTGCTAATTGGAGCGCAGGAACTCTGCAAACAAACCCGATGCTCTTATAAGAATATCACAGGTTGAACCACAAATCCACTGTATAAGATAGCTTCTATAAGGTAATGGTGTAAACCCATGAAACAGTTTCCTTATCAACTCTACACTATTTCAGTTTACAGTCTTCCCACACCACAAATATGATTTAGCAAAATGCTGTCATTTCAATTATTCTTAACTATACATTTCTGCCAATATCAGTTTGATCTTTAAAACACGTTTAACAAATAGTCATATTGTCTATGAATCAAAATCAGCCATTCCAGATTTCAGGGGAATATGTTTTTCCAGAGAAACCACTCAGGTATTTGCTCCATAATCAATAATCCGGCTACGGACTGAATCTACTAGGGGCGTCCAAACATACCAATAACTTGGTTTCAGTTCAGAGAAAGCCAATTCACCTGCTGCGTGAGGCTATGGATCTCGTTGGGCCGCATAAGGTCCGCGAACTCGAGGTCCAGCACCACCTTCTGGCCCGCGCCTTCGGCCGCGCGCCGGAGCCGCTCGGCGCGGGCCCCGCGCTCCTCCGTCCGGCGGCCCACCCGCTCGCGCCGCGTCTCCCGTCGCGCCGCCACCATCTCGGCGCGCGCCTCATCCGACGGCGCGGCGGCGAGCGCCTCATCCCACTCGCGCCTCCGCCGCTCGACGTCGGCGCGCCGCCGCTCCTTCTCCGCCGCCTTCCGGGCTGCCTTCCGCTCCGCATAGCGCTCCTGCTTCTGCAGCTTCTTCCTCGCGCTCTTCGACAACGCAGGAGGCTGCGCCACGCCTCCCCCCGCCGCCGCGGCTTGCTCGCTCTCCGCTTCGTCAGCCATCCCAGCACGCCGCCGCCGGAGCAGCCGGGTTCGGACTTCGGAGAGGGTTTTGGCTTCTCAGCTGAGGAAGGCGACTTGACCGAAATAGCCTTTGGCGGTTTCTTGGTTAATCCGTGTCCTGGTGGAGATTACGAATCACGAAGTCTTCACTCTTGTTTTTCTTGAGACAAACAAAGTCTTCACTCTTCATCCGGCCGGATTACGGAAGCAGATATAACAGCCCAAACCTGTGTTTCCAGCCCAAAAAGAAACGTAACCCCTTGTAAAAGAGGCCCATAAGACAGTTGCCATGTATTGGGCTTTCGACGGCATCGAACGCCGGAGCCCCCATCGATCACGCTAAACGGCATTTCCTCTGAAAAAAAAAAAGCTAAACGGCTCACAGACCAGGGTTCAAGTAACCGTTGGCAACCGGCCGGTTTGACAGGTTCCCGACCAAACCACTCCGGACCGGTAGCGGTTTGAACCGGATAAAATTCAAAATATTGAAATTTAAATTTAAAATGAAAAAATATCAAAAAAATTCCAAAAAATACTCCAAGGTATATGTAATCTATTGGTGTCAAAAATTTTTAAATATTTGCTCATTTGATATTTTTTGCAGGCATTAGAAGTTCAACAAAAAAAAGGAAAAGAAAAAAAATCGGCTCATTGAACTTCTAATGCACACAAAAAATACTAAATACACTAATATTTGAAAATTTTTAACACCATTAAATTCTACGCACCTTGAAATATTTTTAGAAATTTTTCTTTTATTTTTTTAAACTTTTAGTCAAATTTGAAAACATGAAAAATTATGTATTGAGGTCCAAACCGGCCGGCTTACCGCCCAAACCGCTCGGCTTACTGGTCAAACCGGATGGCTTACCGGTTCAAACCGATTGAACTAGGATTTTATCTATATTTAAATTCAAAATTTGAATTTGTCCGGTTTTGACCTGTCCCGCGGGAACCGACCGGTTAGCCGCTACCGCCGGCCGGCGGTTCGGCCAACCGGTCGGTTTTGTGAACACTGCTCACAGCACCAAAAGAATCGCTCCTTTCTGGCCGTTCCGTCCCGTTCGCACGAACCGCTCACCAACGCGCCCTTCCGTCCCGTTCGCATCGCACGGAGAGGCCGAAGAATCCGAGCCGGATAGCTCCGCCCCGTCGACCACCCGTTACGCCGCGGGAGCCGTGAGGAAAGGAGAGTGACCGAAAAAATGAAGCTGATCGACTGAAACCGCCACACGCACCAATCTCACCGCCGCAGCCTCTTACCAAGTCAAGGCCTCAGTTCGCAGCAAGGTGCTAAATAGGGTTGGTAGCGCTATAGCGGTAGCGGACCTCTTCCGCTACCGCTACTAGGTAGCGGACCCGAAATAGCATGTTTGGACTTAGCGTCCGCTATTTCCTGCTATTGCACTTAGCATCCGCTATTGTGGGCCGTTATTGCTGATTTCAGACCGTTATTTGCTATGTTAATAGTTAAAGCGACAATGAAAATGAATCAAGTGACAATTAGAATGTTGAATATGGTGTTTTAGACAATAATAAAAAATGATGAGCTAACAAATGATGTTGTTTTTTTTTGTTAATGTGACAATTTAACGCAAATATGCATTTAGGTATCTTCTATATATACATTTATTTAAACTTTTTCGTGAATACCATACCATAAAATATAATGGGTAAATAAAACTTTTAAACTTTTGACCAAATATGATGGTAATTGTTCAAATATGCCATAAAAAATTGTCTAATTTTTAAATCCCGCTATTTGGACTTAGCGTCCGCTATAGCGTCCGCTATCCGCGATCCGCTACACGAACACAAATCCGCTACCACACCGCTAAACGCTATTTAGTACTCTCTCCGTTCCAAATTATAAGTCATTCCAAGATTCTTAGAGAGTCAAACTTTTTTTATGTTTGACCAAAATTATAAAGTGAATATAAAAAATTATGGAACTAAATAGATATAATCTAAAAATATACTTAATGAAGAAGCTAATGGTATTTATTTGGTACTATAAATCTTAATACTTCATTATATAAATTTGGTCAAAGCTAAGATAGTTTGACTCTCCAAGAATCTTGAAATGACTTACAATTTGGAACGGAGGGAGTACAGTGGTTCGCAGTCGCACGTTCGCAGCGCCCCTACCCCACTCCTCCCTCATATCTTTCGCCGGCGCCGCCCCCGCCCTTCTGAGCCGCGCCTATATAAACACCCTGCCCACGCACAGGTCAGGGTCATCACACACCACTCGATCCACCTGCAGGCCGCGTTAGATCCGATCGTGCAGTGCGTTCCATAGTTCTTCCATCTGCTGCTCGTTGCCAATGGCTAGCTCCTTCCGCGTCGCCGTGTTCGCCATTTCCCTTGCCCTCCTCGCGTCGTCCGTGTCGTCGCTGGCGCCGGCGGTGTTCAAGGTCGGCGACGAGCGCGGGTGGGCGGTGCCGTCGGGCAATGGCACCGAGACGTACAACCACTGGGCCAAGAGGAACCGCTTCCAAGTCGGCGACATCCTGAGTAATTAATCAAGCACATTCTTCATCTACTCTGATTTGTCTCTATACTCTCCCTATGGAATTGCGCATGTTTAATTATCTGATCTGATCGATCGCGCGTACGTGGTGCGTTCGTGATGCAGATTTCAAGTACGCCAACGACTCGGTGCTGCTGGTGACCCACGACGACTACAAGCAGTGCAGCACGGAGACGCCGGTGGCCCGGTTCGCGAGCGGCGACACCAAGTTCAGGCTCGACGGCTACGGGCCCTTCTACTTCATCAGCGGCGTCCCGGGCCACTGCGAGGCGGGCCAGAGGATGATCGTGCGCGCCAGGGCGCCCTCCTCCCTCACCGGCGGCGTCCCCGCGGCGGCTCCGGGGATGCCGCCCACCGTCAGCGGCGGCGGCCTCGCGCCGGGTTCCGCTCCAGCCGCCGCCCCCGGCTCGTCGCCCGCCGCCGCGCCTTTCGTCGGCTACGGATCCTCTGCAACTCCCATCCCCATTCCCACTTCCACCACCCCGAGCCCGAGCCCGATGCCGCCTGCAAGTGGCGCGTCTAGGCCAGCGCTTAGCGTCGTTGCTTCGTCCATCGTATTAGGGTTTGTCGTCGTGGGTGTGGTCAATTTGTTCGTGGTGGTTTGAGCTTATTTAGGTGTCTGGGTTTGCTCGGTCGATACTTGATAGTGTCATGGGGTTTATTAGGAAGTGATGTTAATTAGGTTTTGGAGATCTAGGAGAAGAGTCATCAGGAGTTGTTGGTAGCTAGGGCCATTTGGTCAGTTGCTTAGGTGAGTCATGAGTGAGAAAATTAGGCTTCATGTAATTCACTTTGGTCAATAAAATGGTGGTTTATTTCACTGCGTGTAACTTGCGACGCCGATCGATTTGCATGAGAATTACGGCTTTTCGTCATCAAACAGAATTACGACCGAGTTTAACGAATCAATTCCAGTTTTACCGGCAACCACCGCTAGCTGGTGCTTGCGGCGGGACTGCACCTCCAAACTTCACGGTGTGTTCAACGTGCAAAACTGACCCGGATGATACGCGAATCGTGGCTGGCCAGGCTAACGTTTGTTTCGTGGGGGTTCCAATTTGAAGTATCCATTGGACGCCGTCGCTGCCTCGGTGGCAACCTCGTCGATCGGTCATGACTCATGAGCGGTGGCGCGGCAGCTGCGGGATCCAAGGCGGCGGCGGTGGCGGTGGCGGCGACGAACTGGGCACGACATAAGCAAGCTCGCTCGGCTCCAATACGTACGTGGTACGGCGTTGCGTCGTACGGGTCCGTCCGCGCCGCCGAACGGCATACTGTACTGTGGCCTGTATAGGGCGACTGAAGTCATCGACCATCTGGGAGAAACTCACAAAAGTATACTTCGCAAACAATACAAAAACTTCGACCGCGTATGTATATATATGGCAAAAGAAAAAAAAATCCCATTTCATATATATTAGCTTAAAAGTAAACTCAACCAATTTATTGTCTCATGCTTTTTATATGTGATGACGTGCCGACTTGATTATCTCTCAGATTCTCACCTGTCACCCGTATCCGTCGCGTTTAAGATCCCACACCACCCAAATGCTACAATCTTGGTCCTCCATGAAACCATGACTCTTTGGGTCCCATTGGAGTTTTATTTTTCTTGTTGAATATAATGTGGAGCTTTACATTAAAAAACGTGGGCTAACATTTTGATTAGCATTTGTGCTAGTACCACTATGTCAACGATGGAGGACCTCAGGCTCTGCCCGTTCGCCACGCCGGATGGGAAACTGCACACGGCTCCCCTCTACAGACTCCTGCTGGCTGCACAAGGTCCGTCCACACCTATTGCAAAGTTTGTTTGGAAGAACCATGCTTTCTTTGCGTCGCTGCTAGTCCAAGGGCGTATACAGACCCGGGATAACCTGTTGAAGAAGCACATTGTGGATTCAGCATGTTGCGAAGTTTGCGGTCGTGCGCCAGAAACTGCGACCCACATCATGTTTGAGTGCCCCTTTGCTGCAGCGTTTTGGCACTCCCTCGGCTTCGACGTCCATGGCGCTACCACGGCTGCCCTGGACAGGATTCATCGTCCAGGACATGTGCCAACCCAGAGCTTTGAAACACTAGTGCTTCTCTGTTGCTGGCAACTCTGGAAGAGGCGCAACGGCATCATTTTCAGGGGCGAGGACATGACGCAACGCCAAGTCTTGATAGCCTGCAAAACTGATGCTGATCTCTGGCGCCATCGCATCAGAAGTAAAGATCGCGTTGTGTGTGATCGATGGTGTACTTTGTTCTCCATGGCAATGTGAAAAAGCCATAGAAAAAGCATTGTAAAAATGTGTTGTAACCGTCTTCATCAATCCCCGGGCCGGTTTTGGGGCCAATCAATATGAAATCAGGTGGGGGATTCTCTCCCCTCCCGTAGAAAATTAAAAAAAAAATGTTCACAATCAAATTAATTTTTGAGAGTTCATCGGGTGGAGACGTTGCCTTGTATTTGTAAGGCTCATCTGTCGCTCAAAAAGCATGACGATACATAGGCATCTTATAACTTTTGAATCGTCCATATACGTACTCCTATAATCATCGATATATAGACCACTATAGTTAGTACGCGAAAGAGCACTATATACAGTAGTACTATACTATTAATATTAATCTGGAGAAAATGACAGTTTTCATTTGTTTCGTAGTTTACATACTTGCATCACCTTATTGTATTGTCATCGCAAAGATACATATTATAGGGAGTGTCCACCTCTCACCCAGGTAAAATTTACCTATATTATAAGTAAAAACGTAGTAGTCGATGGTCGCCCACTTGATCATGTCGGTTACCTCGCAACCACAAACAAGTGTCAATGTCCTTGTCCGCGCCGATCATCAGCACGCCCCAGTCCTGAAGCCCACGGCACCCCCGCCGACGTCGTACAGCACCTCGAACGTCCGCTGCTGCACGTTACCGATGATGCCGAGGGAGCTGTCGTCACTGTTGCCGGCGAAGGCCAGGCAGCTGTCCAGAATGACCCCGTTCGCTACAAGGTTGACGACCGCGCCGCCGGAGTACACCAGCACGACAGACGGTATCGTGACACTGCGCTGGCCGCTGAAGTCGAAGCATGTGTCGAGGATGCCGTTGGGCGGTGCCCGCGGATACTGCCTCATCCCGGCCTTGAACGCCGACGAAAGCGCCGAGTAGGCCGTTCGCGGCAGCCGCGTGATCACCGTGCCGGAGTCCATGACCGCCCCGGCGGCGAAGACCGAGGCCGGTATGCTGAGCTGCCTCCCTCCCACCCTGATGGCCTGAAGGCGAACGCCGTAGAACGTGGGGACCTGGCTGCTCCTGAGCATCGGCGTCTTGACGAACCCCGAAGTCCCAGCGCCGAGCTTGAGGAACCCGGAGGAGCTCGAAGTCGGAGGGAGGCAGTAGGAGAAGGCCGTGCCGAACGTCCCGGCCGTCTGCGACGCCAGCGACTGCGGGCCGCCGCCGAGGCCCATGAGCCCGTCGGTTTGGTCGTTGAAGCCCGACTCCACCTGGCTGCACCCGAACTGGAAGTTCTTGACGGTGTTGGACCCCAGCGCGAGCGTGTCGGAGCTGTAGGTCCCTGTCGTGCTGGAGCCATCGCCGTACGTGACAATGTACTGGCACTGGGAGGAGGTCGAGCACCCGTTTCCTTCCTGGCCGAGCTGTGTGCAGGTGGAAGAGCTGCAAGAGAACGGGGAGTAGGTGCGCGACGAGCTGGGGTTGAAGAGCGGGTCCGCCTGGGAGTGGCACTGCGAGCACGACTTGCACTGCACCCATGACACGTCGCTGCCGGTGTCGATGAGCATGGTCTGGGTCGCGGCCTGGGAGCCGAGTTTGACGGTGATCACGTACTCCAACGTGTCCAGGGAGGTGCCCAGGGTCGTTGGCACGGTGGCGGCGTCCGACTGCTCGACGTCACCAGCGCCGCCCTTGGAGAACTTCCGTCGGATGTAGAAAGCACGGAGCTTGTCACCTCGAAGAATCTCCTCCAAGGTTAGTGTCTTCTTAGTGGCCAGCGGCGAGCATGGGCCATGACGATGGTGCAACGGCACCGTCGAGGCGCCGTCGGACGACGGAGCTGCTGATACAATCAAAGCAAGGGAAACGGTCGCAATTTAATTACAACTGTGCATAAAATTGATCACCAAGTGGACGGGCAGTGTACTGTACCTGTGGGCCCGGAGCATACAGCGTCAGACTTGAGAGAGTCAAGGGACAGAACCTTGTAGCTTTGGTCATCTCCTGCGTGAGCAGTGAGATAGTGATAGCTGCTGCAGAAAAGGAAGAGAGGAAGAAGCTTCAGAACAGAAGCCATGGCGCTGTTCCTTGTGCTGAAGTATGCAGTGAGTTGTTGCAGCTTCAGAATGGTTGCCTGCTTATATAGAGGATGGAGCAACACGCGCGGGGTGCCCGGCCACGGACGCAACCATGCTTTCATGACAGAGACTCGTGGTGGACTAGGTAACGGTGGCGTGCATTACAGGGGCAGCCTCAAGGCGTGTGGACGTGTGGTCTTCTTCTAACTGATGTTGCCGCCTTGATCAGCGCACAAAAGGGCCGGTTTTGAACTGTTGGTGATAAGATTGGGCGTCCTCGGGATGCAAGATTAGGTACGAACGTCATCTGTCCTTTATAAAACGGCCTCTTTCGACTGCAGAAATTTTGTTTAAGTTTACGACTACGTGCAAAATCACGTCGTGAGTGTGCGGATTCACATTGTACCATTATTGTTACAACTGAATTTGTGTTCGAAAATCAGAGGGAACTACAGAGAAAAGCAATTCAGATGACACAAAAGAAAAGGAAACACGACGATCTGAAATTCTGAATACATGAGAAGTCTATTTTCTCTCGATGTTTGCATGGACGAGGAGTAAAATCACACAAACATGCTAAGTCTAAAATTATTCTAATCACAAATTATATTTTCTGCCTTGATTTAGTTTACACCCCTCTTTTTATATCTTTGCAGTTCTAGTTTGGTGAGCTTTTTAATAAATGCCGCTCTATCTTTTAGTCTTAGCTCAACAGGGTAGGGTCTCTAGAAATGCTCACCACATTAGTTTCTTTCTTAAAAAAAACTGCATAACAAATAAACAGGTTGCATACCGTCAACTTAGATGTTTCATTTTGTAAAATGTCAGATGGTATGAACAGAAGTTCATTCACCATGAAACTATGAAATCCAGAAATCATCAGCTCCATCAAGTAATAATGTGCTAAATTTTATAGGGATAGAGGTATGTTAAGGAACCGGGCTCTGGAGCTCATCGCTAGCCCCCAAACTACATTTCTATCGTTGTCACATTGTGTCATGACTGCCTTGTTTGTTTGAGATCGCATTTTGTAGAAAGTCTTAGCCGGTTTGGCAGCGGGTTCACATCACGCACCATCATGGAATGAGAATCTTTGCGAGTTATATTCATGCTTTAATGGATCGGTAGTCTCCTTCGCGTCCTCCTTCGTTGAACAAGTGTGTGAGAAGTGAACCTCCTTAGGAAACCTCCACACGTCAGAACAACACCCCAATAATTTCCCGAAAAGATAATCTTTCCTGTTTTGAAAAGTCAAGACTTATTAATTTTGGCCAATAATTTGTCAAATTTACGAGTGTTTAGTGTATAAAAGTTATACATATACTTAAATAGATTTGTATTTCAAATATCTTTAAGATAACATTATTTTTTAAGTAAAGTGCATACAACATACGTGAAGTTGCATCGTTGTTTTATTTTGGTCCGATAAATTGTAAACGTTTCACCCATCATACACTTGCCAATATGCCACGTCTTTGAAATACCGATTGAGATGTATAGTGAATTGTATATGCACATCGTGAACAACTTAGTGTATGGTGGTTTATAACTTGTTGGATCAAAATGATACAATGATACAACTTCTGTACGTGACTGCAACGTTTATAAGACCAAAATGAACAATGATGTAACCCCACGTCTTGTTATGAGCCAATGTGCCTTAAAATAGGGCTTTCAAGTGAGAACGGGGTATGCGTGGGTGCAGCGGACGACTCCATCAAGCTCGTCCGTTAGCTAGGAGTACTCCCTACGTATATCACAGTGAGCTACAATCACATCGTCTCTTTACCTGTCCAGTTGCGTCGTGGGCATTCTTCCCCTTGAGCCTTGAGGTCGGAATTCGTAGATAGTCTGATGCTCTGAGCCGGTTCGGCAGCACGTCACGTCGCTCGCCGTCGTAGTCGTAGAATCTCTTCCCTTCACGCCGTCTAATGGATCAAGGATCATCAGTCTCCTGTGTCGTTCCAAATGAAAAGTCTCTGATAAACTCCTTAATAAAACGCATCCACACTTCAAGATCGACCAAACAACAAGTAAGGCCCCAGTAATTCCTCTGCAAATCATTGTTTCCCAGCTAGTTATATATTGTTCAACAACCTTAGGAAAGATAAGGGGGGTCGTCAGAGTGTCAACCTTGCATAAATGGCTAGTTGCATTGGATATTTGGATGCTTGCGTTCATAGCTGCACAGAATCTCTGTGCTCTACGTCTCTGTAAGACTGTAACGATTGAACCATGGCCGGCCGTTGCAAAGGAGCTCGTGGATTACAGTTTCTTTCTTGAATCTTGGCGCATGTATCTCTGCACCTGGTTAGCGGCTCCGTCTGCTATGCAATTGTTAAACGCGTGATGCAACTGTTTGGATGTGTCGTGGGAATCGGGTTGATGTTTCTATGGAAATTGGCCGCGCACTGAGTTTTCATTGGCCTTGGCCGCAGCCGCGATGTGTGCGTGTTCGGCGGCTCTTGTCAGCAGCCGGGGGATTCCTGCACAGTGGACCGCCGTATCTGCGACAGCGATGCGCGTCGTCGAGGGGAGCAGATTCCTTCCACTTGTACGCAGAGAGTCTTGCCCTGACGCTTCGGCGATTTATTTGTGACTTGTGATTGATTGATCGACGAGTATCTTCTGCATCTCCATCCACCATACGAGATACTAGTACGTGTGTACACGCACTGTGTGATTGTTCGATGCTTCGAGCATTTTTCTTTTTTTGGGGGTCCTAGGGCAAAGAATTTTTTTGTTCTCTTTTTTTGCTAACCACAGGTTTTTGGGTGCTAGTACCTACCAATGGGCAAAGATGTCATAACGCGCTGAGCAAAAGCCAAACCCATGCTCAATTGCTCATCACTCCTCGGAGCAAGGTAATAAATAGCAGATAGTGGGATAGTGGGTTGGTAGCGGATTGGTGTCGGGGTAGCGGATAGCGGGCGCTATAGCGGGCTAAGTTCCATTAGCGGGACATAAATATCACTTATTATTTTAAAGTATATATGCCTAATATAGAACTTTTAACTTGCTAAAAAACTATTTAAAAAATAAAATTATATACCTACATAGCTTAAGAGTAAAAATGTTTATGTATTTGTACTCAAAGAGTAGATATATAAATGTTGGTCATTTATAAATCATTTATGAATATCATCATATAATCATAAACCCGCAATAGTGGTCTAAAAGTGCTATTGCGGACCGCTATAGTGGCCGCTAACTCCAAATAGCGGCCAATAGCGGCCGCTAAATTCCAATCCGCTATTCCAAGACCACTACCATCTCAGAGGAGATAACATAGTCGTGACAAAATGCTACAGCACAAAAAAAAATCGTGTGTCCAGTAGACCACATGATACTTCACAGCACGAGAAGTGAGATCAGGCTGTAATACATGTAAACCATACAATTTACAGAAATGCGAGGGTGAATGCTACTGCCTTCTTACGCTACATCCATACTTCCTCCCTCTCCCGAATAAAGTACAAGCCCACTCGTAACAAGAACAAATAACTGGTACGAACAGGGATACCTCATGAAACTGGCTGTAACACGCGGTGTCTTTGCAAAATTTGTCAGGCTTTGCCCGTACGTGCGCAACTTCCCATACAGTGGCATTCAAACGATACATGTTGAACTGCTGGTATGTTACCTGTATATCTGCATTAAACAGATATGTCTAGAAGTAACCACTATGCGGTAGTAGTTTTTCAGTGCCCATTTAATATGAGGGGGTCTTCTTTTCTCTGATATATGGTATTCAGTTCACAGTTTCCTTCCGTGACAATCGATTGAACAATCGATCATCAGAGTTGTATTATTAACAAGCCATTCTTTGGTATACGGTCTTCCAATTCTCGATTTCCTCCCTTGACAAGCAAATGAAATTAAATGTATTAGCATAGATGACTATCACTACTAAGTACTAACAAATCTACACAGGTACGTTAAGCAATGTTCATAAAACAAAGAAAAGGCAAGGATCGGGAGAAAGCATATAAGGTTATGACTAACCGCAAGCAGCAATCAATAGAATCATAATGTAGAACTGCAATCAGCTTGCGCTTTCCTGCAGTTCTGTGGCCAACACCACGCTTAACTACAGGCAGCTGCTTTATCCCTCTGGCCTCCATAAGATTTTTTGCAGTGGTCAAATCAGTATCGGGAAAGCATGTTAACAATCCACGCTCATTCCCCCGGTACAGGAAACCTCGAGTAACACATAAAGAAATGGAGGATGAACCCTGCAAATAACCTTTGAGTTAATACATTTTTCCAATCAGAAAGTGTAAAATTGTCTTCATCTATAGAAGCTAGGATGAATGCACATATATTAGAACATAAGATTTGAGTAACATTTTAACTGGTTCCTTAGAAGATGTGGTTAGCTTAAACACAGAAAAAATGGCACACACTAATTTCTTGTTAGCACAGCCGTATTATAGCTTATTAGATTGTTATCCTTGGTCCAAATCTGCATGCTATGGCTTTTATGTTGTCAAAAGAATACTACCTCTGTTCGCATGAGAAAATTACAAGTTTCTTTTGGTTGGTAGTTTGCACACTTGCATCACGTTGCAATCACAGAAACAATTAAAATCCAAGGACTATAGTTGACGGTTTGGCCCCATTTCTTGTCTTATATCTTGCAGCCAGTAATAAGCAGCCAGCAACCTCCCCGTAGGCCGCAGTGCCAAATTCCCCTGCGCGTGCCGATCATCAGCACGCCCCAGCCTTGAACCCCACGGCGCCCCCGCCGACGTCGTACAGCACCTCGAACGTCCGCTGCTGTACGTTGCCGATGATGCCGAGTGAGCTATCGTCACCGTTGCTCACGAAGGCCAGGCAGCTGTCCAGGATGATCCCGTTCGGGTCGAGGTTGACGACCGCGCCGCCGGAGAACACCAGCGCGACGGTGGGTATCGTGACACTGCTCTGTCCGCTGAAGTCGAAGCATGTGTCGAAGGGATCGCTGGGCGGCGCCGGCGGATACTGCTTCATCCCGGCCTTGAACGCCGACGACAGCGCCGAGTAGGCCGTCTGCGGCAGCCGCGTGATCACCGTGCCGGAGTCCATGACCGTCCCGGCGGAGAAGACCGAGGCCGGGATGCTGAGCTGCTTCCCTCCCACCCTGATGGCCTGAATACGCACGCCGTAGAACGTGGGGACCTGGCTGCTCCTGAGCATCGGCGTCTTGACGAACCCCGAAGTCCCAGCGCCGAGCTTGAGGAACCCGGAGGAGCTCGAAGTCGGAGGGAGGCAGTAGGAGAAGGCCGTGCCGAACGTCCCGGCCGTCTGCGACGCCAGCGACTGCGGGCCGCCGCCGAGGCCCATGAGCCCGTCGGTTTGGTCGTTGAAGCCCGACTCCACCTGGCTGCACCCGAACTGGAAGCTCCTGACGGTGTTGGAGCCCAGCGCGAGCGTGTCGGAGCCGTAGGTGCCTGTCGTGCTTGAGCCATCGCCGTACGTGACCATGTACTGGCACTGGAAGGAGATCGAGCACCCGTTTCCCTCCTGGCCGAGCTGCGCGCAGGTGGCGGAGCTGCAAGAGAAGGGGGAGTAGGTGCTCGACGAGCTGGGGTCGAAGAGCGGGTCCGCCTGTGAGTGGCACAGCGAGCACGGCTTGCACTGCACCCATGACACGTCGCTGCCGGTGTCGATGAGCATGGTCTGCGACGCGGCTGGCGAGCCGATGCCGATGGTGATCACGTACTCCAACGTGTTCAGGGAGGTGCCCAGGGTCGTCGGCACGGTGGCGTCCGACTGCTTGACGTCACCAGCGGTGGCGCCACCGCTGGAGAATTTCCACTGGATGTAAGCAGCCCGGAGCTGGTCACGCCGGAGCATCTCCTTCAAGGTTGGCATCTTCTTTGTGGTCAACGGCGAGCATGGGCCATGCCGGTGGTGCAACGGCACCGTGGCGGCGCCGGCGGACGATGGAGCTGCTGAAACAATCAAAGCAAGGGAAACGGTCGCAATTTATTTTTTGAAAAATTACCGTCGCAATTTACAACTGTGCACAAATTCGATCACCAGGTGGAAGCCGCAGACACGTGCACGGACAGTGTACTATACCTGTGTTCTCGGAGCATACAGCGTCAGACTTCATAGAGTCGAGGGACAGAACCTTGTACTCGTGTGCATCTCCTGCGTGAGCAATGAGAGAGTGATCGCTGCATAAAAATAAGAGGAGAAGAAGCTTCGGAACAGAGGCCATGGTACTGTTCCTTGCTTCCCACACTCGCAATAGACGTAGCAGCTGCGGAGATATGCGGTGAGTTGCAGCTTCACAATGCTTCATCTGCTTATATAGAGCAGCTCAAGAGAGCAGCATGCGTGCGATGTCCCGCCACGAGCGCGACCATGCCTCACGACGGAGACTAGTCATGGTTAATGGGCGGAAAGCCAATCGGACACAAGGCGAGTGGTCTTCTTCAACTGATGCTATTGCTGCCTTGATCAGCTCACAAAAGTGCTGGTTTTGAATTTTTCGTGATAAGTCCCTGGGTTCGAAGATTAAGCGCTACCGTCATCTTTCGTCAACAGAATTAGCCTATCTGGAATGTGGAAATTTAATTTGTGAAGACAAGTTTAGGACTATAAAATTATGATGATTGTAGCATATTCAAGGAAAAAGTCCAAATTACTCCCCTCAACTATAAGCAAAGTCTACATAACCCCCTAAACTATCTTTTTGTTTATTTTACTCCCTAAACTATGTCATTTGGTGTATTTTACCCTCTAATACAATTTGTCTTTTTTATTTTTCCTCGTACAAGTGTCATATTACGTTCAAATTTCACGAGATGATAGTAGACCTCATAATGCATGATAGAAAAATATAAGATGATTTTTTGTCGTCATTTTGATAGTGTAATATATTTAACAATTAATTAATCCTTAGGATACGATATTATACAAAAACTAATAGCGAAAAATTCATAATTTATTTTTTTGACATACATTGTGTTGTTCACTACAATCATACAAAATTTGAAATTAAAATTCAGCTTATGCATGGAGAAATAAAAAAAAAGACAAATTGTATTAGAGGGTAGAATAGACCAAGTGACATAGTTTAGGGGGTAAAATGAACCAACATATAGTTTAAGGGCTTATGTGGACTTTGCTTATTGTCGAGAGGAGTAATATGGACTTTTTCCTATATTCAAATTGTTCCATTGTGATGACATAGGCTTTTGCTTAGGTACTCCCAAATGTCTATTAAAGGAAAGTTTAAGAACATATTACCTCCTTCTAGGTAATAGGTTTAATGTTTTTTATTTATATTTTTAAATATGAGAAAATATCTTCTTATTAGATCTTATTCGATTAACCAGTTAAGAAAAGTTGTAGATATTGTAAGATTTTTTCTTTTCTTCTCTCTATATTAATTACTAAAATATTTTATTTATTTTAAAAATTGATGGCTGAGATTCATTTGAGATCTTACCTCTTAGGAGGTGAATGGAGTACTTTAACATTGCCCGATAACATAATATGTAATAGCAATTCAGAAAGAACGACAGAGAAAATAGCAATTCAGATGATACTCCAATCTGTCTGTTTTTGCAGTAATCATGTGCTAGTTGAATTGATATAAATAACATCAGATAAGTCTGATTTGTGAAGTCAAAGTGCTTGAAATTAAATGGGACCTTAAAGTGACAATATGTACGCTAGGGTAGCACTACGGCTCATATTCACTAGCCATAGCCAGTATAAAAGTACAAAAGATCACCAGTAAATATGTTTTCCGTCATTGTTCTGTTGTGCCAGGGCATTGTTCGCTTGAGGTTGGATTTTGTACAAGTCATGCTGGTTCAGCAACATGGCACATTGCTCACCATCACACAATGATGCTCTTTTACGAATTATTTGCAGTTAAGGATTAGCCTCCGTCTCATCATCCTACCAAAGAACGTCTATGAGAACTCCTAATCTAAGCTCTGCGCACGTTAAGAAGACCCAATCAATTCTCACTAATTATGCATATGTATGGATACCTTGTTTTGTATAACTTTCTCTAATGACCTTTTTTTAGAAGTTGGTTGCCTTGAAACCTAGAGGTTGGAGACTTGCAGAAACTAAGGCCTTGTTTAGGTTTGCAAGTTTGTACAAAAAATTCACACTACTAACCTCTTATAGACACATTTCTCAATGTCAAATGATTTCACACAACATTATTATGCTATTGTTTTGTGCTTCTGCATGTGCTTGGCTTCATTCAAAATTAATGTTTTCTGCTCTATTTGAGTACATAAGAAAAGTTACAAACATTTAATATATAGTTAATTTCATTAGATAATATATACATAGTGAAAGATGTCTTGACGATGCTTTTGATTAGCACTATAGATGTTAATATACTTTCCTAAAATATGATCGAAATAATAGCGGCTTATGGCAAAATAAAGTATATAATTGAAATGGACTGATGACAAAGTTGCGAGCCTGTGAATGAGATGGGACATTTACTTTTCAGCATAGGTACTCCCTCCGTTGTGCAAATAAATAATATTTTAAATACATCTAAAGTACATATACAGCCCGTACTAAAATACAAGTCATTCTAGATTTTTCAGAACAGATTAACGAGACTAGAAAATGCACATGTATCACTGAATCCCAATGTGTACTATGAATTTGTGTTGTCCGATTGTTTTATTGACTATTGACCTATTGCAGATAACAAAGAATCCACCTCAACTAAATAATTAATATTTTAAATACATCTAAAGTACATATAGAGTTGTCCGTACTAAAATACAAGTCATTCCAGATTTTTCAGAACAGATTAATGAAACTAGAAAAATGCACATGTATCACTGAGTCCCAATGTACTATGAATTGGTGTTGTCCGATTGTTTTAATGACTATTGGACTATTGCAGATAACAAAGAATCCACCTCAACCAATTAACTTACTAGATAAACTAATCATACCAACTTCAAATATATTTAAATGAACAATTAAATGTTTAATATGCGTAGAATGACATTTTAAATCCTTACCTACCTTTATGCGATGACGGATGGAGTATTTATTATTAAAAACAGATTTAAATCCCTGCCGTTCCGAGGCATTCGCTCATCCACTTCTCCCAAACCGATTGTTCCACATTTCCACCCATTCGATCCGACCGTTGCGAAGCCCCCCATGTTTAAAGCCTCTTCTTTCCCCAACCCCGATTCCACTCTCCGAGCCGACCGAATCAAAAGTAGCCGTTGCCCGCTCCCCCTCCGCACTCCGTCTCCCGTCCATGGATTCCGCCACTGTGGCGCTCGCCAGCCCCGCCTCCGACGACCGGCGGTTCTGGGACCGCCTCCGCGCCCGCGTCGACACCATCCTCGAGGATCGCCGCGGGCTCCCACCAGTCGCCGCTGCCGGCACCACGGTAATTGCTTGCCTCTGACGATTCCTTTTTTCGCTCCGTGTGGAATTGGATCGGATCTTGAGTCGCTCGTGATTGGGGATCGGTGCAGCGCGTGGTGGAATCCGAGCGAGGGAAGCGCCTCCGGGAGGACTCGCTGATGCTCGTCCGTGGCCTGGACTCCGTCGCTGCGACGCTGTCAGAGCTCTCCGACACCCTCACCGCCGCGCAGAAGGTTCGGGCTTTCGGAGTCCACCCAGCTTTACTGACCTCAGAAATCGATAATGTGTTTCTAGAGATCTGATGCTGCCCTGTGATACTTGACCAGGGAGTGAGTGCTCTGGCAACTTGCTCTTCGCAGGCGAGGGAATGCGAGCGCAGCGCCGACGTTGATGAGGAGGAAGAGGAGCCAAAGGCAAAGCGGCTGTGTAGCGACTCGTTGGAGGCCGCGGGCCTTAATGGCGATTCTCCAGTCGCCGGAAAGGAAGCGGCTGCTAATCCTGACGCAGAGGAAACCACGGCCGTCAAACTGCGGCAGGGGATGGGAGGTGTGCAGGCCTCAGCTGAGGTTGCGCAGAGCACTAACCTGAAGCGAGCCAGAAATGTAGGTTGCCTACAATTTTTCCCTTTTGTCATGTGGTTTCTGTAACTTATTGTTGCTCGATTTTGTGGTTCAATCTGCAGCTTGCGGTCTCAATGGCGACTAGAGCAGCTGCCCTCGCAAAGGAGCTCAAGAACATCAAGTCCGAGTTACACTTCATGCAGGAGAGGTGTAGTTTGCTCGAGGAAGAGAACAAGAGACTCCGAGAGGGATATGACAGTGGAATTGCCCCTGAAGAAGATGACTTGGTAATGGTGGAGCGATGCTGATTCGGTTCTTAATCTCATACACGAGCTTATCCACTTGCCAATTTGTTCATTTGAGCATCAAACAAATAGATGGTTAATTGCAGCGCCTTGTGCTACATTTCGTCTTATGATGATCTTGTTGGACTTTTGGGATGGCATTTGTGGCTGTTCTTTGCTTGGCTAATAACTCACTTGCTTGACCTTGTACAGGTGCGATTGCAATTGGAGGCTCTGCTCGCAGAGAAGTCACGTCTGGCACAAGAGAACGCCAACCTGACGAGGGAGAACCAGAGCCTGACGCAGCTGGTGGAGTACCACCAGTTGACCTCCCAGGATCTGGATGAGTCTTACGAGGATGTTATGCAGGGTATGCGGCTTGACTTCTCGTCGCCGTTGGGGAAGATCAGTGATAACGAAGAAGGCGAGTATGATGATGGAGTTCCGGTCACCCCGGTTGAGGTGTCCAGCTCCCCTGATGAGTAGACAAATGAATGGCAGAATAAGATGGGTTTTCCAATGGTGGAATTCCTGTGTACCAGGTGCCACAGCAGTATACTGCTCTGTATGTGCTCCTAACCAACCACTCTCGGTGGTGGTTTTGATTTTCTTGACCGACAGTATAGTTTATTTATTCCATTCTGTTTACACTTTCGATGTAAGCCTGTGTTTTTCAGACATGTCAGAAATAGAATCGATATGTCCATGACTTGCAAACTTCTTGAGATTATAGTGAGAAAATGCATGATTCTGTGCTTTTCTGAAGCAATGTCTATAGGAACAAAACAGATTCTGGATAGTTGGATTGCAAATTAAATTTTGACAGGGTACAGAAAAGTCGATGATACATTAGTTTTTTTCCATACATGGTTGTTTTGTGCTAATTCGGTAATTCCCCTTGTCTGTATGCCAGCCTTTTCTGACCGGGAGTAGTACTTTGTTTTATAAATGTAACAGGGCCACCTACACATTGTTTTTCCCTATCAAACTGATGGTAAAAGCTGAGAGGTAAAATGCTTGGCAAAAAAGATTGATTAAAGTATCAAGCTGGAAACGGAACGTGCATATAAAAAATCGGCATCACAAAGTAATTAATATTCTCCAATCTACGGAAATAAATTGCCTAGTTAAGCTCCACAGTATCAATTTTAAAAGTAAGAACTAATTTACAGCCGGGTGGGTTTAATTCACTCAGATTAACACTAGTCAAAGTCATGATGCCGGATGGCCTCTTCAGTTTAAAGTAAACATGGGCATATCCAGTTATTCAGTCAGAAACTTTGATTGCCCTTGATATTGACCATCTTTTGCTTTTTAATCACATTTTGGTATTTTCTCAATTCTTGCCTTGATTATCTCAATCACAAAATGAACGAAAAAGTTAATTTAATTTTGGAAAAAGTCAATTTTTGACCATCGAACTCTTGCCTCAGTTTGGTTTTAGCCATCGAACTCCAAAACCGAGTATCTTTAGCCATCCAACTATCAAAACCGTTCAAATTTGACCATCAGGCTGTTTTGATGAGTGGTTTTAACTTTTTTATTTATAATCTAGTCTTTGAATCTTAAATTGATTATTACTTTTTTTTTTGCTCGTACTTCCGATTTAGGTGATTCTTGTGGCCATGTGTTCCTAACGGTGAGCACTATATTTTAATACGATCTTCATACTATTTTATCACTATTTGTTATATTATTTTTTTGTCGTTGTGTAGAAACAACAATATAAGAAAAATAAAACAAACAATTATAAAATAATATAATCAACATTTTAAAAGATAAAGTTTATCATTACGAATGCATGACCACTAGAATCACTTAAATTAGAGATAGGAGGAAAAAATAATAATCATTTTAAAATCAAAGAATTAAATAGGACTAATTTAGTGTTTTTTAGTCCTTGGATGTTAAAATGATTACTATACTTTTCTTGCATCTCTGATTTAAGTGATTCTAGTGGTCACGCGTTTGTAACAATGAGATTTACGTTTTAAAATGTTGGTCATATTATTTTTAATTGTTTGTTTAATTTTTCTTATATTATTTTTCTACATAATGATAAAAAAATAATATAACAAATAGTGAAAAATAATATAAAGATTATTTTAAAAGATAATGTTTGCCGTTACGAACACATGACCGCAAGAATCACCTCAATCAGAGGTACGGAAAAAAATAATAATCATTTTAAGATCTAAGGACTAAATTGTAAATAAAAAAGTTAAAACCACTCATCAAAACAGCCCGATGGCCAAATTTGAACGGTTTTGATAGTTGGATGGCCAAAGATATCCGATTTTAGAGTTCGATGGCGAAAATCAAACTGAGGCAAGAGTTGGATGGCCAAAAATAAACTTTTTCCTTTAATTTTTTTGCCATGCTTGTTCCAAGAAATTAAATGATCAGTTGATGGTTACTTTCTGAACTCGTGATCAGAAAAATGTTCTGAAAACTGGATCGGACAGTTCAGTTACCCCAAACAACAAATTTTCTAGGAGATCAGTTCACCAGGCCTGTATCTTTCTAATTTTTTCAGTTACAGTGTAACATAAAAAGATCTTCTGCTCAAGAAGAGAAAACTAGAAGCAAAAAAAAGACCAACTCCAAATTTCTACAACCAAAACATAAACTATGCAGTTCATATTTGCTGACATAATTCCTGCCACGCTACCGTGCAGTATTCTCCTGTATCTAATTGTGTGTTGGATCTAGTAGTTTGTTCAATTGTCTCGACAGGCGCGTTCCTCTCGCAGTCGCTCCAGGACTCCCGGTCCTAGACTAGACTCCTATCTTCTATCGCAGGGTGGGCCGCGCCGTCGTTGCCACTCGGTCACTTGCCGGACGGAGCACGCGCTCGGCCGCTCGGGTGGTAGTGGCCGTCCCGACCGACTCTCCCTGCTCCGAAAGTCCGCGGCCACCGCGCTAGTGCTCGCCTAGCTCGGTCGCGTCCGCTTCCTCTTCCTTTCCGGAATCCGGACTAACTCGAGCGTGCCGATGCCTGAAGGTGCGGGCTGTGCCGCCGCCGTCGAGAGGGACACGACGTCGACGGCGGGGAGGGGCAACGAGGCGGGGATCGCTGTCCTTCTTTTGATCTTTTCCACGGTCGGCGTCCGTTTCTTCGGGAGCACGCTGCGGCACACCTAGGGTGTGTTTGGTTGGTTGTACCATTTGATTTATGTATGGAATGATACTAAATAATGATGATTCTTTTGTTTGGTTGGATGAGTTGTACCAACTCATTCAGAATGAAACCATTCCACTTAATACAATGTTGTATTAGTTAGAGTGAACCAAGTGGTACAAGCAATTTGGTTGAAACATCCCATACAAGATCATCTATTCATGCTGGTGCATGCAACCAGACACACGCTAACAATCCGCAGACCCCTCCTAAAGATTGCTTCGAGGAAGTCTTCAGGGTCTAGGAACACGACGAGACGAGGGCGCCATTTTGCGGCCTGTCGTGCGATACGTGTTGTGGACATGTGGTCGAGAGATTGTGTGTGGCGTTCTTTTCCACCCAACATAGCGGGGCAGCACGTCAGGGGAACTCTCTCCGATGAAAATGTGGCCCATTATTCCGGCCCTCTGGCATACGCGATCCGTCACGGCCCTCCCAATTAAGCCCAACCCAATCAAGCCCACCTGCCAGCGCAGCGGCTGGATGAACAGCTCGCGAGCGCGCTGGTTTGCCGAAACAAAACTAACCAAGAAAAGAGGGCGAAACAGCGTTTAAAAGTTGATTAATTTTAGGCAGCCGTTGCATGCAAAACATGCCATTAATAGGAGTACAAGATAGGCGCCGGAGGCTGCCGTTTCGCTCCGCTCCGTCGCCTCCTGTTGTTTTGTGGCCAATCCTTCACCTCTCTCATCCCCGGGGAAAATTTTGCCCCAGAAACTCTAACGCGCCGCATCCAAGCCAGGGCAAAATTTTCTACTACTCCGGCTGAAGGAAACCGCGATACCATGTCGGTAAGTGCAAGTCTCCTTCACATATTAGATCCTTGCCGTTTTTTTTAAAAAAAAAGTTAAATGAGGCATCCGTCTAAATTTTCTTTTAGCAATTTGACACAAAACGTTTATAGGCCGGACAATTGCAATGGTATGACTCACTAGTTTTGTGATAATTAGTGGTTATTTTTTAGGCCATTCAACCATTAATGTAACAAAATTGAGCAATTCTATTGACAAACGATGCATGCAGCTGAGAAACTCAGAAACCGATGTTTACGTACGGTCAACATATGATCATCACCTATGTGGATTTCCGCAAATTTTAGTCGCACAATTTGTTCTTTCATTTTTACAAGGATGTGAATTCGGTGCTCTAATCAGGAGACAACATCATTAGACATTCACATTAGCGTCAATAGCCTTACTGATCCGCTGGCATGCATGATGTTTGTGAAGGACGACACCGGCCGCACTCTACCCAAGTTCGGCGAATGGGACGTCAACAACCCAGCCTCCGCCGACGGGTTCACGGTTATCTTCAGCAAAGCCAGGGATGAGAAGAAAGCCCCGACCAAAGGCCACATCAGCAACAGGTCGGCGGACAGCAAGGACTCCAGGCCGCCCGACAACAAGATGACCTCCTACAACTCCAGGAGCAACGCATCGGTACGCATGCATACCCATCTCGTAAAATTTGGCCAAGATCGAATTCATGCGCTGGTCACCGATCGATCGATAACCACGTTGCTGTGATCTCTCCAAATCTGCAGAAGAAATGGTTCTGCTGTGTCTCGCCCAGTCCCACGCAATCCTGAGGAAACTAAGCTCTGTGCAGTGCAGAAGAGGAAGGCAATGCTACAGCTTGGTGTTATTCTGTGATGGTTATGTGTAGTGTAGCTCGGTTGCTGGCAGGCTGGCCCATGAGCACTTCATCGACCCTACCAGCCAGTGACACGGGCGCTATGTGTAGCCGTTTCGTGTAAGAAAATTACTCTGATGGGTATCTGCTTAGAACGCTCTTAGTTCTTTGTACCATCAGTTCAGGTTGATGTCTGCTTGTAATTTTCTTTTCTCGATCCTTTTCTATGGTGTAACCCCTTCCTCAAAGGTATCAGTCGAATTACTCCTGAAAACTGCCATGCCCAATCCGGTTCTGCCTTTTGAATTGGCCTCGGATTCGACCGAATCAGGCTGAAGAATTCTCAAGTTGCAATCTCTGAACAAAGTTATGCGGTACCTTGACAAACAAATACAGTGGCATTTCAGAGATGTAGAGGAGCAGAATAGAACTCTTTATATTCTTTCCTTGGAATTTGGAAATTGCATCATATTAGTATACTTGTTACATTTCACCCACTTTATATCTGTATATTGGTTGGCAGTATACAGAGTGGTAATACAATGCAGAACGAAACTAGACTAACAGAAGCAGGCAATTTGCCACTGTCCTTACGGAGGAAGAGCGCTTCATAGACTGGGAAATTGATGGCCACTAATAGCGCACATAGAACAGCCTGCACGAGCAAAGCTTCAAAGCCTGTTGCACCTTCATGTAAAAAAACTCTTGCCACTCCGAACAACATGCACGTCATGTTGAGCAATGCGACTGTTGCAATGATCACAAACATCAGGGAGAAGGATCCAAACTCCATCCTCCCCTTCTTGTATCTTTCTGAGGCGTCCGAATCAGTCACCTTCGCTGTCAGGGCGAATCCTGACTCAGAGATGCCGAGCATTCTGCGGATTGTGTCGATGGCTGCCAGAAGGTATGAGGAGATTCTTCTGAAAAGCCACATCCTTTGTGAGTTCCACCACTCTACAGCAGTGTCACCACATTGCAATGACTCCACTAAGCTGCAAGAGTATGCAGCCACAACGACGTATGCAAATGGTACAAACCAGGGGCTTGTTATCTGAGTTGTGATGGTTGCAGATGTAAATTTTGTTCAGAGTTAGAGCAAACTACATATACATAAGCAGCGAAATATACTTTTAAGTCTTTGACGTACCTGAGGGAAAAGAGAGATGCCATTGAGGAAGCATAGTGAAGGGATGGTGACGTAGTATAAGGTGGGGAAGCTGTTCAGAGCCCAAAACCCGCAGACGGAGTAACCCATTTGAAGGCCCAGCTTGATCTTCCTGTGACCTAATAGAAAGGGACTGTATTTTGAGAGGGAGATCTGGAGGAACCCTTCTGTCCATCTCTTGTGCTGAACCAGAATCTGTCCTAGTGAGGCGGGGGCCATGCCTAAGAAGCCCTTTCTTGCCGGGTTATAGTACACTGATCTCCACCCACGACATTGGATTTGCAACCCAGTAATGACATCCTCCAGTGGGCAACCATATCTGACTCCCTTCTGCAATTCATCAACTCGAATTCAGTAAGATACATGCACAAACAGAGGAAATTTTGCAAATGTATAAAGTTATTAAGTGTAAATTAGATAATTTTCAGGTATAGAGACCTCGATTCCCCAAAGGGTGTTATGCTCATACGTGCAAGTCGCAAGTGACCTGGCCGTTCCTTCCAACTCATCGACTTCTTCTGTTTTCCTCACCGCCTTGGACCAGTCCTCCTTGTAGTCTTCACTATATATTCTCCCACATAGAGCCTCTCTCCGGTGGAAGCATCCAGTGCCATAGTAACACATTCCACCCCATCCATCCAAGCAAGGATGATCCAACTGTAGACCAATTCAATGGAAAGAAAACAGGGTTAGGCTTAGTGGTGCATGTTTCAGCTCATGGCATAGGTACACCCTCCATTAAAACTCCAACAAATGCAATGTTTAAATTTTTACTGACCTCATTCACGGTGTTGATGGGATTTCCATAGATGTCGTTGTGCACCACATTTTCGAAGTTCTGAGGATACTGAACAAAAGCAATATCTTGGCCTTGCTCTTCATCTAGGAAGAAGCACAATGCATCTCTGATAGACCCTGAATTGTTGGAGTACATATCACAGTCCACATTCATTATGATTGGGCTGTTGCTTATCACTGATGATACCCTTATCTGCGCTATCAACCTTAATTAAGGGATTATAGAAAGACAGGCAAGATAATTCTAGGACATGAAAATTCTGAACCATACTAGAGAGAAGCTAAAATACACACCAAAGCATTCAGTGATCCAGCTTTGAAGTGGTGATGTTCCTGCAGTTTCTTCTCACGTGCCATATACACAAGTGTTGGTAATGCATTTCCATCGATATCAGCTGTCTTTCGTTTGTTTCCATCAATTAAAACCTAGCAATCAAGAACCCTTTCATCAGAACAAACCACAAAAATGATGAATGAAGTTAAGAAAAGATAGATTTCGGCTCCATAAACTTCATACTACTTCCTTAATCGGCGTTTCGTATCAATCTTGCCAGGCTTGCCCCGCTAGAACCAAATATTTTATCTAATGCAATAAAAACATTTTCAGGAGTGTGATCTGGTCAACTACCTGTAAAATCAATCAATAGGTTAAATATTATTTTACAACATGACAACCTCAAGCTTCCCAAAGATATCATATTAGCAAAATTTTGTAGTCAAACTCCATGTCCTACTAGAAGCATAAGTATGACTCTGATCAGACACTTATGCCAAAATGTTACCTGGACTATTGAAGGGTGATCTTTATAAGTCGCATCCTCACTCCACTGGGTGAAGCCCATAACTTTGTATTCTGAAGCCTCTGGGATCTTGCCTGAATGTGCAATTGAATTCACACTATCAGTTAAACCTTTATGCATCTCCTGCAAAACAATGAATGGGGAAAATTAAAGAAAGATAATATGCACGAGTTTGCTGGTTTGACAGTCTCAAAGAAGATACATGGCAGTCCACGACAGCAGAATTTTTTTTTAATGTGTCATATACTAGGAAAATAACAATCAGGTTGAGCTGAGCCAAACAGGAAATTTTCACTCTACCTTCAAGGTGGACCACTCTTTAGGGCCACATATGTCAGGAGGGCTATCTGCTCTGGCAAAGTAAGCAGCTGGTGACCTGGGCTCAACCTTGTACTTCTTACAAAATGGAATCCAGTGCTTTGCAAACTCAGATGCTTCATACAGAGCATATAACGTTACAACGGAACCGGCATCATCAGATAAGTATATATTCAGCTTCTCGGCTGGGTAGTCATAAGCCATAACAGACAGAACAGTGGAGATGACAAGCATTGGTGGCTCAAGAGTTGGGTCTGCTGTGCATACAAATATGTCCACCCCAGGAAGCTCCTCCTCCTTGTACCTGTTTGCAGTCGATGCTTTAGATATTCAGATCACAGAATGTTTCACCATTGACCTAGATGCCATATTACCATTATTACAGAATATTTCAGAACGACTCAGTTAGTCGCATGGCAAACGGCCGCTCCAGGTTCGGTACCTTTGGGTGAGCCGGTCGGGCAAGACGCGGCGGTAGACGGGGCTCAACCGCACGGACAGCGTTAGCACCCAGTAGAAGCCGAAGCAGAGCTCGGCCGCGAAGAGGCCGAGCCACGCCCACCACCGCGCGCTGCTGCTGCTCCGCGGCGGGAGGTGCGTAGCCCTGTACAGCCATATCAGAAGAAGCCCCGCGAGGACCGTGCCCGCGAACAGCCGGTACGCGTACGCCGCCACCCGCGCCGGTTTCTCCGTCGCGAACAGCGGCGGGCGGCCGCTGGATGCGCTGCTCCCGGCCATGCCCACCGGCCACCGCTTGCTCCCCTGATGGCCTGCGGCCTGCGCAGCGCAGAGAATCGAAGTGTGTAACGGATAGTCAGAACCACTGGTGGTCCAGATTCAAGTGGGCGGGGTAAGCAGATGGTCAACGGAAATGGAGTTCAGCCGCCGCAGCGGTGGCTGCGCTGAAAATTTTGACATATCGCCGGCTGTGCTGAAAATTTTGATATCTCGCCATCGCGAGGCGACAATAGGTCGCGTGCATGCTCTGACATCTGACGCAAAGGACAGGGACAGCAGACCACCCTGGATCTTATTCAAAAAAAAAATCACCATGGATACAGTTTGTACAGATGTATATAGCAGGGGGCAGAATGATCGGCTAACTCCTCTCTTAAAATCTACATGCAGAATATCCTTACAAACTAGTATATGCGAAGCTCTGGGCTATTTTCAATTACAGTTCAGAACTATCCTTTGTTGAACCTGAGTTCCTTTCTAGCTTTCAGATGCTTCTCTGAACAAGAAATTTGCCACTGAGACTACCATTTGATTGGGTAAAGAAACATCGGAGGCTCCAGCTGCGAAGGTCAAAGCACCTGAAACTGAACCAAGCCCCCAGTGAAAAACAAGGTATTCAGCAATTCAAAAGTGGTTAAAAAGATACTGTAAATTACCATGTCATCACAGAAACCAAAACTATCCGACAAGATCCATTCCAACTAGAAATGAAGCTGACACATTTATTTGAAAAGCTTTCTTAGCCCATTGAACAATGACAGAGCTCTAAGTTCGCCTCCTCTCATATCCCTCAATCTTCTACGCAATATCTGCGCAAAAAAATTGGAGAACATGTAAAATGTTAAGAGTTAAAACATGGTGCAAAAGCCAAAAGCAACAGTAGCACAAGGTTTGCTGACTTACATATTGAGTACGGTACAAGATTCTCCGTTCACTGATGCAAAGATCTTTTGCTAGCTGTTTTAGCAGTAAAGTCCTGTTGGCTTGCTTTGCATTTGTTGAAACTTGTGGAGAGCCATTGCCACCCTGAAATATTATGGATCCACTACTGACATTGTCAAACAAATACACAGGAAGGGCGGTTTTTTTGGCAAACCGCGTCATAGTGATAGTTTTTTTTTTGTGTGTGTGTACAAAAGAATTAATCACAGGATGATAAGATCAGAAAATTAATAGGATGGCACGGTGTTCCAATCTCATGGGGTTAAATAGTGCGCTCTGCAAGAAATGCCATGGAAAAGGACATCACCTCTAGGTACTTGGTATACTTTGCTATATTAGATTCACAGCAGTCCAGGATAAACTGAAGAGCCTGTTCTTCCAATTCAGGGTAATTGAATCCAGGTTTGGTCGAGTTTTTATTCGATGCAGCAACAGCCATCTGCAAGAAACATTTGGAAGAGATCATTTTTAGTAAATAGCATAACTTCAAGATGTCTTGACTATCCTCCTTGCTCTAGCTAGACTAACAATTTTTTAACACTGGGTGCAAAGTTGACAGTAGCAAACCTCCTCAAAGCGCTGACTCATGTCAGGAGGACTGACCACAAGGAAGGCATAAGCCATCAGCTCAACTGGCCATCCCGTAACCCGTAATGGGAAACTTTCAGATCTATAAATGGTGATCAAAATCCACATTGGTCAATACCAAATATACACATCTGATAGTATCAGAGACGTACACAGTAAGATGGTAGGTTCAGTTCTCCCAAAGAACTACACATGAAACTGAACTGATGGTAGGTTCAGTTCTCCCAAAGAAAGCAAGATGGCATGAATGGCGAATCATGTACAAATCTATGGCGATTGTGCTTAACTATGGACTTCCTTTTTTCTGGTAAAAGAGCATGTTTCCGTCTCAATAAAACACCTAATATGCAATCATGCTTTATTACCATAATTTGTTGTCAGTACTATATCGAAGTAACAATAAGAAACAAATGATGCCAAGGAATGGTCTAATCCAATCAGTAGTCATTTATCAAGATTATAACAAGGCTATGCAACAGTTCCAAAAAGAACATTTCCTTTCTTGACAAAATGATAGTAGATGCAGAGTTCCACATAGAGGTAGCAGGTATAAATTTTCAGTGAGCACTTACGCTGACAAACCGTTTCGCTTTAGTGCTTGTAACTTCCCTTTGTAGCACTTATCAGATTTGTCGAGAGACACCAGCAACTCAACTGAATCATTTGGGTTTGTTCCCTCTTTTGGAACAAAACCATATGAAAGCAATAACTCACCACTGGATTTCTTCCCATAAGATATAAAGACCTGAAGATGTTCCAAATCAAAACACAGTTTAATAGACAATATGCAAATATAACAATACCCGGTACCTCCAGACTTGAGACACACAAAAACAACTTGGGAAAAAGAAGAAGAAGCAAATTTCACATAACTGTGTTTTTTTTTCAAATAAAGAAGGATAGCCATTCATGTAACCCTGCTGGAGCCAAGTATGTGATTTATGTACTAAAGGATAGATAAATAGACAGCGCTGAGGTTTAGTTGACCCAGCCCGACCTTATTATTGAGATTCAAGATTAAAGATGATCCAACCCTTAAATACCAGCCTATTGCTGGGGAGCAATTTTCGAAAAAAGAAAATTGCTAGAGAGCAATGTACCCAATATGTGTAAAGCGACATTAGATTTCAGTGGTGCCATATTGATGCCAGTGCAATTTTCATCACTAATGCTATAACTGAGAATTGAGCTAAAAACATAAACGGAAAATGTTACCTGCTCACCTGGTTGATATGAGCGGTCAGTGGTGAAAACTATTCCTTGTGATGACTTATCGAAGTCCAAGAATGTTTCAACCTGGAACATTTAATCAACAAGAAAAAAAAAATCATGAACATCCACTAGTGTGGAAAAAAACTAAGAATAAGTGTGCTGAAGGAATTCTGAGCACTATCAAGGACGATTCTTTGTAAAACATAAAATGTTGCACCTCGGGGCTATGATTAAGCATATCTGCCCAAGGAACTAGTGCAACCCTTCCATCCATCGATGGCAGACGAACCTGCAAAAATGACCAATGCACATTATTGGTCTGCTGAAATAAAAAATGGTAAGCAAAGGAATCTGTACTCATCATGAAAAGGCCGCTACAGATGTATGTTAAACAAGGTTTGAATCATATTAACTAGATCCAGTCTTACCAGGCGCGAGAAGAGGATACCGAAGGACCATAGAAATGTCTCTATGTTAAAGACCTAAAATAAAGATTGAGATATACCGATCAGGTTTTCTATAAATGAAGAACTAATAAAAGACTAGCATTGACGTTCAAGGTGTAATCAGATTAATATATATAGTCAGTGAGGGACATTGGATCTTACGATCCTGGCTCCGTCACTGTATATAGTTGCTAATATGTGACCCATTCCCACAATTTTGTTTCAATACTCAAAGGCAAACACTAATATACTCTTCTTTTTAAGAACAGTATATATCAATGTTTGCACAACACACCTCTTCAGGGAACAAATCTGAATGTTTTGAAAATATACGATCTCGAAGGTCATTGTATCTGCCAAAAAAACAACAAAGCAACATATCAGGTTGAGCTCCAACAGTCACAGAGCTTAATTTGCTAAATTAACAGTATAGGTAGCCAATCTTACGTCCCAATCACATCGGTTATCCTCTGAATTGCACGTTCCCTGATTGGTGAAGCCACTAGGTATGCATCTAGCTCTGCACGAGTCCTGCAAAAACACATAAAGGCTGTACACGATTGAGAATGCTATTCATGAACCTCTCTCCCTCCCTTTTACTCAATACAGCAATCCACATTATCCTGGGTCATACCAGTACAGAAGCGAGTAAGGCTGCCTGGGCAACGCTGCTATGTAGCTGCTCCACCTCGACGAACCCTCTAAACTGGCTTCACTTATAAGGTAAGTGGCGATAAGCGGCCAGTCCGGCACTGCGTTCCTCTTCATCACATCCCCCACCTCTGGGCGGCTCCACTCCTAGGATACACGAACACAACAGAGTGCCAATTGGAACAACATTTATTGAGCGAATATAAACACCATCGCCGCGGGCAATGAGAGGATAAGGGTTTTGCTACCGAGTCGGCGGTGACGACGAGGGCAGGCGGCACGAAGAGCAGTTTCTCCCCCTTGCGGATGTTCTTGAGCGCGACAAGGCCGCGTTCGCCGACGTCCACGCGCTGGATAGCCAGGCGCTGTTCTGGGAGGCCCGAGTCTATGAGCCATCGCTCCAGAGACGCCGAGCTCTCCAGGGACTCGATCTCGCAGCCCCAAGGGACGCCCGCGGTGGCCTCCCGCTGCGCAGGCGCGGACGCGGATGCCGCTGAGGCTCGGATGGGAGTGCGAGGGCAAGCGCGGGCGAACGAGGGATACGAGGGCTGCCGAAGCGGGCGGTGACGGCCGGGAGCGCGCAGCGGCGGCCGGAATTGCGGGTGGAGCGCGGTGGTGGAGGTGGTGGCCATGGCGGAAATGCGAAACTGGCGTGGTCAGTGTGCGGGCGCTGGGCGGGGCTTATCCGCTTGCGCCTTGCGTGGCTTATCCCCCCTATGGGTCGTGGTGGGCTGACATTTTCTTCGTGGATCCTTCATGTTGGGCCTCAAAGAGTTTTGCTTACTGGGCTTCCGGTGTTGGTATGGGCTAAGATTGTTCTGTTCCTTGGACCTTGGAAAGAAAAAGACCAGAGTGAGTCACTGACAAGTGCGCCCAGCCGTACACTTGGACTAACAATCACGTGTCGCAGATTTCTCTGCCTTCCATAATTTGCCTTCTCTAGTTGACGTCAACCTATCCTGGTGGGTCCCATGACAATAAAATTGATTGACAAAAACACGAAATCAAAATCTCACCGACAAGTGGGCTCAAGTTCACAACTATGGGTATAAAAAAAAGTTCACAACTATGGCATGGTCTAGTGGCCGTGATCTTCCCCTTCCGCAAGAACAACCCCCACTCGGCCGCTCCCTGCCATAAAAACCCCGAGGAGATGCTGGGCATTTTCCTCAAAGTCCCCAAGCAATTTCCATTTCCTCCACCACTCCTCTCCTCACAGCGCGCACCAACCCGCCGCCTTCTACTACTACTCCGGTTCCTCATGGCCTCCCCCACGGCCGGCGACGCCCCTCTCGCTGCGCCAGCGCCGGCGGCCGACGCGACGGACGCGGCCCTTCCCGCCACGGCCGCGGTGCCGGATCCAGACGCGGAGTTCGGGTTCCAGCGGGCGGAGGTCGGGAAGGAGAAGCTCGCCGGGACGGTGGGGTTCCACGAGCGCCACGTCTTCCTCTGTTACAAGGGCCCGGAGGTGTGGCCGTCCCACCTCGAGGCCGCCGACTCCGACCGCCTACCCCGCCTCCTCGCCGCTGCCATCAAGGCCCGCAAGTCCAACTTGAAGAAAACCGTGAGCATCCATCTATTCCCTCGCGTAATTTTTATTCAGCTCATCTATTCCCGCTCGTATTTTTATTCGGCTCTGAAATTAGCTGGTTAGGTACTTGATATGGTGCTTTGTTTCTGTTGGTTGGATTTTTGGTAGATGATTTGCGGGACGTTTGGACTGGAAGCTGGTGATTCCGATTTTCGATTTTTTTTTTTTTGAAGTATTCAACTAGCTCGATTTAGTTGGTTTGTTTGTCTGCTTACGGTAAGGCTAGTTTTCACTTGAGGTTTTGGTAGATTTGCGGGAAGTGTGGACTGGAAGCTTGTGGTTTCGATTTTTGAGCTTAATTTTAGTTGGTTTGTTTGTCTGCATAGGTAGGGCTAGCTTTCACGTGAGGCTTTACAATCCTTGCCCTCGTTAATGGGTCGATTTGACGAGTGTTTGGTGGATGTGCTGTTTGCTTGTGATTTTTATTTTGATTTTGGTTTGTGAATTTGCCAGTAGAACCTGGATGGGTCTATCTCCGAGAGATGTTAGTAGTTTGACGCTTTATTACAGCTGCCCAGTTTCATCGGCCTCATCTATTAGCTAGTGGAAGGAAATATATGTTCTGGTTTTGGTTAACTGGACTGTGAATAATTACCCATGAATTAGCACATCTGTCTATTTGATTTAGTACATCTGTATTTGTCTGGACCCATCTTCTTCACAACTTGGATTTGCACATCTGTCTATTTATTTAGTACATATGCTTCCAAGTCGTGTCAATGTTTCTATTCAATGCTAAAGTTTAAGATGTATTTGCACGTGAAATTTGTATGGCTCTCCGGCTTGTTGTTATGGTTCCTTCTGGATTCTAATCATGAATCGTATTTTTAGTAGTATCTGCAGGACACCTGAATCATCCTTTGGGGATTTCAAATTGAACATGGCCCAGGACTATTGGGCTATGTGATTCTACCATTTTTATGGGACTGTCAGTCTAGCTTGTGTCATGATTTAGTTTTATGCTTTAATCGTGTATGTTCTGATTATGTTTAACTGGATTTAGCCTAGGAGGGATTGAATTTTGTGAGTAATTTGTTTTTTGCCTGCCTCCTCTTCTCTGTAACTTACATTTTCTCGTCTATGTAACTTATTTTGCTTGCAATCGACGCATCCATTACCACTAAGTTTAGGAGTTGTACAAATGTTATGTGTTTTTTTTTTCCCTTCTTGTTGGGTTCAACATCCTTATGTGTTAACGATGGTATGGTCCTTCTATATAGTGGCTTCGAACAAAAAAACAAAAAAAAAAAACTTCTATATATCCTTAATTCCTTACCATGAATTAGTATCAGTTTTGCCTCAGTTTGGTTGATGAGTATCTGAAAGGTCATTTGCTTCATGGTTTTGTTATCCAGATTTTTGGTCCTTTCAATGTCCCTGTAGATTCTTGTCTTCCTCCACCACTACACCATGACACCACACACATTTACATGTGCAATAGTTGGATTAAAGCCACGCTCATTTTCTTTCGTGGGTACCATCAATATTCCAAATATCCTTCTGTCCTGGACTGATATCTGGTTTTGTCCATGATTTGAATTAGTTAACATATAATGATTGAAAATCTAGGTTTTATTTGTTCCTGATTGAATGATGTTTTCACATTCTCATTTAATACATCTTGTTGTGCTCTCTGCCATGCACTTGGTAGAATTTGTAACATGTATATGAAACTTCAAGGTGCGTGTGCAATATGCATCAGGACATCTCTTATATTCCTTAGTATGTTACTCTTTGTGTGGCTATCATTTTAGTCCGGACTAGAAACTTTGCCATTACTATTTATAAGTGTTATGATTGATCACATGGCATGTGTATGTCAGGAAGAAAGGTAACAGAGTATGTCGATCTTGCTGAATCCATTGTCAGTGTAAAGGTGTCTAGGTTTCTGCTCTGTTATCCAAAGGGAATATTAGGATCTGAACTGTCTTAACCATGAAAGGAATTCATAGAAATTTTGTATCACCCATATACTTATATAGAGTTTCTTGTGATTGTCAAGGTATTGAGGAGTGTGTGAAACTGATTTTGACTATTGCTAGCAAATATTCATTTCTTATATAGGCTCCTTGAGTGGTACTCCCTCCGTTTCAAAATGTAGGTCGTTTTGACATTTCTAGGTACATAAATATTGTTATGCACCTAGACATATGTACTATCTAGGTGCATAATAATATATATGAATCTAGAAAAGCCAAAATTACCTATATTTTGGAACGGAAGGAGTATTACTTATTGTTATGATGTTGCCCTTTGGGACCATGTTGTTCTTGAACATGTACAACTTTTGGGAGATATTCTTCAGCACTAAGAATATTGCTTTGCTTACTATGTGTGGCTTTCCTAAAAAAACATTGCTTTAGAAATAAGTTGTAAGTTCGGTAGGTTTTTGGTACCGTGTTATTGCTAATGGCTACTATATTCTACCGTGCCACAGACCAAATTGACCATCTGTGAAGGAGAAGACGGCACTGAGTCATCAAATGGAGATGTGTTGATCTTTCCAGATATGATCAGATACAAGTGAGCTGCAAGCCTGCTAACTAATATGCATGCTTAGGCTTTAAAGCCAACTGGTTCTTATTTCTCAATCTGTGACATGATGTTTGCAGGGGGCTGACCCATTTTGACGTCGAGAACTTTGTTGAGGAAGTACTTGTGAAAGATACTGAGTGGCTTCCTGGATCTCCTGAGGCTATTAGCGGTTCCTTTGTCTTTGTTTGCGCCCATGGAAGCAGGGACAAAAGGTGTGGTGTCTGTGGACCTGCTTTGATTGAAAGGTTCAAGGAAGAGATAAATGGACTGGGACTTGATGGTCAGGTGGCTGTTAGTGGATGCTCACATGTGGGAGGTCATAAATACGCAGGAAACGTCATCATTTTCAGATCTGATGACAAAGGAGAAGTGACTGGTCATTGGTAAGAACTGCTAAGTAACATTACATTGTTGTTCCCTCGGCATTGTGCAACTATGGTTGCACTTTTGCATATGCACATTCTTGCTTTCTTATAATCCAATTCTTACTACCACTGCTTCTAGGTATGGTTATGTTGTTCCTGATGATGTGCCTCTCTTGCTGCATAAACATATTGGACAAGGAGAAATTGTGGACCATCTATGGAGGTATTCTCCTTGAAGCCTTGTTTGTATTCCTTTGCGTATACCTTGTTAGAACTTCAAAATGTCTGGGGATTGTTTTACCCATCATTTTTTTTAGATAAAGGAAATTCCGGCCTCTACGGTTTAAAGGACACAGCCTTCAAAATTACTTTTACCCGTCATTTATATGTGTAGAGTTATGAATGACTAGAAATATGTCAGTTCCCAGCCTATTATATAACGTCTTTTTTTTTTATCCTGGGAAAGTGGAAGTACATGTACATTGCTTTATGCAAAAAAGGAAAAGTATTGGAGATTCTTTGACTAATTTAACCATAAAATCTGCATGATGATCTAGTTTTAGTTGCAGTCGTTAAAGTATAATATTGCTGATAGTGTAATAGATTTTTTTTAACAATGGTTAAATTAGTTTGGACGATGGTCATAATAGTGTTTATGGAAGTCTTCATTTCGTCATTTTTCTTGTGCACTAAACTAAAGTTGCTCAAGACAATAAACTATAAGCATGCATGAAGTTTTGTTCATGTATAGTAGGTTTTATGTTCATTCATGCTCATGGACAAGTAAATGATTTCCTGTATCATCTCATTTGTATCTCAAGGCCGTAAACTATCTTTCCTTCTTGGTGAGAATTTATCCAGAATTTTTTTCATGAAAATAAATAGAGTTTATCCAGAGTTTCAGTGTTAAATTTGTCTGCACTATGTCTAAGTTAGCACTTTGTATGAGTTAGTGTGTTCACGAGGATAGCTAATCAAGAATGATACTCTGTTAGTGCTTCACTAGAATTTCCCAGTTGTCGAATATTGTAGAAAGTTTAGGTTCACGTTGTATTTGTCACAAGTATTATTGAAATATTTGTTCTAACGTGTTTTGCTGGGTTCAGATTTGAAATAATTTCCTTGCAAACATGAACAACCTAAGCAGTTTAAATATGTGCCTTTTGAGTCTTTGTACTTGTGCCTCCAGGCATATGGGCCACCAAATTAATGTTTTCTGCCTCAAATGCTATGTTCAAGTGATCCTACAATATGTAGTTGAATGATAGCTGAATGGGCTCTTCGGCCTGGGTTTCTTATTTGTGTGCTATGGTGTCTTGCAGGGGGCAGATGGGTTTATCCGTGGAGCAGCAGAAGCAAGCTCTCGAGCTTAGGAGCATGATAACTGGTGCCAAAGAATCCGAAAGCGCCACAAATGGTGCTTCTTGCAACCCTACAGCAGCTGGTGGATGCTGCCAAGGCAACGGTGGCTTCACTTGCTGCCAAACTGACCTGCCAAAGGAAAAACAGGACAAGAGCGTCGCAGCTGAGCAGAACCAGAAGGGCTCTGAGAAGGAGAATGACAGCCAGAAGGGGCACACGAAGACATGCTCGATGCCCAACTGGTTCGAGACCTGGGAGAGGGCTGACACATATGCCGCTCTTGCTGTTGTCGCTGCCGCCGCCTCGGTGTTTGTCGCTTTCAGAATCTACAAGAACCTCAACTGATTGAGAGCTTTCAGATCGGAACAAGTGTACTGCGGTAAAACAGTTGCGATGACCGATGAGAATAATATTGTTGTGCATAGTATTGCGAGGGTTAGAACCTTAAAGTAGCTTATCTGGAGACGATGATGAAAAGGTGTGGCGCCTTGTTCTCGTGTTAAACTCCACGTGAAACTACACTGCGACCAAAGTTACGTTTGCCTTAGCTGCTGTTTATCTTGAGCGAGGCGATGACCTGGGCATCAACATTCACTATGATGATGTTATATTTTGTTTGGATTTTGGATGTTCTGGAACATGCGGGTTACTAAAACTATTTGTCACGTTGATCGGGACATATGTTCATCTTATGCAAAAGCCTTTTATCTCCTCGACCTTGGTGTGCATATTTGATGTTTTTAGCGGTGAACTTGTGTTGTTGCTGCTCTGTTGCCTTTCTTGTTTGAGGTTTTCCAGCTCAAAACATTCTCTGTATGCTTAATCGGTGGTGAGTTTTTATGTCCATGGCTTGGATTCTTAGAATGAACAATCCCAGGTTCAGAGAACGGACACAACTTCATCGGCTTGCCATTTAATGACAGGACTTAGTCCCAAACGTCAGAGCTCAATGTCAATGGACTTGCAAGATAGCATGAATCCGGAGGCACCCAAAAATAAAGTCAGAAATCGTGCGCCGATTCAAGACTGACATGAACCTTCCACTGTTGCTAATAATCAGCGAAGCTATTGGTTACCAGTCCGTCAGCTATAAGGCACCTATGATTCAGTTGTAGTGTGAACACCAAACCAATGACGTGAGGATATGACTGTCCAGGCTACTGATAACGTGGCATCATGAACAGGAACAGAATAGATTGAGTTGAATTGATAGGTCATAGTAACTACAAAAAATGATAACGTTTGGCAAAAGGATCACAGAAGATCGGCACAATCAGAACATGCTAAATTACAAATGTAAACTTTAAGAGAAGGTATCAGAGACGAGAAGCAGGCTGAGACAAACCATCTGCTGAAAACATGACATCTAAAAGCCCTACATCCTGCCACAAACAATATGGTAAAGCCCACACGTTTGCTAGAAGAAATCAAACTCCAAGTAGCCATCAGCACCTTTCTGGGGTGCACCACCGGAACCATCAGTGGTTCCCGACGGTGATGGAGGTTGCTTTGATGGCCTCTCGATCTCGACGGGTTTTGGTACCTCCGGTGGGCTTGCACAACGAATCAGTGCCCAATTCACACCCTCGAAGAAAGGATGCTGCTTGATCTCCGTGGCACCACGCTTGTAAGCTAACCGTTGCTGTGGTTCCTTCACAAGTAGACCCCTGATCAGATCTCTTGCTGAGAAGCTCACGACTGGGTATTCAGGGAAGCGCAATGGCTGGCCAATGACATTGAACAGTGTAGCCCTGTTGCCGGATCCCTTGAAAGGTGTCTTCCCGAAAAGTAATTCATACAAGAATATCCCAAAGGTCCACCAATCAACAGCGCTGCCATGGCCCTCACCTTTGATAATCTCAGGGGCAAGGTACTCATGTGTTCCGACAAATGACATCGATCGCGCGTCGCTGGGCTCTGCTATGAGCTCAGGCCAAGGGTTGATCTGGGTGGCAACTTCAGGTTTTGGTTTACGATCTTTCTTGGACTTAGAAGAGAAGAAACGTGGACCAAAGCAGGTGGTTGGCGCTGCACACGATGGTTGAATTATGCAGGACGGCTCGACACAAGCTGGCTGGACACAGTAGCCTTGGCTGTTCTTCCTAAGTGCTTCTGCGTCAGGGTTTGAAGACTTGATCAGTGTGGGACTGACTGCACAGCGAAGGGAGAGATCGAAGTCCGAGAGCATGATGTGGCCATCCTCCCGAACGAGGACATTTTCAGGTTTGAGATCACGGTATATGATCCCTAGCATGTGCAAGTATTCTAGTGCCAGGAGGATCTCTGCTACGTAGAATCTGCAATATGAGAACATTTCGTTAGTGAAGCACTTCTTTAGATGGTGTAACAACTAGTAAGGCAGAAAGCTAGCTTTATTCAGTCATGACGATTTCAAAATTAATGAACTAAGGTGGTTCAAGAAAAGCCTTAAACCTATTACGTTGAAAAAAGTCATATATGCAGAAGGTAAAATGTAGATAACACATACTTGACAGCTTGCTCTGGAAAATGTTTGCCAGGTTGCCTCTGTCGAAGAGTGTGCAGGTCTCCCCCTGGGCAGTACTCCATAACTAGGCAGGAGAACTTGTCAGTCTCAAAGTGAGTGTAAAGTGTAGGAAGGAAAGGGTGATCCAGACATTGCAGAATTTCCTTCTCTGTTTGAGCTCGAAGCAACTTTTTACGGCTTGCTAGCGACGCCTTATCCATGACTTTCATTGCAAAATAGCTCTTTGTCCCATTCAATTCAGAGAGATACACACTGCCAATATCACCGCAGCCTAGCCTCTTCAAC
Source organism: Digitaria exilis (assembly GCA_015342445.1). Classification (NCBI taxonomy): domain Eukaryota; kingdom Viridiplantae; phylum Streptophyta; class Magnoliopsida; order Poales; family Poaceae; genus Digitaria; species Digitaria exilis. The sequence goes on along the minus strand of JACEFO010001390.1, from coordinate 225,606 downwards.
AACCTGAACTGACTCAACCCAAGCATTCCATCTCTAGTTCTGACCATCTGAATTGCCTCCCATCGTGAATCATTCGCTTTGTGAGGCTTCGTGCTACTCATGCTGCTACATGAGCTTTCATCGCTGACATCACTGCTTGTGCTAGCCCTGCATCTACCACTATTGCGTCTGTGACCAATGTCTGATGGATCATTGAGCCTAGCACTTGGAGTAACCTTTGTCTGACTACTTCCTTCACGTTCCTGAAATGAAGTCGAACTTCCATTCATATTCCCATGCTCCACAACAGAATCATTAGGATGATGGTCTGGTTTCTGCTCTTTTGACTCCAGTTTAGAACTCGATTTACTCAGATTAGCTGTTTCTGGTAACACTGCTGGAGCTGACGCACCGGAATTGTTTGTGTGGGGGATCTCCAAAGAAGATGTGCTCTTAGAACAGTGCTTCAGGTCTGGGACGCTTGAGATTTCTGGGAGAGTTTGAGGCATTGCCTTAGAAGCCATAGTTTCCACAGCTGTCTTTTTATCAGACAAGATGACCAGAGATTGTAACAGGCTGAATCTAGTCAGTCAGGAAGCATCCTTGGCATCGTTGACGGCCTACTGCATTGTAGGTTTCATTCACTGTCTGCAAAAGGGGAGGAAACGTTCGATCAGATGCAGTCATGAACCAAAGTGTCTGAACTTACAAATCACAATTTACCCACCAAAAGAAAGCAGGACTCAAGTGCCCCAACAATTTAGAACGAATAACATGATTGTGACACATTAATTGATTAAAGTAAATAATAAATCAAGAAAATGGCCACCAGGTTCAGCTCCATCCACCTCCCACCATGGAAGCAAGTCATTGGGCGCTCAATGTGTGGCGCACCCCGGGATTCATCTATCCAGCTACGGAAGCTAAAGCTGAGGAGGTCTCCTTCCGATGACCATCACAAGTGTGTCCAAGTCCAACCCCCCACTAAGCCCAATCATACAACGCTACAGATCTAGCATCCTCTTTGGCAATAAACAAGTGTTTGACCCACCAAAGGCGCCATCATTGCTGCTCATAAAAGAGAAAGTCACCCCCCAAAATGAAGGCCTTTTCTCTCCCGCAAAAAAACATGTCTAGCGATTAAAGGCGGTGCCGCGTGCGCAAAGCTCGCCACATGAAACAGAGCACATTTCAAGCAGTTTATCATTTCAACGATGATGCAAAAATGACTTCTTCTTTTTTTGTGCTGGCTGCAGAAAGCTGAGGGAAAGAGAAATAACTGCCAAAAGCAAGAACTTTCTATCTTTTTTTGCAAAATGCAGAACATCAGAAGATGGGCCAAATAATTCTGGAATCCAGGCAAGATAGATCTATATAACCAAAGCACGATCTCAGGATAGGCAAACCAAATCAGGAGCCAGGGGAAACCAAAACAGCGGGGAAATGTGCTGCGGCAGAAATCTTACCAGATTGCGCAGAACCTGGAAGCCCTGAAAAGCTGAATCCTTCTGCTCTCAAGAACGAAACAAGCAAGAAGACGCCGAGGAGGCGGGATTCCTAAGCCAGCGCTTCTGTCCCGTCCTCCCGAGCTCTGGCGCGGACGTGTACTCGGTGGAGCAATGGCGGGGGGAGCGGAGGGAGAAGAGGGCAGGAAACGGGAGGTGTCAAGTATTAATGGCCTGCCTTTCTGCTCCCCGGCCCGTCAATTCGCCTTCTTTTTCTATCGTTTTTGTTAATTCATTTCGCAGGTGCAATGATCCTGTCTCGTGGTTTCGAGGGTCCCTGGAGATGGTGCCTCTTATTAGTTTCTCGAAAACGACATGGCCGCCTCAATCTTTCCGTTGATTCCTCTCACTTATCAGCGGGATTAACTGAAGCACCCCTACCATAAGAAGCATATGAAATTTGTTTATAATTTGTCTGTGAGTTTACAGTGTTATTAGTTTATTAAAACATGTCTATATCAACAGATTTTTTTTCGATAAAATTCAGCGATGAGTCAAACCAAAAATCAGAACGCGCGTTGAGATCCTGAACAGAATTCAGAGATCGATTGGCTCCCAACGAATAGCTGCTACACGCTCATAATTATGGCAATCTAGGCTGCTGTGTGCAGTGTGCTGTAGATCGTAGTACAATATCGTATTCTGTATACCTAGGAGTATCTTGCAGTGGCAGTTTTTACCTCATCATAGTAAAGAAATCACATCGGCAATCAATTGGACGTGACAGAACAGACCTCTCTCTCGAGTCACTTCTCAGCGGAGCGAACCGTGCGTCAACTTTCCTTGCTTTCTGAGAACGAATCGGTGGCAGAAAAAGATACTACTGCCACCTGGCCAATCAGCACTGCGTAATCTGTTTCGGAGTTTGGGTAAAATGGCGTAGAAATTAACAGAGCGGTGACCATTTCTCTCGTCGGGCAGCCATATCGATGATGGCATGATGCGAGGAGCGGTAAACTTTGTCAGTAGGACTGTAGGAGGCTAGCGGCATTTTCTTTTTTGCACTTATAGATTACAAAGGCCTAATACGCATTAGAGTCTTCGTTTGGCTCTAGATGGAAGGCCACAACATGAATACTACCGCAAACGACAAATGAGGTAACAACATTGACTTTGTAAAACCAAAAGTCGTACATACTCAAAATTCATGGCACATTTTTTTTTCCCTGGAAAAGTAGTCTATTCATTAATGCTACGCGTACGATGCTTTTGGGAACGTGTAGGACGGACGGACAGTGAGGCAGTACGAATACGGCCAGGGCTTTATACCCATCCCAACTGTTCTGTAGCGTACAGCTATCGGTTAAAGAGTAACGTAACGGTGCGCACAATCGAAAACTGCTACCACATGCTGAACTCATAAAAGTGATGCCAAATACAGTAGTGTAGTAGTGACCAGTGAGTTCATAGTCGGTAGTACAGTCATTTGGTGGCAAACATCGTCACAGCCTTTTTCTCCGGATGGTTCAGTACTTCAGTTTCAGAAATTTGCTGTTGAGGGTTCAGGCCTTCAGGGTAGTCCCTTCACCCCCAGCTTGCGAAGGTGACAAGGGTTTTTTTTTTTTTTAGGAATAAGGTGACAAGTTCACGGCGAAACAACCGTTCTCTTGTTCTTGCTAGAGTTGCTACTGAATTCCGGTGGATCCCATCTCGTTCCAGAACGAGGCTGAAGAAATCAACATGATAAACGGGATGGGTTTCTTCTAGTTCTCGGTTGTGTGGTCCGTCGTCCGCTGGGAAGGGTGGGGGGACCTGCGAAACTCGTGGCTGCAAGAGGCGGCCGCTTCGGCGTCAGCGTCGGCGTCGGCCATGCAGAGCCATCGCCGTCCTACAGCTACGGCGGAGGGGTCACAAGTTATGGGACGCCATGAAGGGTTCCCGTCTGCCTCGCTGTCCTCTCCGAGCCGAGGCGAACCGCGCCGTCTTCATCCTGCCGTTATGAAATCACACCGTGCAACGTAACGGCCTAACGGGACAGCCATTGGTACGCGTTACTGTCATTTCGTTCCAAATCTCCTTCATTGCAAACATGTCCTACCTGCACGTCCAGGACAGTGGGGAGAGAAATTAAAAAGCAGAGAAGTAGAGAACGATGCGAGTCATAGGCGATGAAGACTGTTACTAGTTACGACTGAAGGTGTGGGTGTGCATGCCACGATGCCAAGGCGTGTGTCCACGAACACTGGCATTAGGAAAATGGGAATGCGTCCATGCTGTCAAGCCGAGATTATCGGATGCTGATCCTGATCGCCTCGGGAATCCCAGGCAAACGACCAGCCGATTAGCATACTAGACGATTGCGCTAGGTTACTAGACACACACTGTCCTACTGATGGCATCTCATAGTCCTCCAAGATCGATCTCAACCCTGCCGTGCAGTTTCTCCGGAAGGGAGCGGCGGAGCGCGGACTGTCCATTGAATAAGAAAAGGCGTCTCGGCACCTTGCTCCGGCGAGAGGAAGGAAGCAAGCATGTGCGAGCGAGGCACATGGCGCGCCGCTCAGGAAGCATCCGCGGAGCAGCAAAGATCTGCCACACTGTTCTCTTGTCACGGCCAAAATCTGAAGCATGACTCTGCAACACCAGCGAGCGCCGTGTCTCTGTCTATGCCTGTGTGAAGAGAACATCCATGTGGAGGGAGGAAGACGAAGGTCCAAGATTCCGGGTTCGGTTGTGTGGTAGTACGCGATCCAATCCAACGAAGCTCGCCGCGGCGCCATCGCGTGAACAGGGGCGCCGATGGCGTGCTCACCCAGTCCACGCTGCCGCCGTCGATGTCGAGACGCACTGACGCAGGGGTGTCCCTCTCGTCCGAGCGTGAAATGGTCGTCGCATTGTCCATCTGCAATGATCACGGCTACAGCAATCTGTAACCGCCTTCAAGTGGTGGTAATCAAAGGGTTGCTGATCATGTCGCGCTGTCAAAGCTAAGCTCGCGAGCGAGGGAGGGAGGACAATTATCGCGGCAATCATTGCCCACGACAAGTGTACACTGCGCAGATGGCTTGACAGTTTCGTTGCTCGTGTCTGTCTGAACTCCTGAGTCCTCTCCATATGGAAGCTCAGCTTGTCCACAGTCTAAGAGCATCTTCAGTGTGACATATAAATTTGAGTTTTTAAATTCTATTTTATAAGCTCACATGTAAAATTTAGGGGTCTAAATTTGCATCCGACTCCAGTGGAGTATGCATCCATACACTAGTGAAAAATGATGAGACATGAAAAATGGTGGGATCCATGGTTTGAGAAGGAGGATGATGGATTGAGAGGGAGATGAATGACTCGGGCTTGGAAAGAAAATTTAGAAGGACATGTAAAATAGGAGGGAGTTTAGCAGCCCCGCGAAGTTCTTAAAGAGTAGAGGCACATCTTGAAGCTCCATGATTCTAACCTGCCCTGCCGGACCGTGTGGACCATGAGAAGGTCGTGTGAGTTTTGCTGATTTTGCTACCTAGTATCCATTTGGGTTGGAGATTCTCTTCTTCAATCTGAGAGGGGAAAACGAAAGAAATTACTGAAACGCAGTTCGTCCGCTTGAATCGTCTTTGTTATGCCTGACGCCCATCAGGGGGAACCTGTCCCTCCTCTTCTTCTGCCTCGTCGCCACGTGTCGTGGCTCCGTCGACATCGGCATCCGAGCCTGAGAGCTCCTCGGCCTCAGCGTCCATCCCAGAGGCATCCTCGGCGTCGGAGACGGAGAGGACGTCGCCTCCTCCCGTGTCTGAGTCGTTGGAGGACTCCAATGCTCTCGCCACGCGCCGGGGCGCCGCCGCCGTCGTGCCCGCGCGCCCACTCTACCTACGCGCTCGCGCAGCTGCACGCGGCGCTCGCTAAGTCTGGGCTCTCCACCGGCTCCGCGACGCCGGCCACCGCCGCGGCCGCCGCCCGCGCGTGCGCGCGCCTGGGACACCTCCGCGCTGGGCGCGCCGTCCACGGGGCCTCCGCCAAGCTCGCGCTCCTCCCCGCCTCCGCTCTGCTCCCCAACGCCCTCCTCCACATGTACGCCTCGTGCCCCGGGGACCACTACCACCTCCAGCTCGCCCGCCTGCTCTTCGACACCATGCCGGCCAGGGACGCCGCGTCCTACAACATCCTCCTCACCGCCCTCGCCGTGGGTGGACACGTCGACGAAGCGCTCGAGCTGTTCGACGAAATGCCCGAGCCCAACGTCCGCTCCAGGACCGCGCTTATTGTCATACCCAGTTTTAGAGTGAAAACCGAGTACATCTCACATGTGTGCCAGGATCAAATTTCACACATATGATAGACCGTGAGTGAATAGCAGAAACAGTACTCAAACGAATATTTAATAAGTAAAGTATTTATCACACTCACGAATAAGGCTCAAAGGCCAAAATAAACTGGTTCACACGATAACTAAGACGATATCTCCAAAAGCACTCCACAGGCAACTGACTGGTGGAACACACGCCTAGAACTCATCAAGATCGCTGAGGTACTCTGCTCCATTATTACCTTCTGATCCAATATAAGCAAGGGTGAGTACACTTATGGTTGGTACTCAACAAGTGGGGGAAATATGCAAGCTATCAAGGATAAGGCTTGGTTTTGCAGCGGTTAGCATTTTAGTTGGTCAAGTTTTATTGACAAGCAACTATTTACTAAGATATAAGTATATACCAACCCACTTATGAGCATAAAATAAATCATAAACATAACCAATAACATATGCATGCAATGATTTGATTTCATGTTTCGATAGACTAATCACGTGAGGGTCCAGGCCGTTCATGACCGCGAACACGGCTGTTATAACAGTTTTACACTCTGCAGAGGTTGTACACTTTCACCACAATTCGCGTAAAAGCTCCGAAGAACTTTAGACCCAACCATGCAGTGCGGGCCAGGCACGTACCAGACTTCCGAGGTGTGACTGCATAGGGACGCTACAAAGCCTTTACAAAGAATTCCTACATGTGTGTTTGTTCCCAGTACCGACGGTTTCAACAGAAGATACCCTCTTCCGATCCCCGCACCAACACATCCACAAACCAATAGCAGCCCAACAGGCAGCACAAACACAACATGTAGTTCATCTAATTATTCAGCTAAGACCAGAGCTATATGGTATTGTGGTTGTACGGTAAATCCTGGGTGGTTCTCCATGTTCCGATTAACATGGTGATCTTGTATTATCGTGACAAGATATAAACCATAAGGATATTCATCAATGTTGGATAGAACCCATCATGAACCAAGGTTAAGCAACTAGCATATCTACCCAACATAAAAGTAAACCCGGTGTATCAAGGCTTAGGTGGAAAAGACTAGTCATCCTTAAATAGGACCCATCAAATTAATGCATCGCGAACATAAATATAAACTTTGTTGTCATGCAATATGTATGGGTTCAAAAGAGTATGCAGAGGGGGAAATCCACTTGCCTTGCTCAAAGTACTGCGGTGGCTCCTCCTCAAAGACTTGATCTTGATCTCCCTCGAACGGACCGTTCTCTAAACGATTCACACAAGCATTCAATCAATAAAAGTAAAACAATACACCAAACAACTTTTAAAGACGCAAAGATGTATCTAGAACTATTCTTGATGAAGAGACGATCGCGTGAGCGCAAAGATCACTCAAAACGGATTTAAAACGGTCAAGATATGGCTAAAACAAGGTTTAGGGCTTCTTTGAGCTAAATCTAACCTTCCAGGGGCTTAAACAGAAGAAACCAGGGACCTAAAATGTAATTTTATATAAAAACCAAAGGACTTTTGTAAAAAACGACGCGGCAGGACGGCGGGTTCTATTTTTAGAAAGCTTAGGGGCCTAAACAAAAAGAAAAGGACCTAGATCTAATTATTTTTGAACTAGCTTGGACCGCGGGTTGATTTCTAAAAAGATCAGGGGGTTTTCTGCAAAAAAGACGCGGCTGACTGGTGCTGAAAGGTTTGACTCGAGTCGGCTCGGATCTAGACCGTTGGATCAAGATCTAACGGCTGAGATCAAAGGGGCAACTTCCGCGGCGGCGCTGACGGCCGGAGACGGCGGCGCGCGGCGGCGCTCGGCCGGGAACTCGCCGGACTTGGGCGAAACTCGGGCTAGGAAGCTCGAAATCTCGCCGCGATTGGCTTGGGAGAAAGCTGGGGACGTGAGGAGTCGGTTTTTGGGGTTCTAAACATGGATTGAGCTACGGAGAGGGCTTGCGATGGTGAACGGCGGCTCGGGAACGACGGCAAGCTCGACGGGGACTCGAGAGAGCGAGAGAGAGAACTTAGAGGCTTGGCGACTTCCTTACCTTCACGCGCGACTCGACGACGAGCTCGACGAGACGGAAACGGCCTCGAAAGGGCGAATCGCGGCGGCGGCTCTAAACCTAGGGTTGCGGCGGCTCGCGACGTTGGGGCTGCGGCTTTGGGTTGAGGGGAACGAGAGGGTCGGGGCGGCGGCTTATAAGGGCCGGAGAATCCCCAGCCAACACGCCAAGGAACGCGACACGGAGTCGAGCGGCGCTCGGACTCAACGGAGTCCTACTCGCCCACGGCGAGAGGAAGAAGACGACCTGACATGCGGGGCCCACATGTCAGCGGAAGGAAGAGAGAAGAAGAGAGAACGGGCTGCGCGCGACGGCTTGGGCCGAGAACTGGGCCGCGCAGCGCGAGAGGAAGAAAAGGCCGAGAAAAAAAACTGGGCCGGAAAAACTGGGCTGGGCTAGAAGAGAGAGAGGGAAAAAGAAAGGTTTTGAAATTTAAGTTTAAACTTTTGCAAACCTTTTTAAAAATTCAAACAACATTCAAAATATATGCAAACAGCATGGATGCAACAAAAACTTTATTGACTCTAATTTAAATGATGTTTAAATATTTAAGAGCCAAAATTTGAACTTGCAATTTAATATTCCCTAAAACAAATAAAACTAAGAAAATTGTTGCCTAAATTGATTTTTTTTTTAATGTGATGAAATTAGGGTGTTACACTTATGGCCGGGTTCGCGCAGTCCGGGAGGCCCACCGAAGCCTTGCGCGTGTTCAGAGACATGGAGGACGCCGGGATGGCGCCTAACGAGGTGACCGTCGTAGCCGTGCTCGCCGCGTGCGCCGACGTCGGTGACATGGACCTGGGCCGCAAGGTGCACAGCTACGCCAAACGCCAGGGCTACTGTGGCAACGTTCTGGTGTGCAACGCTGCCATCGACATGTACGTCAAGTGCGGGTGCGTCGACGCGGCGAGGGCGGTGTTCGACGGGATGGGCGACCGGACGACGGTGGTCACCCGGTCTTCAATGATCTGCGGCCACGCCATGCACGGCGAAGGAGACAAGGCGCTGGAGCTCTTCGCGGCGATGAGGCGCCAGGGCGTGCGCCCGAACGGTGTCACGTTCGTCGGGCTCCTGCACGCGTGCAGCCACATGGGCTTGGTGGACGAAGGCCGCGCCTTCTTCGAAAGCATGGAGAAGGACCATGGCATAGCTCCGGCGATCGAGCACTACGGCTGCATGGTCGACCTCCTCAGCCGCGCCGGCCGCCTCCATGAAGCGCTGGAGTTCATCAATGGCATGCCCATGGAGCCCAACAGCATCGTGTGGGGAGCACTTCTCGGAGGCGCGAGGCTTCACAGGAACGTCGAGGTGGGCGAGGAGGCGATCCAGCGGCTCGCCGTGCTCGACCCTGGGAACGACGGCTACTACGTCGTGCTGTCCAACATCTACGCCGACGCCGGCCGCTGGGAAGACGTGGCGCGCGTGCGGCGTGGCATGAAGCTACGCGGGGTCAAGAAGACGAGAGGCTGGAGCACCGTATCGGTGGACGGCACGGTGCACGAGTTCACCGCCGGCGACTGCGCGCACCCACAAGCGACGGCGATATGCGACACGCTGGATGGGTTGCTGGACGAGGCGCGGCGGCGAGGGTACGTGCCGGACACGTCCGTCGTGCTGCTGGACATGGACGACGCCGAGAAGGAGCGCGTCCTGGCTAGGCACAGTGAGAAGCTGGCCGTGGCGTTCGGGCTGATGACCACGCCGCCGGGAACGACGCTCCGGGTGATGAAGAACCTGCGTGTCTGCAGGGATTGCCACGCCGTCATGAAGCTAATCTCGGAGATCGCCGGGAGGGAAATCGTCGTCCGGGACAGGAACCGGTTCCATTGCTTCAAGAATGGTGTTTGCTCTTGTAGGGATTACTGGTAGTGCCAGACTTACTGGAAGTCGAACACGGAGCTCCAAGAGGGGGCAAGGGTACAAGCGTCTAGAGTTGAGCTCTTGTTCTACAAATGTCAGGCCGCGCTCTGCTAGGAATTTTTGTCAAGAATACACAAACACGAGAAAAAAAAAAAGAGGGGAATTTAAGGTCATATATGGCCACTCAAGCATTAGGATTCGTTCGGCTTACATAGCATTCATCAATTTGCTTCCGTTTCCATGCTAGATGTCACTCGTTACAGATCAAAGATGCCGAGGCATACATTGAATCAAGATTAAAAATAACAAACTACAATTGCTACTTCGTACATCAAAACTTGCCCAGGCAGCAAACTTATGCTCCCTCAAAATTTTAGTATTGGAGCTTCTGTCACCTTGTATAGCACATCAAATTTCACTGGATTTGTGGGCATCTGAATTTCTGGACCTCTTTCATACTTTCCTCCTTTTGTCAGATTTCTTTTCAGCTTCCCTGCAAGTAAAATGCCCACCTCATCATATGAAAAAGGTCAAGGGAAAAAAAAACACTGATAGGAAATAAATGTCAAGTCTATCTTACCAGTCTCGCCTCAGCTTAAATTGCCACTTCCTTTTTCGCTTCGTATCACTCACTGGTTTCTTCTCTTTGAGACCTAAGGTGCTCTTAGGGCCAAATTTCTTGGTTCTATCAGAAGTGGACTTCTTTTTCTGGCCTGTCTGCTTGGTTTCCTCCCGGTGCACTTCTTTCCCATCTACATATGGTTCCGTGCTTTCAGGGCCATCAGTTTCCAGTGCATCCTTCTTATGGTTCTTAATGTGCTTCGCTGGCCTATCAGGTACATGTTTACTCTCTTTGGTGATGTTTGCTCCTTTATTAGTCTTCTTAGTCTCTTTGCGATTTTTCATCTGAACAGCTTTCTCCTCTTTATCAGGAACACCCTTCTCTCGTTCATCATTAACAGTTTTCTTATCTTCATCATCCTCACTAGAATCAGCCATCTCAGCTGCTCCTTCAGATGCTTTTGTTGACTCAGATGTCACCGGAATTGTATTGCTCAACTTTTTCAGCTGTATGAAATGGCATAACTCCATCAGAAATGTCCAGATCAAACATGGCATATTAAGACACACTCAGATCAAACATGGTAATATTTATTTTTTGTTCAGGATATGGAGTATTTCCTATACTAAACTTTGGCATTATTTTCAAAAAAACATATACTAAAAGCATTCATAAAATCACAATGTTTTAGAAACATACTTTGCGATGATTCTAACAATATAATTTTCATGCGGTAAATTTAAATACTTCCTGTAAAATGGCAGCCAAAGTGCAAACAACTGAACGCAAATATTCTAGGACGGCAATTATTTTGGATCAGCAGTACCAATTAGAGTCCATGTGAGAGACTGACTCAATGCAATATAAGCAATCCAACACGCATGTGGCAGTAAAGTTTTTGCCAAGATAATTCAACACAGAATATATTTCAACCAGAATGTTCCAATTCTAACTTAACATGCAAGCTTAGGCTTCAAAAATTACTATGATATGTATGTTCTGGAAAGAAGTAAAATGGAAAGTACCTTAGCCACAAAAAAACCATCCATGTTGTTGACATGCGGATAAAACCTTCTTGTTTTGTCTAATGAAGTATGAAACCGATGCTCCCGGTACCGAATAAATCTGAAAAAACAGAAGAAAAACATAAAAAAAAATAACCAATACATTCTTTTTATTGGTGAACCATAAAATTTTCATACCCTGGACGTCCAAAATCCAACCCGCAAGGCACAAGCTTTACGTTTCTCTTTTTCAGTGCATAGTCAATTACTGCCTCGTTCTGCAAGAGCGGGGAGACTCAGGTACTGAAGTGGGAATTAGCATGAACAAATAGGAGAAATTTACATACCTCTGGGATCATTATTGAACAAGTTGAGTAAACAACGTAACCACCGGTTTTGGAGTTGGCATCAACCAAATCAATAGCAGCGAGCAGCAATTGCTACAAAACAAGTCGATCTGTTACTCAGTACAGTAATATACTAATATGCAAGGGCAACCAAAAATCTCGTTAACAAGACATGCTTAGATAGCCCCTTTAATGTGACAATCACAGGTTTAAGGCCCAAACCATATTGTATGCAAGCAGGGAAATGAATTTAGGACAAAGTAGTAGAGGATTATCTTTCCTTTTTTTAATTAGTTAATACTGGGTTGAAGTTTAGATAAATAGGTGAGACTTTGTCAAATTACACGACTACAGGCAGGCTCAATTCAAACGAGATTTCATAGAATAAAAGACACTAACCTTTTGAACAAAGGCACAGTTCCTGATGTCTTCAATGTCCTTGGATGTTTTTATTTGTGGATCCTTCCAAATGGTCTGTAAAAAAAGTCTCACATGTTCAAGCAAAACCAAGAAAACATATTAGTCAGGCAGCTTATATGAATTTGATCATACTAACCCCAGTTCCTGTGCAGGGAGCATCCAACAATACTCTGTCAACTGAATTCATACCGAGAACTTTGGGTAGCTGAAAGAACATGGGTGTGTCATGCAATGATATTATCAATCAGGACATCATATGCTCAAACTCAAATAATACAAAACTGCCAGGACTCCAGAAAATATTTTGTTTGATTGAAAATGATGAATTATTAGTAATGTTTCCATTATAAACAGTGGCCTAACAGGTTGCAACACATTTTCAAAGGATTTAAGCATCCATGGTATTTTCTCACCTCTTTGCCATCATAGTTACAAACTATGGTATTTGTCACACCCATGCGATGGATGTTGCCCAACAGTCCATGCAACCTTTTCTCATTGAACTCATTTGCATAGATGATTCCTGTTCATGACATATGAAGAAACCAATACCATCATATATTATACTAATGGGGCACAACAAAACCAGATATCTCAGATTTCTATATTGGTGTGATCACACAGTATTCAAGTCAGCTTCAATGAACTAACCAGTATTCTTCATAAGAGCACCAATGTAAGTAGTCTTGCCACCTGGGGCAGCTCTGTAAACATGAAAATAATCAGTTATATATATTGGATTGGATGTGACGGCACCGCATAACATATAACACTAATTCCTAATTGACAATTTAATTGAAGAATAACATCAAAACTGAAACAAGTACAATATCTCTTGCAAAGGAAAAGGTAAACATCTTACGCCATATCAACAATCCGCTCCTTTTCCTGGGGAGCAAGTGCCATCACTGGTAGAAAAGAACTTGCACCTTGTTTCTGTATGATCAGTGTTATTAATCCAACGAAATAATAAATAAAGGAAATAAATAACGAACAAAATATCTCAACATAATGAAAAGGTAGAGAGAGGCTACCATGTAATGTCCAGCCATATATTCAGTAGTAGCACCGGCTGAAATGGTGGAGTCATAGACAACTAATCCTACCTGCCATTTTCAACAACAGGGAAGCTGTAAGCCTTTGTAGCCTGCCAATATTATGATGCAAGGGAAAATTAATTGAAGTATACCTTTGACCATTTGCCTATTGGGTCCAGATTAAATCCTCTTGGTATAAGGGCAGCAGCAAGATCTCTCCTCCTGGTCTGCAAAGTGCAAATATCATAATCATAACTTAAATACAACAAACAACAAAGCCTTTTGAATCCCAATCAAGTTGGGTAGGCCACCAATAATATAAACAAATAAGCCCTGAGTCTAGGCAATATGAAGCAAATCGACAACAGTACGCCAATGACTGTGGTAATGAACCATTCATACATTTAAAGATTGACCACATGCAATATACCTTTAATGTATTTGTCCGCAAGCACTCCGGTGGTCTTTTCTCAAAAGCTTCCAGTACCTCAACAAGCTCAACAGCAGGGAACATCTGCATGGTTATAGCAGGAAAATGTTTAACTACTAGACCAGTGATAAATTATGGTTAATTTCTGAACAGGCATGTCAAACACCAAATTTGCAACAGCTGTATCAAGCAGTTGGACAGCTACATAAACATATCTTAAGACATAAAGTGACAAGATATCCAACAATCGGTGAATGTAAAGCTGACCTCAATCAATGTTTCAATGAGAAAATCGTTATATCCATAGTATGACATGATGTCAGTTTTGAGCTGATTGACATAATCTTTTCGTGGGACATCTTTCTGCCTCAGTTTGTTGAAGTTTGAGAGCACTCGAACAACTAGAGAAGAAAATTAGTAAATGTGAAAACAGTTAGAAAGGTAAACAGACCACTGTCCATGAAGAATGCCAAATATCAGCTATTGTGCATAGGAAAACAGTACATTATGCCGTGGATTTTACAAATCTGATAGTTGAACGGTGGTATATAAACAATAGAAAGCCATGAAACCAGCAAATACAAAATTTGTTAGATGAACGCACTTTCTGATATCCTCCTTTTGAGATTTGGTAGGTTAGGTGGTAAGTGCGCCTCTTCCTCCAGCTCCTGTGGCGAGTTAAGCAATGGTAAGGCATCAACAATGGGAAATGAGAGAACAGGAACCTAAGGCAGACAAGCAACCTCAGCAGTCGGTAATTTGAACTCATCAGATTCTGATCTTATGTTGGTTTTAAGTTCCTCCTCTGCATCATCTTCCGCCTTCTGCTGTCGTTCATCAATTGCTCGTGACTTGGCCTCGAGGTCATCAGAATCATCAGAATCCAGTCCAGAGTCACCACCCTCTGTGAACCCAGCACATTGCAATCGGTAGAGTGATTAGCAAGGTGCAAATTCCAGTATTACACTTGTATTAAAGCATATGTGCAAGCTCAGCTCACACGAACGTCTACGAACTTGCTTGATGGGGAAAATCAAAAGTGATGAAGCCAATTCAATTCAGTTGCACATCTACTAGTGATCTGAGCAAATTACCGCTTCCTTCGTCGCTATCAGCGAGGAAGTCGTCCGCAAGGGAGTCATCGTCGCTTTCATCATCTCCCTCGTCTTCATCCTCTTCCACCTCCTCGCCGCTGCTGGAGCCTCCTTCGGCCTCGGCGTCCGACCCAGAGAGCTCCTCAGCGTCGGAATCGGAGGGGACGTCGATGTCGGAGTCCTCCTCCTGGAGCTGCTGTGGCTGCTCTGTGTCTGAGTCGTCGGAGGACTCGAGAAGCATCTGCTTCTTAGGCACCCTCTTGGCCGCCTTCGGTGGAGGCGCCGCCTTGCTCCCCTTCTTCCCCGCGGGAGCCAGCGGCGGCAGCTGCGGCTTGCTCTTGGTTCCCTTCTTCGCCATGGAGACCGTCGATAGCCGCGTGGGGACAAGGGGCGTGCGAATGGGGGAGGCGGGGAGCGGCGAAGAAAACCCTAAAACCCTAGCCGAGAGAGAGGGGAAGGGGAGGAAGGCCGGACGCTATAACCCTGGGCCTGGGCGAGAGCACAAGCTGCTGCGCTTCGGCTGGGCTGGACCGGTAACACCGGATGGGCCGGAATGCTGATGATGATAGCTCAGCCCAGAGCCTCTGCAGACTGCATCTCTCTGCCTCTCTGCTAAAATCGACGTCACGTTCAAAAAAACAATAAATCGACGTCAACTCGTCAAGAAAAAAATAAACGCATTTGAAACTGTGACAGATCACTGGGGATTATTGCAACCTTGCCTATATTGGCATGAGTCGCAGCTTGAATCTCACATTCTACAAAAATTAGGAGCAGCTGCCTCTCAAGTCTCAACTGTCGAACAAAGCAGCATCCGGCATTCACACTCATGGACCACCAGCAGTAACCGAAACTACTTCCTTGACACTAAGTAGTAGACAATCCGTAAACCTTCAAGAATGATACTACATGTTGGCTTCTATTCACAATTGTTTCGGTCACTGACAGTTACAACAAAGCCGAAATTAACCGAGCACGCATCAGGGACAGCGACGAAAACACCTATATGACTGTTTCCCAACCTACACATTGTCTTCTTGCTCTGAATCCGCGTCGTTGTTGTCAGCAGTGACTTTAGGCTTCGTCATGAAGGAGTTCTGTCTCGACGGTGCTTTCTTGCCGCTGGTTGCTGAGTCTTTCTTCAGACCCAGGTAGGTGTAGAACGACATGCCGCTGAGCGCGATCACAGCTCCGCAAATGCTGGTGACCCCAGGATCGGAACCGAAGATCAGGTAACCGGAGAGCACGATCACGATGGTCTTGAACTGGCCCAGCACAACGTGAGACAAAGCTGATGTCGCACTGAAGCAATAAAAAATGAATTAGTCACGTGTACAACCTGTACAGCTAACTAGAAGGCAATGACATCATGGTTACAAGGGACGGCCATGATTTTGTTTCTTCCTTATCTCCTGATGGAAAAGGTTGCAAGATGATTGATCCTTATTAGACAGTGAATTTGTGATAGCATGCATTTTTCATGCAGTTGCCAATACGCAGACAGTGGAAAAGTCCTACTGAAATTTGATGTTTTTGCAGGTTGATGGTTCCAATTTTTAAAAATAAAGATGTGTTGTGGAGTCTTTTCTTCCAAGCATAAAATCCAAAATACTTCAATGGTATGTATTGCCAACACAAGAAGCAATCAATAGTAGATTTTCTGGATTCAAGTATGAATTATTTGGGAAGATTGCAAATTTTATCAAACCGTTTTTCATAAGCCAGTATCCAACCGAGATGCTGAAACTGGTAGCTGGTAGGTACAAGTGTACAACCTGCTGCTTAGAGCAAACAAAGTAGGCACGCATATTATTTGTCCAGTTCTATTTGTGCATAAACAATTAAAATGACTTGTCAAAACTTGGATGAGGTTCCTCAAAAAAAAAAACAACTTGGATGAGAAATGGCAGTTTGGGTGAAAGAAGAAAAACCAAGCAATGTCATAACTCACCCGAGTGCCAAAGCGCCAGACCACTGAAGAAGGAACCCAAACAGAGCAGAGATGATAATAGCACAGCTGTTTCTGAAGTTCCAACTGAACAACAACAGGCCAGGGGGATCCAGCAAAGGCATCAATGTCAATAAGAAAAATATCGTAATTGGAGTTGTCTTCCACATCAGCCTGGATCAATAATGTACGATCTGAGTTACAGGAGAACCATAGAGCATGCACCTTATAAACTAACAAATAATCCGAATGAAGGGGAAAAAAAGGCAAAACTTACGCAAGGGCGGTCCAGTTTCCACTTTGTTGCAAACTTGACCAGAGGATTTTATTCACAGCACTAGGGACAATCCATGCTAATGCTACACAAGCACCAAAAAAGTTGAACTCTAAATCGGTAACCGTTGCTACAGCCACTCCTAATGATACAACTGCCAGTGTGACAGCCTGTAATGTCAGGGAAAAAACAGTTAGGAATCCCACAAGCAAATACACCCACACTGATTGTGTGAATGGTCATCAGGTAGAGGGAGAAAAAAGCATGCACACTGCACTTTGTGCACTTTGTTATGTATTTTTTAAACATTTATGGTTTCTTATTGGAGATACTGGTTATTCTGGGACCTGTAGCCATGTTAGATAGTTGGGACAAGTACAAAAACATGCGAAACACATTTCGTTGCAGCAAACCTACCTTCTGAGTGGAAACCTTCTTCTGGAAAAGCATGAATTCTGCTACGACAATTGTTGGCGTTACAGCAATCTTAGCCATTTGATAGAAACCTACACTGAATAGCAAAAATACTGAGAACATGAAGCAGTATTACAAGACTTCACAAATACAACTCGCTGTAACTTTCAAATAGAATCTGGTTTACCTATTATGCTTCAAGCTCACGTTGGCTAGCCCAGTGGAAAGGGACATTACAGCACCCAGAGCAAATATAGAAGAGAAAGGAGTGGATTTTGAAGGCGGGGCAACGGGTAACAAGGAGAATGTCTTAAGAGTGGCCATTAGAACAAATGCAACCGCATAATGAATTAATGAAAGAGCAATTGGGAACTTAAATCCAACACTCCCCATCACCTGCAAGACAATAGATAACCTGTAACAAAGCTAACAAAGGCACAGACGGCATGGATACAGTCTCTTTTCATGAGCAAAAGCCACACCATTTTGTTTGCCATGATGATCCCTACAGCAACCGCAAAATTGAATGTCAATGCAACACTTGGTCCACAGAATCGCATCTGCTGGCGCTTAGCGCTTTCTGAGCTATGCATTTCATTGTACAAGGAGCTCCGCAACTCCTCTAGTGCCCGGCCTGGTAAGTTCAAGAGTACGTCCAGAAATCAAGTCATTCACACTAAATCACCATCAATAAACAACTTAATATAAAAAATGGTAAAAATTGTCTTTAAATGGGCTAGGGTTTTCTTTTAATCGCCTGCAGGGATACATGTAGGGCTGGACGAAAAACTTGTAACTCGTAAACTCGTTCGAACTCGCTCGTTATTGGCTCGGCTCGACTCGACTCGACTCGACTCGTTAGGATTTTCAAACGAGCCGAGCCAGGCCTTTAGCTCGGTCCTATAACGAGCCAGCTCGAGCTGGCTCGCGAGCTCAAACGAGCTGAGGTGGTTTAGCAGCCCAAACAACAAATGCGAATCAGGCCCAACAAACTATATGGGCCACAAGCCCAACACACTGCAAATCCCACAAAGTCACAAACCCTATCTCTCTCCCACCCACCAGTCCACTCCACCACCGCCGCCAGCCCCCACGCACGCACGGTCACGGAGCCACCGACGCACGCACGCATCTCTCCGTCGATTCCCCTCCCCACGCCGCCAGGCGCCAAGCCACGCCGCCGCCAGCACTCCAGACTCCAGTAGGCCGCTGCTCCCTTCGCCTCCGTAGCTCTCTCCGGCAGCAGCTCTCAACCTCAGAGCCTCTCACTCACGCCGCCCAGGCGCCCAGTACCAGCGGCCTGCGGCCACCAGCGGTTGTGCGCACGCATGGAGAAGGAGAGCGACGCCGACGGCCAGGCGCAGGCTATAGCAGCACCAGCAAGTCGCGAATCGAGGATGAAGTCCATGGCAGGGAAGCAGGTGGAGAAGGCCGGGTCATGCTCAGGGCGCGGTGGCCACCGTCAACCTCAAGTTTCTCCATCACCATCAGCATCTCAAGTTGCTACTGCCACACGGACAGGATCCACACCCTCTGCAAACACAGTTAGTATTTGTGCCAATCTGTAATGGACAACTTATACTAGAGGTAGAGCAGTAGAGCTAGTAGAGTAGTAATCGTTTTCCTACTATTTGTGTAGCACATGGACCATATAGATGAGGAGGAGGATGAAGAAAACAACTCTGACAAAGATGATGATTTATAAATAATATTCTCAATAAAATATCTCATATTCTCAATATATGTTAAATAGTCAAACTTTTGATGTCCTGGCTCACGAGCTAACGAGTTGGCTCGAGCTCGCCAACGATCCGAGCCGAGCCATGGTTTTAGATCATTAGCTAGCGAGCTATAACGAACCGAGCTCTGAACGAACCGAGCTATAACGAGTCGAGCCACTAACGAGCCGAGCTGGCTCGATATCCAGCCCTAGATACATGTACTAAAAAACAGTGAGCAGAAGACAACTGATAAGCAAAGAGCCAGTTTATGATCCTTAATTTTCAGAGATATAAGATGTAGTAATGTGTTTTTATGATCGTCGAACCATATTACAAGGCAAGCAATGAGTTCGTGTTTCCACTGTGCATGCAAGCATGTTACATTCACAAGTTCACACGCAAACACTGCTGCTGTCTGTCCTCCATGGCAGGAAAACCATTCATCGTGCTGCGGATTTCAGGGGAGTGACAGCAGAAGCAAAGCTGATTCGTGAACATGTGGCACCAGAAGTTGGAAGCAACAGAGGACAAACTACGTGATACGTATCAGCATGACAGTATAGCATGTCCCTGTCCCTTGTTCCTATCGATAGCATCCATGGAAGATGACGAGTCGCCGAATAAGTGAGTTGGAGTCGACGGGGAAACACACAAGAAGAGAATATTCAGCTGCAGCTGATACCCAATTCATAATTTTTGTTTACCTATGTGAGTCGTGAGACATATTTCTTTGAAACGAACCTAGGTGAAACATAGCCAATGGAGTTCTTCAAATCCCAAACATGAATGAAATCTGAAACAACGAAACCTCACTCGTGCACGGTGCACGTATGTCACTGAAAACATGAGGCAACTATGATGCCAGCGAACCTGCTGTTCGAACGGAAGAATCCAAACAGAACATGTGAAGCAACAACTTTGCCGTTCCCAAGGAAGGATTGTGGGGGAAAAGAGCATCTTTCATGCCATTTCCTGCACCAGAATCCTCCAAAAGGCCGAAACAGCTGGGAGGAACAATTCAAGCGGGTAAGGTGGTAACTGACTAACTGTAAGTGCAAAAAAACAGGGCAGTTTTATCGCCCTGCATTTCACCAAACTGACCTAAAAGATTTCTTCCAATGCGGGGAAAAGGGACCGGGAAACCGGCACGAACACCAACCGCGAAGAACCAAGCCCTATCTATACCATCAACCCAACAAACCCACCAAGAACCGCGGAAAGGATTTTGAAAATTTTTACTTTTGTTTTTGAAAAAAAGAAGGAAGAGGGCGATGGAGATGCGAACCCGTCTCGCCGGCGTCGCTGTCCTTGCGCTTGATGAACCTCCTCCCGCCGCCGGCGAGCACGGCCTCCCACACGCCCATGGCCGTCACCGCCATCACCTCCGACGCGTCGGCCCGCCACCACCGCAGCTTATACATCTTGCCCGTCCACCCGCCCTCCACCGCCTCTCTTGGTCGCGGTAGAGAGAAGGAGGGGCCTGGCCGGGGATCGCAGCCGGAGGGCCAAGAACAGCAGAAGCAGCAGCACCACCAGCAACAAACACACACAAGCGAATAGACAGCGAGAGGCCAGGAGCGGGTGGTGCCTGCGCGGGCGCGCGCGAGGGGTACGTGCCGTGCCGGGCTATTTTAAGCTCGCTCCCTGCCTCGTTTTAGCCGGGCCGCTGGTGCGTGCGGTGCGGGCCAGTGATGGCGACGACGAGCGGGCGGCGAGTAGTGGCCGTGCCATGGTGGGCGCACGGCACGACGAGGGCTGTGTTGAGATTCACGAAAAATATTTCTCCAACAAGTTTTTTCTATTCATCCCATTCACAGAACACGCTTCTCAGTGTACTGTTTATCTAAGCTACACTTTTTAGACGCTTCTCAGTGTACTGTTTATCTAAGCTACACTTTTTAGTTCTAATCTGAACACAGCCCAGCTTTTCGGGGTGGGTGGTTGCTCGCTTCTGCTTTTTCTGCTCTCGAGGATTTCAGAGGGTCGTCAGTCAGTCAGTCAGTCCTCGGGGGATGGGTTAGTTTCAGCATTTCAGGAGTTCAGAGAAAGAATTTTCCAGAGGGAGAAAAAAAAGAAGAATTTGTTAATGAAAAAATAAGTGAACGATTAAGGGGTGATCATTTCTGTTCACCAAAGCATTAAGCATGCACGTAGCGATAACTATGGTAAAGTAGTCCAGTAGTGCTTGCGCGTAGTACAAAAGCGACGCATTCATTCTGGCGTACCCTTGGCCGGTGGCCGTAGAGAAGGGAAACAGACCTCGAACACTTTTGGACCCGTGATAAAGATGGTGCACGATGGCTTGCTTCGCCTGCAGCTCTATAGGAGCAGCGCGTAGGCTCGTAGGGCAAGCGGTAGGATTTTGGGAGTGTGGTGGACTCGGCGTGGCAGTATGAATGCGACTGCGAAATGCCTCGAGATCGCGGCTAGCTTCCGTAGACCGTGACGGAGTAGTTTCTACGACAAGGAGTAGGTCGCGTGGTGCCGGGCTCCCTGGCGGCTGGCTTTTCCATGCGACTGGCTGAGGTATCTCATCAACGGCCATTTGTGCGACGCGACCGGGTGAAGAACAAATGCTATGTGAAGGGGCCTGTTGCCTTTCTTTTTTCAGCCTTTCTGCTGCCCTCCCCACAAGTTTTTTGGCCTTTCTGCTGCCGTCCCCACAAGTCTAGTAAGACGGGCTCGGCCCAAATCGTTAGAATACGGCCCATAAAAACGATACGGGCATACGGCTGCCGCGCGATGTGCCCCTGAACTTTTAACTTGAAGAAAGCGCTCATGGGAATGGAGGGTGAACCAGGTAAATACATCAGGCCCCCTCAAAAAAAGGGGGGTAAATACATCAGGAGTCTGCCGCATCCCATCCACCGCGATCAATAACCTCAAAACGGATGCGGCGGGCCAGCAAGGAACAGAAATATATTTTTCATGACAATAGGCACAAGGTTATCCTGGCGTACAAAACTTATAGGGGTTTGCTGTTCATAACTTGAGGTTCTTGTACTCATCCCCAACGCTGTATGCAACCTTAAAAGAACAATCTTTACAACCACCGGCATTTGTCTTTACAATGTTAGGTCAATCTACAAACATACACGTCCGAAGAACAATCTCCTCGCAGCAGAAGACTGTTCTTCGCAAAATAATATTACAGGAGGGAACTTGAGAGGTACAGTGTATCCTGTTAGGCTGTTACTCAGAATGTACAACCTGGCAGCTCACCGCAGAGCACCATAGCAGAAGCAAGTATGGTCGCCATACATGTGGCGGTGTAGCTGGAGGGCGATCACCCATGAATGCATCAGATCAATGCATTGAGGTCAGCGCAATTCAAACCACTCATCCACAAGCAACTGAAGATGCATGTTCCACCAAATAAAATGGAGCAGTAGCAGCATCCATTAACCTCCGGCATGTGTGCATCTCTTTTTTTGTCATTTTCATCCCAACATTTGGTATCCAATTTTGATCTTTTTTTCCATATTTCAATTGCAGGCTCTGCTGCATGCAATTGCTTGTGCTCTCCAGTGATCTTGCCTGTAGCGCAACCTACAACGGATGAGCAGTTGAGGGTGCAAGGCTGACACTGGAAGGTAACCAGTGGCATTCAGGGTTCAGTAGCTTCTTGTTTGGCTTAGCGGATCGTAGTCATACGCTTCGCCAGCCTTTATAAAACGTCCCTTGACCCTTTTTCTCACATCCGCCCTGGCCTTGCGAGAAGCATATCTGATCTTCTTGTCAAACCTGTTGACCAAATTCATCAAAAGAAAGCCCAATTCATCCATAAGTGACTAAAACCAAGAGACACCAGAAATGGGAGACATTTTTTCTAAAACATTAAGCATGATCTTTAAGTTCTAAGCCCAGGAAAAAAAAAGTTCACAAATTTCCTGAATGGTCACAATTGTGCTTACTTTCGTCTCTTCTTCTTCTCCTTGTATCGGGTGAGCGCATTATCTCTGCTGCCTCCAGCAACTGAGCCTTCAGGACCAGGAGGGTGCCAGGGTGGCTCACCCATGAGGAGCATTGGTGATACTCCACAATCTTGATGATCACCGGCACTGCTCTCACCAGTCAAACCAGAGAAGGATTGAGATATACTGGACCTGACTTGCCTAACAGGAATACAAAGGCTGGAATCAGCCCTTGCTCCTGGGTTTGACATCGCAGAATCAGCTGATACCACATTACTACATTCCAACTGCATATATTTGTGCTCCTGAAAACATAAGAATGGTCCCATAAATTAATAAAGTAGCATCATCTGTCTTTCCTATCATCCTATGTATATAATGTCATTCAATGAATTCAATAGATAGAGTAACTGTCCACTATACAACCCTTTTAGATGCAAGAGCAAGACACGGGAGATACATCATACATGGGTTGAAGTTGAAACTTGCAACATAAATGTAGTGGAAGAATGTGAAATTTTATTGGTTTATCAAATAGGCACTGTGCTCCATGGATGGATATCAAGTTTGACCAATCTAAACCCAAAAGGTCTGAAACTGTGTGAGATTAACGCAGGTTGTAGATAACAACTAAGGTAAGAAAATAAACTGATTATAGTTAACTAGTACCTTAAGGGGAAATATGGGAGCCTCCAGCACAATACCCATTCCCAAAACAAGCATAAAAAATAAACATATAATATACTCTAACCTAAGATAGAGGTTTCTATATCATGAAATTTACTTTCATAATATTTAGTTATCTTTGTTTCAAATGACATTTTCATAGAAACTCATTGCAAAATGACACCTTGTAGGCTGTATCGACTTCCTAAACATCATATATTTTGAATCATATGTAGCATACAAGAACAGGACAAACCTCGTTGGAATCAAAAGGTGGCATTTCCTTCAATTCAAAGTAACTATCAATTCCAGCATCATCAAAGAGTTGCTCAGTTTGAATGTGAGAGGTACCAAAGAGTTCTTCATAGTTCTCGAATGTCAGGTCAGCATCATCCACACACAAGTCTTCATACATGCTGCCATCATTGAACTTATCATTTTCCATGGCATAAGGTACCTGAGAGATGTAAACAACGTTTCATAAGCTTATAACAATGGCAGATATTGTTTCCTTTAGAAATAAGATACCCATCTGACCATTTCCATTAAAAAAAACATACTTATGATAAACAAGCAGATGTGAACTGATTCAACTTGCAATTGTTCAACCATCCACATTAGGAACTCATCGATACAAATGCATCTAATAATTTGTTACAGGATATAACTTTTCATCACAAGGTAAAGTTAATAGAGCAGTGATAGCCCTGTGGAAAAAAGAAAACAAGAGAGAGACCTATGGGTAGCCACTAGGGACAAAAGGCGAAATGGATCATCACAAAGTAATCGTGAGTGTACAGTATTCTCCAAAGATAAGCATTAAGCAGTATAGGAATTGAGCTGCTGCACAACTGAAACTATGCAACATGAATTGCTTTGCTATATTCATATGAGAGCACTCTTTATTATATATGTTAAGTAACTTTGCATGCAATAAGAAAATCTTATGACACAAACTTGGAACGATATTCAAACATGTTTTTGGAGAAAGATAAAACCACAAGAACCTTTGGCGTTGTTGAAACTGGTCCGGCAGGCTGATCAGTTGCTGGTGGCAGAATATTGAAGCCATCGCCTGAAGAAGAACCTATCAGAGGTTTAAGCTTCTCACCAGTGGGTGGATCACTCATGAGTGTTGTGCTAGCTATTTCCAACAATCTTTTATCATCTGAAGCACCACAAAGATTATTAACATCACCATCGTCAATTGTCATCATGCTTATTCCATCCTCACAGTTGGGCTCAGCAGCTACAGCAGGGATATCCATAATAAATGACCAGATTCTTGAAAGCTCTGCTGATGATGGACACCCCGAGTAACAGTTTATGGCCTGCCTTTTATGCCCTGTAGACCCTGATGCTGCATCATGCCCATTCCAATCACAATTTTGGCATAGTGATGTATTTTCTTCAACACAGCGGACAGCTGCAGGCTGTGAACCACAACGATCACAAAGAAGGGTCCTTGTGTGACGGCGGGACAGCGCGTTGGCTGAATGAACATTACGATCACATGATAAGCACAAGGATGCCGCATCTGATCTGCAGTAGATCATTGACCTTAGCTTCCCACAGAAATCACAAAGGGAAGCCATAATCCTGGGTCGTACTTGAGAAAAATTCCACAAGCTGGTCAGTTCCACTACCAGAGCTACCTTCCTTGGCTTTCTTCAGAATTTGAATCAATGGAACCTATGTGGTACTGGCATATAGATGTAAAACGTCAGTAACAGTACTCAAACTTAGGGTTATATCTGACTGTTTGGCATAGAGATAGAGTTAAGTATGAAAAAGAACCTAGCACCTTTTCCCGAGATAATGAAAACAGAAACATGTTATGTTCCATCAGTAAGTAAATTTAAAACAAACACATCAAGCAGCAAGATATACATCCACCCTCATCCTGTCATCAGCTAGTAGCAATCTATGGTAACATATGACCACTTCCTCGTGTGGCTACATAGAACGCTTCCAGTTAGAGAAAATCTGAGGTTTCAACAGTCTTCCAAGGGGTTTGCCAGCCAGGGCATACATAACTCAAATTTCAAAACAGAAGCACACAACACAAATCTAGGAATTTGAGGCCCACACTGTTGCAATCATGTTGCCTCCTTGGACCGTAAGGAGCAAGGAAAAAAAGAATACACTCAAAAGATCTTCAGCTAGAGTGGCATAATGCATTTTGATACCACCAAAAGATGCAGGGGATAGTCAACTTGGGGCAACAAACGCAAATGTCAATTGGTGGCATTGCTTTCAAGAAGTAAACCCCTCCTTCAGGGGATAGCTTAGCACCCCATATCAGCAGTTCAGGACACAAGCGTGAGAGACCAAAAGGATGAAGTGCAACCGAAACTTTAGCAACTGCCCGTGCAAATGGTCACCTAGTTATCGTTTCCTTGGCAAGTTTATATTTTTGCATATCCAGAAGACACCTTTCTAAGCACTTCACCAGTAAGCGCCGCGTCGTACTAAGTTGCCACATGCCAAACTTCCATTAGAACAAAACAGGTGTTAAGCAGCACTAACCGTCACTTTTCTTTGTCCAGGTCGCTAGCGCACCTATGCGTGGATAAAGCCAACGGACTTTCTGCGCCACTAAACGTGGCATATTTTGCTCGTATATCTTTCAAAAACAGATAATCGAGTAATCGACGCTGCAAAAGACTATCCTTTTGACACCAATGAACGGTTGCGGCTAAGAAGAGAAAGAAGAGCCACGTATAAGCAAAGCACAAATAAATGATCACTATGGTCAGTATGCAAAAGCAACTTTTTTACAAAAAGAAAAGAAAAGAAAGTTATTTGCTGGCAGAATTGGCTGCGGATACAAGCAAAGCCAGAAGCCACGGTGCTACCGTGATTAGACCGGTAATCAAGTCTAGCAACTGAGTCCGCAAGCTCAAGGACAAAATCAAACGAACCAAACCACTCACGTACCATCTACGCAACACGGGACAAAACGTGAAGTGTCCGCAAAGAGGAAAGAAAAAAAAAACTACAGTTCAGAACTCGTCAGTCCAACATACATCCAACTCCCCTGGAGCACCGGACGCGAAATCGAACACTCAAATCCTCCACGGCCGAAGAAAGGAAACAACCCTCCCCCACATCGAAGTCCAAGCCGCCCTTGCATGTACGGAACGGAATCGGAATACCAAAATACTTCTAGCAAGAGCGACTCACCGAGGATCGCCAGCTCGGGGCTCGGATCCCAGCCGCGCAGCGCTGAACCAACCCGACGGCGGGGCGGCGGTGGAGATCTCGAGAAGCTTCCGCCCCTCCGCGCGACAACCAACGACCCCTCTCTCTTTTTCTGTTTGGACGAGAACTAGGAGGAGGTTTTGCCACCACGGCGCTCAGCGAACGTGGTGGGGGTGGGGGGATAAGCGAGGAGAGGAGAAGACTGCGAGGGAGCGAGCGAGCGAGGAGAATGGAATGCAAACAGGTGGAGAACGAGAGGGAGGGGGCAAGGGAAGAAGCGGAAGGGGATGAGGGCGGAGTGGTGGGGCCCACCGTGGTGCCTATGCGACGCGGGGCCCGCGAGGGTGGAAGAGGGAAAAGGTTGCGCTGCCGCGATGCCCTTGTTGCGCTTTTCAGGGGCAGGACCGTCATTTGTGCCGCGCGGCCAAGGATAAGGGGCCGCCCGGGCGGGCGCCACGTGCGCGGCGCTTTTCGCCAAGTGGCGGTGGGGCCTTGCCCACTGGCTGTGTTGTGTAGTGTAGACTCGTGACGCGCGCGCCCTCACCCCCGCGGCGATCGGAATGGCCGGAACGGCGGCGCAGGCGACCAACCATACGGCGTCAAAGCTGGGGGTTCCGGCCGGGCACGCGCGCCGGCGCACGCAACAGCGTGAAAAGGGAAGCGACGCCCTATTTTTTTTTCTGTTCTTTTTCTCACCTCGACAGAATTTTGGAACAAAGAATATCGTAGTGGCAGGTGCAGCACCGCGAGCTCGAGATCGCAAGAGGCTGAAACGGAGACGGGCACTGCGGCATCGGTGGAGGCACCGTAGGAAGATGAGATCCTTCTCCTATCCTAAGAACAAGAAGCTGTGGATAGCTTTAGATTGGGCCTTTTTCCGACGAGACCTGTCTGCCCCCACTCTACGACTACTACAAGTCTGCTGGCGATGATGAGGCTATGGCCTGAGCCATATCCAGGAGGAATCAACACGAGGGAGGACGGTGACTTTTATCCGGGCCCGGTTGAGTGGTCGAGTGGAGCCTCGTGTCACGACCAGCGTCCAACCAAAGTGGATCGTTCTACCCGGCCGGCCTAATTTTTCTACGGGTCAGGAATAGTACGTTCTACTAAGCCGGTGCTAAGAGTACTGGGCACCGCCGGCCACCGAGATCGAGCAGATCAGCTCGTCGTCCGCCGGCGAACGTACACCCCGGTCGTGATGAGTTCAGAAGTACCAGCCAGCACTGACGAGACGTGCACGGACGAAGCGTGACGCACCGCGCACCTCGAGGCCGTGACGCTTGTGTTTGCGCTCTTGTGGACACCGAACGTTGGGCGACCAAGGTTCCAAGGCTATGCGCATGGACAGCAGCCAAACTCTGCGTTTTTTTTCCACAGCCGCAACATGCCATGATGTCGTGTTTTTCGTTCAGGCCAACCGAGACAGGTATTTCTGCAGACCGTTTTGCCTGCCTGCATCGAGTCCATAGTAGCTCTGTCCGCGTGTTCATCGACTACTGTTCGCTCCCCGTCGTGTTCACCTGAGGGGGAGGCGACGACTGGACAAAGTACACTGCATCCAATCCAAGCATTGATCCTCGTCGTGTCGTGTGAGTCAGGACTCTAGCTCCTGCGGCCCGAAAAGGGCAGGAAAGGCACACGTAACACGATAGGATCGCCAGCCCGCAGCTACCTGAGCGTTCTCGCAACGTGGACTCAGGTAGCCCAACGAATCTGGCACTGGCACACGTACAGTGGCATGCTAGTCCTGACCTGGGTGTGCTGTGGCCGTGTAGAGAGAGCACAGGCCAGCGGCGGCAGCCGTCGTCGACGACTCGACCTCGACGTGACCCGCCCCTGCCAATGCCGGTGCCAGCTGCCGTCTCGCGTCGCTGTTTGTCCCGTTGGTATACCGGGGACGAAAAGGAGGCGGTCGCCGTCGGCCGTCGTGACAAAAGAGGGCGTCGCTGTGTGTATTGATTCGGGGCGTGTAATGCGATCCGTATATGCAGGGGTGGAGGTGCCGATTCCCCCGTGGGAACCCTGTGCTCTCGGCATATATGGCCAGCTGCCTGACCGTTCCAGAGCATGGAATTCGAATACATGCCCCGCTTTGACGCAGAAATAAATTGGGTGGGGAACGTCCCCAAGCAGCCATCCGTGAGGACCCAGTGCCCGATGACTGACGCGTGTCCACGGAGCAAATCAACACTCCCCCATCGCATGCTCCCCCGACCAGAAAAGATGCATCTCGGCTCCCGTCGGCTCGGCTCCAGTTTTCCCAGTTCAGCACACGCAGCTCGGCTCCATCGGCTCCAGATGATTTACTTCCCAAAAACCAAATACGTAACTGAGCCTTTCACGCACATGAAATCGGAAGACAACCCTCGCATACGCCATGGGAGCCTTCTCCAGAGAAGGCATCTGCAGCCGCCGCCATGGCAGGAGATCCGGAGGAAGACAATGATCTCCACTCGTCGCCTAAGGATCAACACGAGCCTTCCCTGACACACGACATGGAGCAACCAATGTTGGTAGGGCATCTCACGGCACACAACCATCATAATGTACAGATCAAACTCCATTGATCCTGTCAAAGGCAAACTAATACAATAGCACGCTGCACATATCAAACATTGGCGCTTGATCCTATGAATAAAAAATTTCTACACATCAGTAATTTTATCACAACAATCTACAATCCTGAATAGTCCAACATTTGCAGTGTACACTGCTGCAATGAAATGACACCCAGCTTCGTGGTGATCAACGACTACAGACTACAATTTTACTGCTCGCAGAAGTTCAACCGTAGTTATCATCCCTGGCCTTCTATGCTCAGTAGCAAAATCGACATAGTTGGCATACCCCAACAATCTAGAAATTGTGTCATAAATTAACCTGAACATAGAGAAAATAAATTTGAACATGTCAGTTTGAGTGCTTCCATCTATGCTGAAACTCATGCAAAATAACCAAATGTAATAGATGTCATGAGATAAGGTTAAATCAGATAAAAAAGAGGCCTTGCAGTGCTTACCCATGGCAGCTGCCAGTTGCACAATCTCCATCAAAGTGAACATTAACATTCAGAAACTAGCTGCAACCAACGAACATTAACATTCAGAGAATCAGAGTCACTGCCATGTGCTGGATAACAATGGAGAGTGAACATTCAGATATCCTGACAGTTGCTTACCCTGACGCACCTCTTCTCGTCGCCAATGAAGGGATGACATCAGACGATGGAGGTGACCCAGTCAGATGAGGGAAGTGGAGATGACACATGACATTGCCGGAAGTTGGGAGCAGGGGGGGCGCAGCGGGGATGTACAAGAGTACCTTGGCATGGCAGGACGAGAGGAGAGCCAGCGGGTGCGGCGGCGGAGCCAGGGTCGTCCACTCGTCGCGTACTCACGTGTCGTTTTCGTGCGGATGAGGAACGAATGAGCGGTACGAGGCTACGAGCCGATGGCTGAATTTGGAAAGCTAGAGCCGAGCTGTGGTCGGGGGAGCGTGCGATGGAGGAGCGTTGATTTGCTCCATGGGCACGTGTCGGTCATTGGAGCCGGGTCCTCACGGACGGCTGTTTGGGGACGTTCCCCACCCAATTTATTTCTCTTTGACGCTTGCTATCGCGAACGAACATGGCGCGGTTAGTACGGCGGTACGTGGACAGCATCCGGGGTCCTTTGAAATCTAGGGCAAATAGGGGCAGCAACTGATGAGCATTAGTTTCGAGCGGTCTCGTTTCCTCGGTATAACTAGTGGGAGGGTTTTGGAGAAAATTATGCTCCAACGGAATCTTTTTACATTTTTTTTTTCAAAATTTTTTGGGACAAACCAATAATCCACTCAACCTCTCTACAAATAAAGGCAAAGCTTATTCTCTCTCAATATTATAGTTGCTAATGGGACATGGTTATTGGAAGATTGCAAAACTATCTCTCCCGTGGATTATTGTGACATCCCAATATCGTGTTTTTAGGAAGGGTTTGTATCTTTACGGTGATCGACACCCGCATTTTCTTCTTTTCCGGCTTCTTTTTCCTCCTACCCATCTCCTTCTCTCGCTGCCTCACCCAGCCAGCTATTGCCACCATGGTCCAGCCCTCCCCCCGCCCAAGTGACGCGGCCCTAGCCCATCTTGTCTGTCCTAGCCGCCACCTTGACTGTGGGTGTAGAGTCCTGACGGACTAAACAACCCTGGCGGCCCATCCTATGGGCCGGCCCATGAACAAGACTTGACGCACAAGACAAGGATTAGTCCTAGTCGGTTTGGATATACTATATTTGGGAATTAGAGATAAACTTGTAAAAGTCTCCTAGTCCTATACGATTCCCATGTAACCCTGCCCTCCGGACTATATAAGGGGAGGCAGGGACCCCTTCAAAATAAGTTCATCAATACAAGAAACACCATGCAGGACGTAGGGTATTGCTCTCTGGCGACCCGAACCTGTCTAAAACCGTCTCTTGTCACCTTCGGCTCTAGATTCTCGACGACTTCTCCCTAAACCCTTCTCTCGGGGTACCCCCTCGAGAACCCAGTCAGCATAAATCGCCGACACTTTGGCGCCGTCCGTGGGGTCCTACTCGTCGAGTCTTCAGTAAAGAGTCGATGGCCTCCTTTAGCGCCTCCATCGTCACCAAGTTCGAGGCAGGTGCCTCCTTCATCTTCGGCTCCTGGCTTTGCACCGCAAACCAGGAAGGCGAGATTCAACACCAACTGCGCGACGAGGTGGCTGTACCAGCTTCGCCACGCTCGCAAACCACTCCGCGAGGATCTCGGAAAATCCCAAATTCCGACACGATCCCTGGATCGTATCCTACTCGGAGGAGTACATGGCGCCCGAAGCAGATTCAATCCCGGGCAGACCACGTCAATCCAACCCCTATCAAGGGGCAGGATCAATCCACGTGTCCACGACTCCCCGGCGGACTCCGGATCACTTCCGAATCCCGCCAGGGTTCGACGATCAGGACCGTGACAGCAACCCCGCGTGAAGCTTACGGGCTGCATGGCTGCACTCAACCGCTTTATCTCCAAATTGGGGGAACGCAGGACTGAGTTCTTCAAGCTACTCAAGAAGCAAGACAGATTCCAGTGGTCTCAGGAAGCTCAAGTCGCCTTCGACAAGCTCAAGCTGTTCCTGACTACACCACCTGTGCTCACCGCACCGCTCCCGGGCGAAGACCTCTTGCTCTACATTTCAGCAACCACTAATGTCGTCAGCGCCGCCATTGTTGTTGAACGCGATGAGGAAGGCCATCTCCAGAAGATTCAACGGCCTGTGTACTTTGTGAGCGAAGTCCTCTCGGATTCCAAATCCAGGTACCCTCAAGTTCAAAAAATTCTATATGCTGTCTTAATGACATCCAGAAAATTGCGGCATTACTTCGACACCTACAAGATCATCGTGGTTACTGGTTATCCTATTGGCGAGATTCTCCATAATCAAGACGCTACAGGGCGTATCGCCAAGTGGGTTGTTGAGCTCGGAACATACAGCATTGAGTTCCGTTCTCGCACGGCCATGAAGTCTCAAGTCCTTACTGATTTCATATCGGAATGGACCGAGCACAATCTCCCAGTCGCCACTACCAAGCCTGAGCATTGGATCATGTATTTCGACGGATCACTCAAGCTAGAAGGCGGGGGCGCTGGAGTTCTGTTGATCTCACCTCGAGGGGATCCACTCAAGTATGTTCTGCAGATTCAGTTCGCTGTCACCAACAACGCTGCAGAATACGAAGCACTTCTTCACGGCATGAAGATGGCCATCACCCTCAATATCAAGCGTCTGTTGGTATATGGGGACTCAATGTTGGTCATCAAACAAGTCAATAAGGATTGGAACCGAAACCATGAAGACATGGACGCATACTGTGAAGAAGTTCGGAAATTGGAAAAA
The DNA here is from genome assembly GCA_015342445.1 of Digitaria exilis. Taxonomy (NCBI): domain Eukaryota; kingdom Viridiplantae; phylum Streptophyta; class Magnoliopsida; order Poales; family Poaceae; genus Digitaria; species Digitaria exilis. Next base: position 193,047 of record JACEFO010001390.1, on the reverse strand, counting down.
CACTTCCTCGGCATTGAATTTCATCATGTCGAGCGAGATTACAACGTCGCTGCAGACGTCCTATCAAAACTGGGTTCTTCCAGGGCAGAGGTGCCTAGCGGGGTGTTCGTCAATGAACTCTCCACGCCGTCGAACTCTGCAGCATTAACTTCTGATGATACAACCGCAGCTCCCGAGGTTATGCTCATTGATGCCACTTGGAGTGCTCCGATTATAGACTACATCTTGCACAACAAACTCCCTGCCGAGAAGGCAGAAGCTCAGCAAATTGTCCGCCGTAGCAAGTCCTATGTTATAATCGGCGATACACTGTACCGACGTGGTGCACGTTCTGGCGCATTGATGAAATGTGTCTCGCAGCAAGAAGGAGTCAACATCCTGGAGGAAATTCACGTAGGAGAATGTGGCAATCATGCAGCTTCCCGCACCATCGTAGGCAAAGCCTTCCGTGCCGGGTTCTACTGGCCTACAGCTCTACACGACGCTGAGGAAATTGTTCGTCACTGCAAGGGTTGTCAATATTTCGCTCATCACTCACATCAGCCTGCTCACAAGATCAAATTGATACCTCCGTCATGGCTATTTGCATGCTGGGGTCTTGATATGATTGGGAAACTACCCAGGGCGCCTGGTGGATTTGAATATTGCTTCGTCGCAATCGACAAATTTACAAAGTGGATAGAAGTCTTTCCAGTTGTTAAGCCAACCTCTGAGAAAGCAGTCCAATTTCTCCAAGAATTGATTCTTCGCTTCGGGATACCACACCAAATCATTACAGATTTGGGTACCACCTTCACAGGCAACAAGTTTTGGGACTACTGTGAAGATCGCAGCATCGAGGTATCCTATGCTTCTGTTGCCCATCCTCGTGCCAACGGACAAGTTGAAAGGGCCAATGGCATGCTCCTTGATGGACTTAAAGCTCGCATGGAAAGAACCCTGAAGAAAGCAGAAGGCCGGTGGATGAAAGAGCTCTTTCCAGTTGTCTGGGGCCTCCGATCTCAACCCAGTAAAGCTACAGGGCAATCTCCATTCTTCCTGGTGTATGGCTCAGAGGCTGTTCTACCTGTTGACGTCATGCACGGCGCTCCTCGCGTTGAGGAGTTCCAAGAAGCCATGGCGGACGAACAACGAATGCTGGAAGTCGATACGGCCGAAGAAGTGCGACTGTCCGCCTTGTTATACAACGCTGCGTATCTCCAGGGACTCCGCAGATTCCATGACAAAAATGTGAAGACAAGATCATTCCAAATTGGAGACTTGGTGCTACGACGAATCCAAAATACAGCCGGTCACTCCAAGCTTACTTCACCTTGGGATGGTCCATTCATTGTTTCCAAGGTACTCAAACCAGGCACCTACAGACTTCAAACAGAAGACGGTGTGGAATTACCAAATCCTTGGAATATAGAACACCTACGCAAATTCTACGCGTAGCTCCTTCACTACAGCAGTGCTTCGGCACCACAAGAACCAATTGCTTCGGCACCCAGAGTTCTTCTGTAAACATTGCTACAGCAATATATGAACTAATTGCTTCGGCATTACATGTTCTCTTGTACCGTTGTTCCGGCAACGAGATATATCTCAATAAAGCTCCCTTTATTGGGTTGTTTATTTGTCTTCGTGACATTATCTAAAAAACTTCCGTGTTCTTTTTAGACTTGGAAAGTTTCTTTTACGTACATTCGGAGCCTATAACTGAGGTCTATCCGGGTTCTTTCGAGGCCACGAACGGATCTGTTCCTCCTATTATGCTACTTTGTGGTAGTTTCCAGCTCAACGCTGCCGCTCCGTGGGTCTTACTGGGTTCTTGCCTCGGCAAACCATATACAGTTAGTTCCCAAGTATCCTCTCGGGGTACATTTTATTAGATAGCTTACGCTATACGAAATCTCCCTGGGTTCCTTCGGGCCCTTAACAGGGTTGTTTTTCACAAGTTAAAATCTACGCAACGTACATTTTGACTAAGTCCTGGTTACTAACACAGAGACAACCCGGGAATTCACAGAAATTCTTGGTTTTTCTTCATAACATGGCACTAAATATATTACATTGCATGAAACTTATATTACAATAATATTTGTTTATATTTACAGCCTAAGGCTCTGAGCAATTGCTTCTGCAACTGGCTCGGCCTCTTGCTTCAGGTCCCTGAAGGCAGACTCAGAACAGTTTGGCTCTGCGCCTTCAACTAGTTTGCCTATGTCTACCTCCGGGTACCTGGACTTAACTACAGCCAGGACATGCACAAGACAAGCCTTCGACGATCTCTTGATGTATGCTTTCAGCTGTCTTGGCATGGCCTTCAGGCGCTCCAGGAATGTTTGCGGTGCTGCAGGGTCTTCAGGGACCAAGGCTTTCACCACCGGATTCGCTGCCTTCTCTAGCAGCGAGATCCGGTTCAGGGCTTCCGCCAGGTCGTCGTCTGACTTCTTCATCAACCGCAATGACTCTTCGAGCTCTGACATCCTCCTGGCCGCCTGTTCGAGCTTCTCGTCCAGCACCTTCTTGTCTGCAAGATGCTTCTGTGCCTGGACGAGATCATTGGCAAGCTGACTCTTCTCGGCGCGAGCATCATCCAAGTCTTTGGCAAGTTTTTGTTGTTGCTCGAGGACTTGGATTAGCTGCGCATCAGCATCCTTGCGTTGCTTGACCGCCACTCTGAGTTCTTCTTAGAGGCTTTCATGCTCAGCAGAGAGGGTCTTCAACGCTTCTTCGTAACGGTTGGCCACGTTGGACCAATCCGTCATCTTGCTCTGGGCTGCTGCTAGCTGCTGTTGCACCCCTGAGAACACAAGACAACGGCAGGGTTGATATTCAACAAAGGCAGTGGAAAAGTTGTTACAATTTCGGTAGCGGCAGAGTACCTTTAAGCTCTGTTTTCGTCGTTGCAAGCTTCTTTTTCATGTCCTCCTTCTCTGTGGCCAATTCCTTGGTCCGCAGGTGCAAAGTGCGGATCATGTCGGCGTCGTCCGCCTCCTGGAGTTTCCGATCTTCGCGCTCACGCTCCAGCTCCTTCTGGAGACGGTCCGTCTTGGCGTGCATCAGGGATATGTTGTGGAGGTACTCGGTCTTCTTCCTTGATGCCTCGCCAACAGCCTACAACAGAGTTGTTATAAGAAATGCTTCATCAATATTACAAGACCAGGGTTGTTTTACTAACCTTGAAGTAGGCTACTGCCCTCTCAGCGTGGTACAGTCCCCTGTCGATATGGTGCTCATCCTCCTCCGCGTCCAATATATACTCGAAGGTCTGCGGGTTCGGATTGAGCATTGGGTCGAAGCTCCCGATGCGGAAGCTCCCACCCTCTTCTTCAGCTCCAGTACTCTTGGGTACTCTGGGGATCTCTTCAATCATTTGCTCTGGGGTTGTTGCTTCAGTTTGTTTGCCCCTTGAGCACTCTGCTTCCGCCCCGGCCTGGGTTGTTTCTGCGACGCTCGGGGGCTGCGCAGAGGACTGATCACGGCGTTCCAGTTCGGATTCTGCAACCACCGTTTCCGTGACCAGTTGTTCGATACCCGCCAGCACCTCAGCAATTGTTTCTTCGACTTGGGCTTCTTCTGGTGCTGGCGGGTCTGATGGCAGAGCTGCTTGCACTTCCGGCAGGGTTGTTTCTGGAACAACCCTGGGTTCTTCGGGCACTGCGGCCTCTGGCTCTACAGCTGCATGGTCAACCGAGGATTCTACCCTGGTTGTTGCTGGAGTATCTTCAACTCTGGAACAATAATGTTTGTTAGTCCCGATAGTATATTATAATGGTATATTCGACACTACTTCACGAATTACTTACATGGTGGAGGGTCGCATGGGGATTTCTGGTTCCCCCAAGGTGAACTCTTCCTCCACCTCCTGCTCCGCTGCCGAAGGTCCTGCTGGACATGGTTCTTCAGAGAATGGTGCGGTCCTTACAAATGGCGCGGAGACAGGGTTGAAGATCTCGTGCAGAATTTCTTCATCAGATAATGTACGTCGAGCAGAGCTGCTTTGCTGCGGCATGCTGGTTCCAATTTCTCCTATAGCTATCCCCACTGACGATGTTGTCCTGGGTTGTGGAGATACCTTTGCCCTCTCCTCTGGGATTGTTCTGGCTCGGGGCTTGGGCAAGGTGCGTGCTCTCTTGGGCACTGGTGCTTGTGCTTCTGATGGCGCTGGTCTCTTGGACCTTTCTGTTCCCCTGGAGGTCGCTCCTGACTTGGATTGAGATTCTTCAGGGTCCTGTGGTTCAAGTTTAATCATTGGCTCGTCAGGGTCTTCAATAGCAGTTGGCTTGCTTGGGCGACCTTGATCTCTTACCTTTGGATCTACACACCGAGCCAACAGAGCAGCTTCTTCGGTGTTGGTCGGGTCCAGGGGTGGCAAACTCACATAGAGTGCGCGCCGGGCTTCATACTGTGATGATCAAGATATTAGTTCACAATATATTTTCCACAATGCAGAAATGTATTCAGATAAGGAATTTACCTCAGGTATCATGGTAATTGCGGAAATTTCCATTATCTCTGGAAATTGTTCGTCGGTGACCACCAGAAACTTCTTCAGGAGTTGATTCATTCTCTTCTCTGACAAGTCTCCGGTGGCATTCCTTGAGGGGTCTGCTTCCCCAGAGTACAAGTACCCTGGGTTACAGCGTTGCTTGCATGGCTGGATCCTCCTCAGCAGGAATGACTTATATACCATGGCCCCTGTCAGCCCTTGTGCCTTTAGGTCTCTGATCATGTTGAGCAGATCAGGGATTTGCATGGCTTGGTTGACTCCAACTGTCTCGCTCCAGAATGGCTTCATTACTGGAGGATTTCCTGAGCGGCTCTGCAACTGTGGCTGGTGGTTCCATGCATAGAACCATTCTTTCTGCCAGTCCTTGAGGCTTTTCTTCGTTGTGTAATCCAAATATACCGGCCTCATGCCCTGGCGGAACTGGATAACTACTTTGCCTACCACTTGCAGTGGCCCGCTGGAGGTCTTTACCCTAAACAGATGGCGGAAAAGGGCAAAATGCGGATCTATTCCTATGAATGCTTCGCATAAATGGATGTAAATGGATAGATTCAGAATGGAGTTGGGATTCAGGTGACACAGCTCAATCCCATAAAACTGTAGCACACGGCGGAAAAAATCACAAGTTGGTATGCCAAAACCAACTTCATAGAAGGCTTTCCATACCGTGATTTCCTCAGTTTCCTCGGTGGGGTATTCGTGCCCGTGAGCGCTTCTCCACTGACTGATTTCTTGCGCTGGCAAGAATCCATCTGCCTCTAGGGCCTTGATGTGTTTCTCCTTCAGAATACTGGTCGGCCAGTCGCTGATCGGATCTTCGATGATTGGCATGTCTCCCGCGGACGCTGCCTCCTCGGTCGTAACGACCTGCTTCATGGCCTCTGCCGTCCTCTTTGAGCCCTTGCCGCGGCTGGATCCTTCACCACCGGCCATTGGGATCTCTTGAGATTTGGTGTGGATTGGATTTCAGATTGGGGGAAGATGTGGATGCTTGAGCGTGGTCTCTGGATCGCGAGAACTGCAACTGTCACAAACCCTAGATCTGTTTTGCGAAAGTGTACGGATACGAAGGGTCGCGAGCGGTTTATATGGATTTTTCCGAAGCGTTACTTCGGTAATTTTCACTTTTGGTCCTTTCTTGATCCTATATTTGAATTCGTTCAAATTTAGGCTCGGGGGCTGTGGACATATTTTCAGGAAATATTTTTCTGAGACTTTTCGGCTTCAATTGATAAATTTATGAGGAATTCTACAAGAATTTGGGTTTCTTCGGAAATTGATTCTCTTTTGGTTCGGACTTCGAAAGAGCCTCGAATTTCTTCTTCAAAGATAAACGAGGCTCGGGGGCTGCCCAATTGGGCGCACCTAATCGGTGCGCACCAATCCGAACTTCGAGAAGATTTATGAGCACATCATTACCTATTGAACAGCATGGTTGCAACTTCCAAGATTAAAGAACCCTGTGGGTCTCAAAGAACCCTGGCGGATTCCCAAAGAACTCTGGAGGACCTCAAAGAACTCTGGAGGATCTCAAAGAACTCTGTACTTTCAACAAGGCTGTTCTTCAGGAGATAAGGTGCTCGGGGGCTTGTGGGTGTAGAGTCCTGACGGACTAAACAACCCTGGCGGCCCATCCTATGGGCCGGCCTATGAACAAGACTTGACGCACAAGACAAGGATTAGTCCTAGTCGGTTTGGATATACTATATTTGGGAATTAGAGATAAACTTGTAAAAGTCTCCTAGTCCTATACGATTCCCATGTAACCCTGCCCTCCGGACTATATAAGGGGAGGCAGGGACCCCTTCAAAACAAGTTCATCAATACAAGAAACACCATACAGGACGTAGGGTATTGCTCTCTGGCGACCCGAACCTGTCTAAAACCGTCTCTTGTCACCTTCGGCTCTAGATTCTCGACGACTTCTCCCTAAACCCTTCTCTCGGGGTACCCCCTCGAGAACCCAGTCAGCATAAATCGCCGACATTGACACTATCGCCGTCGTCGATCCTTTGCACCCCCTTCCTAACCTGGCCTGACCGTCGTCTCCCGGCCCACTGCCCATGCAGGCGTCGCCGACCTCATTCTAAGGCCTCCTTTTATAGAAGAACAGCCATATCATGGGGAACGTTTAAATAGATGTTAGTTGCCACCTCCACTAATCATTCTAAAATCACTGCACTATATGGTTTCACATGAATGTGTATGGTTCCACAAAATGATCAACCACATAGAGCAATTCTCATGGAATCACCAACCAAAAACCATTGTCTGCTAAGATAATGCTTATTGTGTTGCATAGATGCAAACATGATACATGACTAAGCACATTGCTCCTAAGCTGTTTTATCCCCACGAGCTTAAGCAAAGTGGAGAACTAAATCTCTTACAATCAAAATCCTATGATATTCTCACCAGTTTGTTCACTAAATCTCTACCGGCCTTCAGATTCGACAATCGTGCCTGAAGAATTGCCATGAGGGGGCTTCGATATTTACAGGGTTTAGAGGGTTCCCTTATTATATATCTGGTTAAACACATCACTTTGTGGGTTTTTTCTATGAATTTTCTCATACAAAGGTTTTAATGAGACAATATAAATACAAGCATATGTTATGTTTCTTTGTTCCCCCACAATAATTTTTCTATAAATTTAATGGCATATATTATTAATTTATGATATATTAACTACAATATAATTATTTTTAGTTTTCCACATGTTTTTTTAAGAAATAGAAGAGTGCTACTACCACCGTCCCAAAATATAATCATTATTTATTTCCGTATCAATATTTTACCATTCGTCGTATTCAAAAAGGTTATGAAAATATTATGTGTTTTTTTATAACATGGTTCACCATCGTACATTTTTTTAATAACACGATTAGTTAAATGTTGGCATGAAAATAAAAAATACTTATATTTTGGGTCTTGCCACAGACGGGCCCATAACAAAGTGAGCCTCGAGAGCGTCGATTAGCTCTGTTGGCCACGCGGCAGCAATCGAGAGCGGGATCTTCACGGACTGCACTTCTCCCAAACTCCGAAACGCTCCCCCGCTCCCCTCCCCTCCCCTCCCCTCCCGGAATAATCTCCGCAGCCAGAGTCGCGCCTTCACCGTCAGTGCTCAAGTGCTCAACAGGTATCTCCTCCTCCGGCTCCGACGATTCGAGCTCGTCCAACTCTGGTGGGTGGTGGTAGACGGCCGGCAAGGAGGTGGGTCCTCCTCCTCCTGCTGCCCCTGCTCCTCATTCCTCTCGGATTGAGGCATGGTGGTGGGTGGGTTAGGGTTTCCAGTTCGTGATCGTCGGGGGAGGGTTACATCTCGGGCGGGCTTAGAAGAGCTTCTGGCGGCCGAAGTAGGTGCGGCGGCGGTAGCGGATCGAGGTCGTCGGTGATAATGCGAGGGCTCACGGTTTAGTTTGTTTGTTTAATATGCCTTTTCATCGGATTCGGGGGTACTCGTTGGGCACACATTTCTATTGGTTTCCTACTTTCCTGTGTTGCGGGAAGGTGATTATTTCCTCCCTGAAGCGGGGATGAGGAAATAAATCCTTTTAAACATTGTCAGAAAAAAGCTGCAAGCTTTTGCTTCATCCAGAGCTGGGATGTGGGAGGTCATATGCGTTTCTTCACGCATGCAGTGTATGAAAGAAAATTGGGGGTTACTTCCCAAAGGTTATGAATTTATAATTATAGCTGATGAGAACTATATGAGTACACCCTCCTTTATTTTAGTAGTATATGAATTGTGTAAAGACTTTGATTCAACCTGAAAAGTAGACTAGACAGATAGTGTAAATGCCTGCTTTATCATCAGATGTCTCCTGGGTGCTCATCAGGGGCGGATCTAGGATTGGACTAAGCCCCGGGCTAATCTAGCTAAGACATGTTGCAACTGAGCTTTAGGTATAATACTTCTTTAGTTTTTTTAAAGGGAAAAGCTATTTGAAACTAGCTTCCGTGTAAATTTTGGCCTAGGACCAGGGCTGCAGCCCGGGCAGCCCGGGTCACAGATCCGCCACTGGTGCTCATGGTCATTTAGAGAAGCACAATGTCTGATGGGAAAGATTCCTCAGCCGAAGGCTCTTGTGGCACACTATTTCCAGTGCAATTTTGTGATGGCATTTGAATATGAATGGTGCAGGTTTTGAGAAACAGAACTTACGCACATCTTTTGGATAAGATTCCTGACAAGTTATGCCAATGGATCGAGTACCGAACGGAAAGCACAAGGGTTCTGTCAGCCGGCCAAGAGTTGTTGTGCTAGATTCAGACTCTAGCTCTGACTCAGAAGGTAACAGCGCGTTTGGTTTTCATGATACAAACTATTTCCATCTATAACTCATGAAATGTCCGGCATCCTTTTAACACATGTATTGCTGATTTAACTCTTGACATTCGGGACATGCCGTGTAAGGCATGTTTGCTGTTCTTTCGTATAGCATTTATTTAATGTAAGCATGCCTCTACAGTCTACATGCAGCGGAGAAATGAAGTATCCCGCAGGATCATAATGATCATTACATCAACGAAATTCTGAAATCTATAATGTTGCTACCAATGAATAGTATGATGTATGGTTGGACGTTGAAGCCTGTAGCACTCATACAGCACTGCCTGTTTGTAGGTTTTGTAGAAGAACCGACTCCTGTTCACTCCAAGTCAAACGGGAAGGCATCATCTGGGAGCCTAAAAACTGGTGGAAAGGGTTCGTCCTTCTCTAAAGGTAAACATGCAGAATGTAACCACACATTATCCCCTTCAAAATGTACTTAAATGTTTGTGCTATAGATCAGATATTTACATCTGTCTGGTATTACGTTTATTTCTTTCTCCCACATACTGTGTTGTCAATGATAATATTTTCCTCCCGTTTAGGAGAAGGAAGCAAAGGAAAGGCATACAGTGGTGGCAAAGGTGGAAAGGGCTCTTCATCAGCTGTAGTGCCTACTAAGTCTGACGCAGATCTAAAGCTGGACCTTGGTCAGTTCAGTTCCTTTTCAGTGAAATTCACAGAATGCACACCTTATTTTGATGCTAATTACTCAATCTTGTAAGTCTGGAATAGACTATTAGTGTTTTTTTTTTCTGGGTATGTGTGGGCACGTGGAATGCTAACCTTTTTGGCTTTGTGTTGAGGTTATTGTAGCCTAAAACTTTATCAGATCAGGTTGTGAAAAGAAGGTCCACTTGTGTCTGGTATGGCAATTCCCTAGGTGTGTTTGGGTATCTCAACCCATGCTGCTTCTTGGCATTGGGAGTTCTTTCCCCCTTTTGTTGTCTCTGTTCTTCACCCTGAGAACTAGGGTTAGGGAGGTTTTGTATGAGGACTGCTGGACTAGACACTTAGGCAGTGGTTTGTGAGATATTGGAACATGTCTTTATTTGTTGCCTGCACTTGGTGTTTTGTTAATCAACAGTATACTATTTACTTTTACTGGCTCTTGTGTTTTCTACAGCATAACTTTCCAGTTAAAATCATTCTTTTCCTACCCCTATGTGTAATTCTTGTCTCCCTTCTTATAAGTTGGTCAGCATGCTCAGTTTCTTGCAAGCATCTGTCTGTAGAAGGCTGAGATGAGAAATCTTTTGCTTGTTGATGTATGCACACTAGTTGTTTGGGAAAATGCATTTGAAAATTAGCTATATTTATGTTGTTAAGGCATGAGTTTTGAGCTCAAATGTCCTATCTTAGTGGTATATGAGAAAATACTATAGTTTTATGCCATTTTTAATACGCAGTAATCTGGTTTCCATGAGCCCATATCTCTAAACAAACTGTGTAAGCTTATCCTACTACCTTCTTATGTAATCACGTGCATGGAAATAATTTAATTTTTCTGTTGTTATAATTGGTTGTAGATATCCCTCCAAATTCTAGGATCCTAATGAATTGTGAAGCAACTGAACTGTTGCAAGAAATTCATGAACATATGGCTATCTTATCAGAGGATCCCAAGATCAAAATTCCCGAGTAAGAATATTTGCTGTTTGCTGTTTGGGTTGTGCTCTGAGTGATTAATCACTCTCTGCAATGTTCAAGTCTCTTAGCTGTTTGGCTTCTTGTATACTCTTTCTTGTTTCTTGTGCAGGTCATTTGACAAAGCTTTCAAATATGCAAAAGATGGAAATCATTTCACTGCTGCAAGCTCTGTGAAACAAGCTCTGGAGTATCCTTTTTTTAACTATATATATAGAGCTATTAGAACTTGTATCGAGTTGTATTACTTCATCAAGCATTTCATTTTAGCAGTTCAGTTCCTTGACTTGTTGCTGTAGACCTCTTAAAAAATGTGGTGTTAATGATGGCGAGGTTAGATACTTAATTTCCTATTCCTCTTTCTGACTTTTCTTTATGTAGCACCACCTCTCATCTCACTCTTTACCACTTTTATCTGTTGGTAACAGATCTGCATGATAGCAAACATTGTGCCTGAAACCATTGAAGAGGTCTATGCATTAGTGCCATCTCTCAAGGTCAGCCTCTTTCTTGTCACTTAAGTACTTTTATATTCTGAACCTACCAACATCTAGTTTTTTTGTAAAAATCCAAATTTGTCTGTATACAGGCCAATAGATCACTTAATGAAGGTCCAATCACTGAGGTTCTTGCTGCTCTTGATAACATAAAAGCAGCCAAGTGAATCTCCAATAGAACTAGGCAGGTAATCCTCATGCAGATATTCGAATAACACATAATCCTGGCTATACACCTTTCTTACTGGCCTCCATTGCCTCTAATCTGAAGCAGATGCTGATCAAGGAAGCGGAAACTGCAAATCGGCCCTTTGATGTTTTGCATGTTCTGCATAATCGGGTTATTCTGTATATATAAAAACCGCAGCTTGTGCTGCATGAACTTCCCCTAGGATGTCTAACTGCTGAAGCGCAGAATCAGCAGAGTGGTTGAACTAGTCTACTCAGAACTGATAAGTACTGCCCACACTTGGCTACTAGCATGAACAACGAAGCTGTTGACTTCCTGCCATCTGTTGATTCTTTCCTGCTTACTTGCTCTAGTTTATGCGCAGTTCTTGTCTTTACGATGTTTGCTTTAGGGTTCTAGGTTTCTGTCGTGCATCGTGAAAGCTGGGATTGCCTTGGCGCCTCGATGGTGGATTTTGAGTGTTCAGATGGTATGGCACCTTAATGTTCTGCTTCTGCATTCTGATTGAGAATCAGCAGAGAATGCTACTGTGGTTATAGTATGGTTTGTTAAACTATCAACACTAATGGCACAAAACCAAGTACACCGTCTGAAGTTATCAAGCCCGGACAGTCTCACAGTCACAGCATGGCAACACAATGCGAGATGCATGCGCAAGTGGGGTAGCTAGTGTACTGTGTAGTAACACCTGGGAACCTGACGTCGATCACCCACGACGGCACGACGCCTGACCAAATTGCTCACTGGCTAGCGCCCGCGGGGTAATCGAACGGCAGCGGCTGCACGTCGTCGCTGAGCGGGCCGGCGTGCCGGAACCCGTACGCCCTGAGCACCTGGTCGTCGGCGAAGTTGAGCGCGCGGCGCATGCCCTCCTCGCAGCTGTCCCCGGAGTAGTCCTCGTTCCGGTGGCCGCTGCACGGCTGGCACCCCGTGAAGTGCGTCACGAAGGGGCGTCGCCACCCACGCACCCCGGCCTCCTCCAGCCCTGCCCTCGCCAACGCCTCATTCCTCGCCGCGGCGCGCACGACGTGCTCTACCTCTGCGCGCCGCCTCCGCAGCGCCGCCAACCCCGGCCGCCGCTCCATCGCCTCGTACCTCTCCGTGATGTTGCCGAGCCGCCCCACGATCTCCACCCAGTAGCCCTCGAGGTAGTAGCCGCTCTCCAGGAACACCTTCTCCCGCCACGGTCTGCCACCCTGCAGCAGCAGCAGGTACACGAGCGCCGACTGGTCGTCCGACTCGTCGAACACCTTGTCCTTGAACGTGGACTTGAGCACGGCGCCCCATCGATGGTAGTCCGGTGAGTCGGGCCCCATGGCGGCCCACGCGTCCATGAAGTCGAGCGACCACTGGCAGTTCCGGATGAGGAACACCCCGGCGTTGAGGCTGGTCCATGACCTGTTGGCTTCTTCCTCGAACACGAGGCGTGGCCAGCCGTGGACGACGAGGTTGTGGCCACGGTACCGGCGCAGCGGGAGGGCGAAGTCCATGTCGGTGAGGACTGCGTCGGAGTCGACCCACCACAACCACTCCACCTCCGGGGGGCCACCATGGCGGCCCGGATCGCCGGTATCTTGGCCCAGTACCTGTCCATCGACGGCCGCAGCAGCGCCGTGTTGTACAGCAGCGGCATGCCGTGGAGCCTGCAGTAGTCGGCCCTGTTCTTCAGCAGCCGGAGCAGCGTGTGGTCTCCGCCCGGGGCGCCGCACGGCGCAGGCTGCGAGCCGGACACCATCAGGACGCGCTCGGCGGTGGCGCCGGAAATGAGCTCCGGGTGCGCGCGCGCCCACGCGGCGCGCTTCTCGTCCCACCCCGTGATGGGCCGGTCCACGGTGTACGACAACGCCGGGTCGTCGTAGAACGTGCCGGTGGTGGCGGAAGAGAAGGCGCGGCTTCCTCGTAGTAGTAAGCGTCCGGACGGGAGAACGGGTTGGCGAACGCGAGGAGCAGGACGGTGGCAACCACGGCGCCCGCTGCGAAGAGGAGCGCGTCGACGAGCAACGGCGACGACGGCTTCGTTGTGCGCGGCGGCATCGTACCGATCGTGAGCTCTCGCTCTACGGAAGCTGGGGGAGGTCGATGCACACTGCGCACGCAAGCGTGTCACGCCCGCATATAGATAACTGACGTTCTGGCCGGGGCAGGAACAGTGTGTGCAAAGGTGTTTTGGCAGCACGGCTATGTACACGCCAAAGCCCATCCGGGTCCGGGATGCGGGATGGCTAGTTACCCGCGCGGCGGGCGGGGGAGAGAGGCCGAAACGGAGAGGACACCGGCGCTTGGTGCGCAGCGGCATGCGTCCAAACTTCCAAAGGTAACGAGAGTGCGGGGGATCCATGCGCTTGGGGGCGTAACGCAGGCGTAGCGTTTGCAGCCGTCGGCCGGTGGCGATGGGGTCGTGGATGTCTGCAAGACACGGCGCCGGCGCGGGCGAGGCCAAGCCCCCCGTGTTGCCGTGTTGGCGAGGCCTGCGCACTGGCCAGCCACCAACCTAGCACACAGGGACAGTGGGACACACACACAGCGATGCGATCCCCGGCGGCTTGCAGTTTTGGACTTGGCGACTAGTGTTGACACTTGACAACGTGACACCGATCCACAGTATCTAGAAGCCTAGAAGCAGGGTATGCAAAAGAGCAAGACAAGTCTGAATAATGCTGCAGCTTGTGAACAACGATTGTTTGTTTGCGGGGAAAACGTTGTCTGTTTCTCTAAGAGATATTTCTGGTCACCTGGCTATACAATAGAAAGAAATAACAATACAAAGAAACGGAGTTGTGGCCTTTTCCGATCCATTGCTTGCGAGTTGCGATAGATATCAGAGTTCAGATACCACAGCGAAAGAGTGATGCTTTTCTTGAATCCTGACCGTGACCGGACTACTGGAGGACCGTCGGAGTGGCCTGCCAACTGGCGAGTGTTCAGCTGCGCCGATGCATGCTGCATGCATGAGAGCCTGCCATCGTTCTCGCGCGGTACGAGGAGCTGCCTGAAGAAAGCCTGCTCCGCATGTGGATTGGGCAGTCAACCAAACCACGGCCCTTTCCAGGCACATTGTTGTTTTCTCGTGGACGGTATGAGCATCACGCCGTGATCGCCATCACCGTCGAACAAGAAACGACAAGAAAGCTCCGCTGCTCTTGACTTCTTGTTCAGGAGATACAGAAGTTCATGACTCCAGGAGCTTGCCCTGCGCTGCGACGTGCTTGATGCGTGTGTGACGGGAGTGCTTGATGCTTGTGTGGCAGAGTAGTAGATTTGTTAGAACAATGCCCAGACGACCATGACTCCATGATGAGCTTGCCCTGAGGCGTGCTTGGTGCGTGTGTGACGGGAGTTAAATGTCAAAATGTACGGCGGGCCCGATGCTGGGGACGACGGTCCTGGACTCTTCAGCTGCACCGATCGCTGCAGCCTCAATGCTAGAAGTAGATAACGCCATGGCGGACGATGCCGGAGAGTCCGGCGACGCCCCTCCGCCGCGGTCCGCGCAGGGGGTGACGGGCTGCCACCACCTCGCAGGCTCGGAGCCATCGTCCGAGCCTTCTGGCCTTTGAACTCGTTTTTGGGCCAAAACCCAAATACGGCCCACAACCGTGGCTTTCACGGGAGGATGATTACCATTGAGAAATTTATTTATTTGATACCGGACAAAAAAATCTCAATTTATTTTGTGGCCCTGCAAATTTTCCTCCCTTATATGATACTGACTCCGACTTTCATTTCTTAACTGAAATTTTTGTTACTTTCATCAATTAAATCGTGTGAATAACGACCAATTTATCATTTTTGTATTTTTCTTAACCCAAAGGACCTCCAAAATACCTAAAACTTTACTTGAAAAAACAAATGGAGGTGAAATTTTTTTTCTTAAAAATATATGCACATACCATTACATTTCTAAAACTTAAACTCATCAAGTTTTATCTGAGCTTTTATGACCAAAAGTACTTTCCCAAAATTATGAAAATAGCTAATATTCCTAACATATGCAATTTCACATGCGACCTATTCACCTACTCGGGCTTTTTAGTTCTTGGCCTAGCATCATTTCTGGGCATTCGATTTCGAGCTTTTGGGTCTGCATGTACTTGCTTGGCACGAGTGACCCCAAGAAAGTCTCCAATGCTCCCACCCCTTCGGGTGTCCCACTTCCCAAAAATAATCAAAATATACAAAAAAAAGCAATCAATAAAAATGTATGGAAAAGAGTTTGGGGATGAAAAAAATTTCTTCAAGAAGAACGAATAGAAAAATCAAGGTGTGTAGATTAGACCTGAGCATTCTACGGTCCGGGGAAAAAACCATTTATTTCGGGCAAAAAAATGTTGAGGTCTAGTGCAGATGCAGGTTGAGGTCTCGAGGATCTACATACACAGTACACTCAGACCCAATAGCCATACTAGTTTTTTTTCCTTCTTACATTGTTTTGGTCATCCTCAATTTTGCATGCATTTGCCACTTATACATTTATGGTTATTTTTTCATGCATTTTTAATATTTTTAATAGGTAAGACTATGGGAGCAACGCGAGACATTCTACTCGAGAAAACTGCAGTCTTGTTGACCCTCACTGATGTCCGTGGTTTCCCGGTCACCATCGATATTTTTGCTTGTCTATTTACCAGCTTGATTCCTTGAGTGGTAATCACCACGTTCTGGAGCAGCTGGGCCTGCGCGAGCTTGACCCTTTACGCATGCCGTGAGCTCCATGTACCCAAGTACGCAACGCAACTGAGGTAACGCGAAACAATGCCTACGATATATACAGCGGTGTCTGGCGATTGCGACGCCGCTTGTATTCTCAGACAAACTGCTACGAGCCTACGACACCACTTATATTCGCAGACAAACTGCTATCTACTCAAAATGGCCACGATCAAGGTGGTTCGCCTGTCAAGTCTAGGGCGCGTGGCCGAGAAAGGTCGCTGTTAGCACTCGGCTGCTATCTAAACACTTCTCACCCAAAAATACATCCTTTTACTCCTCACAGCGGATCCACCTACCAGAGCTGAACGGTGGGCCTAGGACGACCAAAGGAGGGGGGAGATTGATTTGGTCGTCCTCACCCTGTTAAAAATCTCCCCTCCCACTTCTTCACCGTAAATTTTTTTCACAAAGATTTCACCCCTACCTTCCCATGGTCACATAATGGAAAAAAGGAAAGCAATAACAACATGTCCACACTTCTCTCCGACCCTGTAGAAAAAAAAGAAAGCAAAATTAAATAAGAACAAACCCTTTAATATCTTTCCTCCCTGATCCCTTCCTTTTTTCTGGGTGCACAAAGCTTCTCTCTGACCCCTTAGAGAAAAAGGAAGGCAAAATTAAATAAGAATAATAATAAACCCTTTAATTTCTTTCCTTCTTGATTCCTGATCATTTCCTTCTTTTTCTAGCTGCACGAAGCTTCTCTTCTGACTCCTATAGAAAAAAAGGAAAGCAAAATTAAATAATTATAAACCCTGTAATTTCGTTCCTTCGTGATTCTTGATCCCTTCCTTTTTTTTCTGGGTGCACGAAGCTTCTCTTCCTACTCCTAAAGAAAAAAGAGGAAAACAAAATAAAATAAGAATAAACCTTTTAATTTCTTTCCTTCCTGATCCCTTCATTTTTTTTCTTGTGCACGATAGCGGAATCTTGTCTTAGCGTAAGAGTCGTACCAGTCCTGATGCAAGAACTGTACTGGCCCTTGCGAACCGGCGCAAATACTACCCTTTCATATACTTTATTTGTTTTTTTTCATCCAGTACTAATGCATGTGAGTACTGGCCCTGTGTGCACATGAATTTCTAAGCTTGGATATTTAATTTTTGTCACCCTGCCTAATTTGCACATGACTACCCTTCCATTATCTTTATGTCCTTTTTTATACCCTGCCTAATTCGCAACGGCGCCATATAATCCAGCCTTCTTGATTGCATCGGCCCCACCTAATCACGCTACCTTTCCATTCTCTTTATTTCCTTTTTTCAGTAAAAATAAACCTTTAATTTCTTTCCTTCCTGATCCCTTCCTAGAAAAAAGGAAGCAAAATGAAATAAGAATAAATCTTTTATTTTCTTTCCTTCCTAATCCCTTCCTTTTTTTGGTGCATAAAGCTTCTCTTCAACTTCTGGTCCATGAAGTTTTTTTTATCACGTGCACGCCGCCACTACGAATACGTCTCGAGCCAACGAGCCATCTGCCATTGATGCATCACAAGTTCGTGATAGGCTGCAGCGACTCGCGGACGCAGAAGATATCCATGGATCTCCGTCCGTGACTCCATGAGACGACCGTGACTCGAATAAGTTCTTTGTGCGGTCTTGGCCTCTTTCTCTTTGGATTACCGAACGAAGATCACTACAGTCTCGACTATCATGTCTGTGTATCTGACTCTCCAAATATAGATTTGGTTAGCGACAATGGCGATGACACACGCCGATGGCGATTACCAAATTGTCATGGTAAAAATATTCTGTTGGACACAAATATGTGCGAGTACTCTTTATTTTCTTCAGATGTTATAATGGAAATTATGTGTCAGTACTCTTTATTTTCTTCAAATGTTATAATAGACACGTGTGAGTACTCATTACTTGCTCTGTAATTGTCATTATTTTTTTTATTGTATCTGATGAACAATGTGAAAAAGGATAGCAATATTTTTTTGGGTTACGACATGTTTTAATTTTAACAGTGTGTTTGATGGCTATCGCTTCCTATAAAACAAGTCTTTACTCATCTTTGTCAACACTCGAAGGTGGTTAAGAAGAATAACGAGTTATTAATATTAGATAGGCTCAATAATTGCCATGTATAACTATTTTAGAAATTAATATCGGTATATGCATGTACTTTATATGAGTTTATCTTTCTTATGAAGAAGTTCTAACTTTGCAGTATATTTTTAAGCTTTCATTATATGGATTTCTCTCATATCCTTTTATCTATTGTATATTTATATTTTTAAATAATTTTATTTATAAAAATTTAAATTGATTGTAATGGTTAAAAACTTGTTTCTTTTTTATTCTATTTTTTAATAGAACGAACTCTACGAGGATGAGGGATCACGGAAGAAGAGGAAGACAATAACTGCTACCAAGTTGATGAAGATGATGAATGCCTGCTCGAAGATGAGGATGTCCAAGAGATGGCCAGAGCAATGTATGATCAGGATGACATCGACAGGAAGGACGACACTCTTAGCTCAGAGGAATACTCCATCAACGAGAGCAACGACTATGAAGATTGAATCAACATAGCTAGATAATTGTCTTTGATATCGTATTCAAATATAATAGACTCCTATATTATGAATAATAAACTATAGCTTTATGTGGTTGAAATGAATGTAATTGTTCTAAATTAGTTATTTTTATCTAATTTATTTTAATAGCACGTGCGTATCGCACGTAACAAAAAGACTAGTTATATACATATACCTGTTCTTTCCCCTGTGAAAATTGTAAATACCTCCCGTTACTATCCGGTGGCGCTCTGCAGACTTTCGCGTTAGGCATTCCCCTGGGAAATGGCAATTCCCCGTCGTTGCACTCGCACATGCCACCATCTTGGTTCTCGAGTGAAATGATACTCCGTTGCACTTGCATATGAGCACACCGAGGATCTTGCTTAAGGCCACGTGATTCTCTACTTTTCACTATTTATTTTAACTTTTTACTATTTCTCTTTCACAAAACACGTTTTTCAGCGAATGCTACAGTGTTTTTCTTATGCTATAGTGTTTTTTCCTACAATCTAAACACACTCTTGATAATGATGATGCAGCCCACGGTTTTCCACAGTGAATCCGTGGGAGCACGTCACATTCAGCTTGGATCACCGTTTATGGAGGCTAGTGCTGCTATCCTGGAGAGACTGGACAACAGACTTCGTCACTTCATGACTTATTCTACATTTCATTGACGCGTCAGGTCGAACTCGCGCCTATCTTGCTTAAGAAAATTGCCGTTGCATTCTAATTCACGGCTAATCATTTTTTTAAAAAAGCCTTGTGGGATTCTCAACTGATGAAAGCTAATTTTGCAACGCTGTTTAAAAGAGCTTTGCGAAATACGCTGCTTGGACGGTGCTTTCTTACTTGTTATTTCCTTCTCACCCCCAAAATGCTATCACACTCGTTGCTTAATTAAAGAGAAGACTCGTCAGCTAATATATCGGCCGTTCTATACTTCTATCACACACTTGACCTCACTGCAGACTGGGGGGTTGCGGGTTGCCGTTGCCGATGAGGCGATGATGTCGACGCAAACAGCCTCTGAATTTGGATAAGCCAATCATATGGCCGGGAGGAAAGGGACCATCCATCATAATTTGCCACCATACTGAATTTGGTTGGGACTTTTGACTTCTGGATCGTCTCTACCCACCCTACAACCAAGCATGGCAAGTTCATCCTGTTGTGCGGTGTGGGCCACAGACCCAGGCCTCTTCTTTACGTTGGAATAAAAAAAAACAATGGATGATGCAAGGGGAACCGCATTCTCGTAGAAATGTGGCCGCGTTAAGATTCAGCCTGTTCGTTCCAAAAAACACCATTTGTGTGTCCTTGCGTCAGGAACTGCATGCTTGTGTTTGGAAAGATAGAGGAGTTGGAGCTGCCGAGCCGAGCTGCTGCCAATTATGCAATGGTGAAGCCTCGTCGGCATCGCGTCGCGATCCTTGTTTCAGAATTCAGATCGTCGATGGCCAGATGGGAACAGGACAGAATCAGGGAGACGCCGTTGCCTTGATGCACCTGATCTGATGGCCTTGGCTGGCACGAACCAGGCGGCTGCTGCGCTCGGAAGGCGAGGCCGGATCGTGTGCCGGCGGCGGGGGGCATGCTGCATGCCGCGCACGTGTTGCCGTACCGTCCAGCCCCCGCCGCGCGCCGCCATCTGCGTCCCGCCGCCGGTGCCCGAGCGAATCGTACGGCCTCGGCAACCCTCGCGCCGCGGCTGTGTGCATATGCGCCGTCCGATGCGGCCTCGAAGTAGCTAAGCGAGCGCCCCCGCTCGATCTCGCCAGGCAAATCTACGCAGGTGTTTCTTTTTTCAACATGGAGATCAGGAAACAATATCTACTTGGAAAGGTGACGAGGGTTGCAGCTCGGCCCTCGGATGACCTGCTATTTGGAAGAAGCCTCAAAGCGGAGGTCCGGTCAATGCGACAAATTGGTAGTATGTACTTTAAAAAAGACAAACTGTTTATGTCTTTTTCATGTTTCTCGAATAATGCAAATTACTGTATCCTTGAAGATGGATACAACCTAACATATTTCATAGTATTTTACAGACTAGGAGACTATACATTACTACGATGTCTTGCAAATTTGATAAGTATGCAATACAAGTACATGATAAAGTATTTTTTTTGTCTAAAAAATCATAAGTATATTTCGATTCATCACTTCCACATCCTACTTTCCTACAAAGGGATTGAATTCCCAATCCAATTTACATTCTATACCATTTTGTTGGCTACACTGGACTAGTAGGATTAGTAGTTCTAGTTCTCTAGATAAGTGGATCTGTTTGAAACAGGAACAAACCTTGATCCACAGGTGATTCGTTTCCAAATCTCGGTTTGTTTATTTTGTTGAGAAAAATACACCGTAAGCCCGTTGATGCGTTAAAGGCGAACTGCGGGGGCAAACTCGAAAAGTCAAGCTCCCCTCCACATCCCACTTCCACCTCGACTTGCCCTTCCACGCACCTCCACTTCGTCCTCCCTCCCCCAGTTCAGATCTACTCCACTGCCACCTCCTTCCCTCCTTCCATCCCTCCCGGGCCGCCTCCCATGGCGTCTCCCACCGGAAACCCTAACCCTAATCCCAATCCGCCATTCGAGCTCGGGAAGCTCTTCAGGCCACCGAATCCCATGCCCACTGCCACCGCCGCCCCAATCTTCCCCGGCGCCGCCGGAGGCCCCGCGGGCCCGCCGCCGCCGTCCGGTCCCTACTCCTACCCTCCGGTGACCCCGCCCTTCCACCGTGGACCCTACCTGCACTACCCGCAGGACCCCCACGCCATGCCCCGCCCCGTCGTCTCCTTCCCCATGCCAAACCCAAACCTCAACCCCAACCCGAACGCTAATCCCAACGCCGCCGTCCCGGGCCCCAACCCCGGCGTGCGCCTCATGCAGCTGCTCGGGAACTCTGGGCCGACCCAACTCGAGACCGCCGTCTCCATGCCCCCGCCGACATCGGACTTCGCGCAGCCGCTCCCAGCGATGCCGTCCGCGCCACCGGCGAGGATGCTTAGCAGCACCAGCAGCAAGGTGCCCAGGGGACGGTTGCTTGGCGGAGGGGAGCGAGCGGTGCACGATATCGACTCGAGGCTGCCTGGGGAGGCGCAGCCACCACAGCTGGAGGTGACACCGATCACCAAATACACGTCGGATCCAGGGCTCGTTCTAGGCAGACAGATCGCAGTGAACAGAACGTACATCGTGTATGGGCTTAAGCTCGGGAACATCCGTGTGCTGAATATCAACACCGCCCTCCGCTCACTCCTCCGTGGCCATTCACAGGTATGCGCTTATTAAGAGAGCATTGGCTACTTCTGTGTAGGAATATTTATTAGCTAATGGGCTCTGTGGTGAAAACTTGAAGATAACTGTGTTGATTTCCCTTTGAACGACTCAATATTTTGTGCTTGATGGCACAATGAGATTGACAAACTAATCACTAGCAGCAGACTTACTTACAGAGAGGCCAGATATGTTTTATTTGTGGGTCAGTTTGTTGTAATATGGCTGTAGTGGTCTTATTTTATGAAAATGCTTTGTTCAAAGTGCAAACTTGTTTTTTGGCCTAATATCTGTAGCCATTGCCGTTCTCATCTCAGGTAGTGAATTACTCATGCACTCTACATGTCCACATAAATCTTTGTTAATTACATAGCTGATGTGATATGTCTTGCAATTCAAAGCACAGATAGAAGAGCTATTGATTTTGCATATTAGAGTTTTTTAGTTTTGCTTTATGGTTAGGTGCTACTCTTTTTGTCTGAATTCGTGAACTTTTTTGTTCCGCATGTGACTGCATTTGTTTGATCAATCGTGTTACCTTTCTGTTTTTGCTGCAGAGGGTGACAGACATGGCTTTCTTTGCTGAGGATGTCCATCGTTTGGCAAGGTACTAATACAAAATGATCGGATATGCAGTTACCACTGCACTAACAAGTGATCTGTGTACTACCCTTGCTGGGTTATTGTCATCTGCTCTAGTATTGCATTTAGGAATTTATCTGGTTGTCTCCATATATTTTCAGTAGATTCTGTGTCCTAATATGCTTCGATCTTCTGCAGCGCAAGCGTAGACGGGCGGATATATGTGTGGAGGATTGATGAGGGACCTGATGAGGAAAATAAACCACAAATTACTGGAAAGATTGAAATCGCTATCCAAATTGTGGGCAACGCTCAAGCTTATCATCCAAGGATATGTTGGCACTCACACAAGCAAGTAAGGCCTTTAACATGACACTTAACCCTTGAAGTTCTTTTGGCACATTAATCTACAAAAGTAACTTACACCTGTATCCTGCAGGAGATTCTGTATGTTGGAATTGGGAACTGTGTCCTGAGAATAGACACGACTAAAGTGGGAAGAGGAAGAGACTTTGCTGTCGAAGAACCTGTTAAATGTCATCTTGAGAAGCTTATTGATGGCGTTCGCTTAGTTGGTAAGCATGATGGTGATGTGACGGATTTGTCCATATCTCAATGGATGAGTACCCGCTTGGCCTCAGGATCAAAGGATGGCATGGTTTGTTTCGAAACCTCCTACATTTGTTATAAGATACTTTGCAAAACTGCAGTCTGTTAAATGGTATTTTTGAGCTTTTCAAGCACTGTATATGTTCCAAGCTCAAATGTGAATATGTAGCTCTTTAATTCAATCTCATTTGGGTCTACATTTCTCTTTTGCGACTTGGGAATCTTCTAGGCACTGTTTAACTTAAACAGTAGATTCTACCATTACATATGCTTAAAGGCATGATTAGTACAATTGGATTGCTGTACCATTATTACCTTTTCATTTTTCTGTACCTCGATTCTATTCAAACAGAACAACTTCGCTCCCACTTGCAAAGGCAAAACACAGTGCATTATGTTGTTTATCTATGCAATGTTTACGTTGTAAAACTATTACTGGAAAAATGGAAAACACTATAATTTTGTTTTTTAAACCGAACTGTATATTGTGTGGCTCCCGTTACACCTCAAAATTTGCCATGCAGAAAACAGACTTGTGCTATATGATTTCTGATAGCAATTCACTGGAAAACAATGCCAGCTGTGAGGTTATAACCATTAACCAAGCTGTTGACAATTTTATGTTTGGTGGTTAAACTCTCCCTTTAGGAACAATGCTATCTTGAGAAGTGCAATGCATCAGTAATGCGCCTTTTATGCTGTATATTGTTTCTCTCTGCAGGTAAAGATCTGGGATGATCGCAAACCAGCTCCTTTATCCATTCTGAAGCCACATGATGGCCAAGCAGTTTACTCTGTTGCTTTTCTTACAGCACCTGAGCGGCCAAATCACATAAATCTAATTACAGCGGTACGTAGTGTTTCTTTTCTTTTTTGTTTGCAGTCATATATGTTTGTAAACTTCATTGCTAGCAAGCCATGGTGAGCTTAACTATTCCGCAGCTTGAATCTCTCAAGGTCAGACATTAATTAATGCCACTGTATGGCATTATTGCGTCCGTTATAGCAACCAAAGATAACTACTAGGTCATATTACTTGTTTCGATTAAAAGGCTGCCTTGTAGCATTATCATAATCTTTAAATAAAAATAAACCCTGAACGGCAGTAGCTGCCTATAATTACTATGAACAGAGTACTCAGAGTTGGATAATCTTTGAAATGCTTGACACATTAGAGAGGATGTTTGCCCTAGTTGTTCCTTTTTAGTAAAGAGAATCCGCTGTTGTAATTATGCTTTTGAAATATTTGATGAGCAAAAACAACTTTCTTGTTGTGTATGTTTTAAACAGATATATTCTCTACACATTTCATCATAGTCTTCTGTTGGTGCAGGGTCCTCTGAACCGAGAAATTAAAATTTGGGCTTCGACTAATGATGATGGTTGGTTGTTGCCAAGTGATTCTGAGAGTTGGAATTGTACTCAGACCTTGGAACTTGTTAGTTCTCTGGAGTCTAGAGTTGAAGAGGCATTTTTCAACCAGGTTGCAGTCCTGCCCCAAGCGAGCCTGATTTTGCTTGCAAATGCTAAAAAGAATGCTATTTATGCTGTCCATGTTGAGTATGGTCCAGATCCTGCCTCAACCCGATTGGATTACATAGCAGATTTCACAGTTGCAATGCCTATTTTAAGCCTCACTGGGACACATGAAAGTCAACCTGACGGTGAACAAGTTGTTCAAGTCTACTGTGTCCAAACAATGGCCATTCAGCAGTATGGACTAGATTTATCACTCTGTTCACCTCCTACAGCCGATACTATTGGGTTTGGAAGAGATCCAGCTATTTCACGTGTTTATGAGGCACCTCCAGAAGTGGCAGGAACTGAGTCATCTACAACAACTAGTTTCACTGACTCTGTCAGTGCTTCGAGTAAACCGTCGACTGTTGACCAGTCTGCAGGTAATGAGCTATATATATTCTCTTATAATTGCTTCAGTTAATTCAAAAATATTTATTTCTTGTATTTATGTGCAGATTTTGATCCGAAACCATCAGCTCCACCGCTTGCATACTCAGAAGGTGATAGTTCCATGCATCCTCCATCTGCACCTCTTGCATCAAAGATGGAATTTCCTGTATCAGGGCCAGCACCTGGAGCTCGTGATATCGATCAATCAGCTTTTGACTATACAGCAAACAGAAACATGGAACGTGAGGCTTTGAAGAGGCAAGATACACCCATGCCCATTAGAAAGGATGAGCTAAGAGATGGTCGCAGCGATGCTGCAATGCTTCCAAATCCCCGTCTGATGTTTCAGGTTGGAGGGAATGCTACACACTTGGTTACTCCATCTGAAATTATATCAGGCACTCTCTCTTCTGCTGACAACAATGATGTCTCTAAATCTGATGGAGGAAAAATTCAAGATGTTTCCAGTAGAAGCTCTGGGGTTGCAGATGGAGAACCAAAACATGTTGATGAGAGTAGACCAGATCAAAATTCAGGACTTGAAGCTATTAAGGAAACTCAGATTGTTTGTGAGAATTTGGAGAAAACTCGTTCCTCGGAGCAAACTGTTGAAATGATCAGTGAGCGCTCAGTGACAACTGACAAGTACAGCGTGGAAGAATCACAGTCATCATCTGATAAACCGACGTTGGACCATACTGGTGTTGCTGATGCAAATGTCCTGAAAAAGTCTGTGGAATTGCCTGAGAGAAGTGATCACTCTGCTTCCAGGGAGCAATCATCTTCGTATACGAAGGAGGAGAAAGTTCTACACCCTCAAACATCTGGTCAGCCATCTCCTCCTGTGAGTGCTTTCAACTCAACTGAGTCACATGAGCCTTTGAGCTCTGCATACCCGCCTATCAGATCTTTCCCAGAAGTTTCTGCCACACATGGGATGCTGCAACAGGTAATCTCCTTGATCTAATCATACATGTGTTCTGCTTCTCCTTGATCTGTTAATCATACATGTGTTATGCTTTGCCCTCAGTGAAACACATATTATCCGTATGTTGCTGTTTCACCGTTTCATGTTAAAGATTTTGCTAGACAGTTTAGTGCGATGCTGTTACATCTAAATGTATAATTTCAGAAATTAATCTTAGACCTTACTCGACCTTGCTGGGATGATGGCACTTATAATTGTTTTGACGCACCATCCTAGCTTTGGTTATGAGTTGATTTGGCATTTTATTTACTGTGCCTGTATGTCTTGCAGCTCATAGGGATACAGAAGGACATGGAAAAACAGTTGGGTACTATGATTCCTGCCTCCGTTGCAAAGGAAAGCAAAAGGCTCGAGACATCATTAGGGCGCACCATGGAGAAATCTATCAAGGCACACATTGATGCCTTTGGGGTTCGTCTCCAGGAGGAGAACACTAAGCGTGAAAAGGCTGAAAAAGAGAGAATGCAACAATTGGCTAATCTCATTACAAGCTCGCTAAACAAGGACTTCCCTTCTAATCTGGAGAAGTCACTTAAGAAAGAAATCTCTTCACTTGGGCCCGTTGTTGCTCGAGCAATTACACCTATTATTGAGAAGTGCCTAGCCTCTGCTGTTTCTGATTCTGTTCAGGTTAGTTAATTGCCTGCCTGTTCATTATGTTAAATTTGGTCGTGCTTCCTCTCATTGATCATTTGTTTCTAGAAAGGGGTGGGTGACAAGGTGTGCAATCAGCTGGACAAGTCTATTAGTGGAAAACTTGAAGCTACACTCGCCAGGCAAATCCAAATGCAGTTCCATACATCTGTAAAACAGGCTCTTCAGGTATAGATCCTTTTTGGTTTCCTCTTATAGATGATTTTCAAGTGGCAGATTATTCCCCATCTAACATGGCACACTTGATCAGTTTGCTGGAAATCTTTTCAGGTTACTTCAGTTTCAAGAGATGATATTTGCTGTTTAATGCCTTTTGTTCTAACCATGCCAGATTTACTAATTGTTTTTAAATCGATGCATGCAGGACGCTTTCCGCACTAGTTTTGAATCATTGCTTGTTCCAGCATTTGAACAATCATGCAAGACGATGTTTGAGCAAATAGATGGTGCATTTCAGAAAGGAATGTCAGAGCACACCATTGCTATTCAACAGCAAGTTGAAACAGCACATACTCCATTGGCGTTAACTTTAAAGGTGAGTTCTGACACTACTTTTGATATACTTGTATATGAAACAACGGAAGACAGCAAGCTTATGGATACTCATTTCTCTCCAGCTATCTAATAAGAAATGTTTGATGTATTTTGATCCCCCCCCCCTTCCCCCAGGAAACCATCAACTCTGCATCGTCAATCACCCAGAGTTTTTCATCGGAGTTACTTGATGGCCAGCGCAAGCTATTGGCACTTGTTGCTTCTGGGAATGCCACAGCACATAATACCAATGCTTTGCAGCCCATTAATGGTCCTATGGGAGGCCCCCAAGAGGTGAATGCGGCTGATTTTCCACCTTCAATAACACTGCTGATCACAATTTATTTATTTAATTTCTTATGCATGCCTAGTCCTTTTCATGTGGTATTTTCACATTTGTTAGCCTACCTATAATTTGTAATAATGGTATTCTTATGATGCATTGACGAATTAAAATATTTAGAATGAAACAACAAGCATACATTTAAATCTTTTACCTTGTTCTTTTGACAGGTTGAGGCTCCGTTGGATCCTATGAAAGAGCTGGGCAGACTGATATCTGAACGCAAGTTTGACGAGGCCTTTACAATGGCTCTTCAAAGGAGCGATGTTTCCATAGTCTCGTGGCTGTGCTCTCAGGTATCTTCATTCTACCAAGTTGATCACCTAAGGTACATCCTTATTAGGACAACCTTGTTTTTGGCATTGTGATAGTTATACCCTCCTGTACAGGTTGATTTGCGAGCATTATTGGCAATGTCCCCGGTCCCTCTTAACCAGGGGGTCCTCCTGGCCCTATTGCAGCAGCTAGCAGTTGACGTAAACAATGAGACATCACGAAAGGTTCAGTGGATGACAGATGTTGCCATGGCAATCAACCCAGCAGATCCGATGATTGCCGTGCATGTGCGACCCATCTTTGAGCAAGTCTACAACCAATTGGCCCACCAGCGGGCGCTACCCACCACAAGCACATCAGATGGCACCAGCATCCGTGTGATCATGCATGTAATTAACTCGGTTCTGCTTAGCTATAAGTGATATTGTCATTGTATCCGTTGAACTGTGGGAAGTAGGGCCTATTCTATCTTTTGTATAGAGAAATTTTGAAGCGCCAAGGGAGCCCACAACCCTGGGTGTTGGCGTCACGATGTGACCGAGGACACTTGCGAGAGGGTGGAGTCGTCCTCCCCGGGTGTAAACTAGGCAGGCTTGTGACACTCTTGAAATTGCACTATTGTAACATTTCGGCTTCCTCAAATTGTCTAGATAATGTATGTTTGTCATGAGGTCAGTCGTAGTTTCTGCATCTTGGACGGTTTGAAACCAGTAGAGGCTACTTAGTGGTGGTTGATTCCCCCCAAAATTTGCAAGTCCACTTTAGATTTTGTTTAATTTTCAGTCTGTTTGAAGTTGCTGCTTTTAGTGGAAGATATGTTCGTGATCATGTGTAGTGAGGCCCTGTTTGGGCCTATTCAGCTAACAGCCACTAAGCTAATTGTTAGCTGCTAAGGATTTAAACAGGTGGTCGCAGATAGCAGATAATGGGTTAAGAAATGACCAATTTGTCCGTGCAATTATACTCTTTCCATGTTTGACTATAGTTGAAGACTTATAATATCAAGGGCGTTTTGCATATTTAACAGCCCAACAATTTATTAGCTACGGATATAAATACATTAGCTAATAGTTAGTCAACTAGTCATGTACACCCTCCACCTAGAATTTAACCAGCTAATTTAAGTAGTGAGTTATTAGCTGCCAATGGATCAAAATAACCTGGGCGGAGCGTCATTTGTTACCGAGGCAACTATGAGACGCTTACTGAGCTCAGCAGGCGTAATATCCAAGCTAGGATGTAAGTTATATTTATTTGGGCTATTGGACCGACTTAAACATTTGATAAAATAAACTAGGATGCCATTGTGATTTGTGAACTAGGATGACATGCCATTGTAGCAGAATCCAAGACTAAAAGGAGAAGTTTGGGTCCTGAGCTAAACTTTGAGCCCGCGTCATATACTAATTAAGATCAAGAGTATTAAATATAGTTTATTAAGTAACAATTTACTAATAATGAATTAATTAGTTTTATAATTAGCTCATATTTAGTCCTCTTAATTAGCATCCAAACATTCGGTATAACAAGATTAAACTTTAGCCAAGGATCCAAAACATCACCAACACTAGCCAAGAAAGAATGTAACAAATTAGAAGTTTGAATGAATACTGCAAGCCAACATGTTATGTCGTACACATTGCACGCACTAGAGTTACAGCGTCACTTCAATCCCAAACAGCATCCTTAATCAGTCTTCGAATAACAAATAAATACAAACAGAGCTTTTCGAAGCTCAACTCACCAGTTCACAGCTCCAAATGAGCAGTACACAAACCACATCACTACAAAACCCTGCACAACCCCAATATATAGCGCATCAACACCCTATGTCGCCATAATCAAAGCTCCCCAGTAGCAGGAAACACAACTCCAGATATATGTATTTATCAGGTACAGGCCGCCCCGATGCTGGTGGCGCGAGACCATATTGGGACGATAGCCAGCAAGGCAACCCCATATTCCGTACTCAGGATCGGTCTCAGAATAGATGGTTTGGTTCTTCCCTTCATGATGATTGTATATTTACCCCCTTGTCTTGGCTCTCTTCATTCCAAGGCTGTTGTGAAAAGGGGACGCTGAACCGGACCTCTGCATTCCTTCCTCACGGAGGGTGCCATTGAGCATGGCAAGCTCCCGCAACTGCTGCTTCTTGAAGAAGTCCTGGGATTCATCCTGCGTCGGAGCAAACAAGAACCATTAACATTAGTTCTTGAAGATGAACCGAAAGCAAACCAATTCAAAAGCTTTTTAAAAGGATAAAGATGCTGATGGCATACCACAGGTTTCAGCAGATCTTCAAGGATCTCACGGGCTTGCATCAGGCGAGCATCAATAATTTCAACAGGCAGCTCCGCCTCAACCAATATATGAAGGGGTTCATTCAGATGTTCATATCCTGGCTTCCCTCGCATCATTTCCTCCTGCAAAATAATAGCACAAGTGACCTCTGTTACATAACCCAAAACAAACAGAAAATTCACAAGAAGTACATCTTCATAAAGGTAGCTTCGACATTTAAGGGTTAATGGTCCCATGCTGGGTTCAAGCTCTTGAAGAACTGCCAGTACGTGTTTTCATACCAATACATACATAAACAATTTATGAAGAAAATAAAATAGGGCTTTGGACAACCAAGTCATACATGATTAATCAAGTTCATAAGTACTCAAAATTTTCAACAAGATTAAGTGGCACTGGTCTGGACATTTACCCGAGCTGGATCTTTAATGCTGCCCCTGCCCCTTATAAGCACACGGCAGTCTGTATTTGCCTCCACCCGCTTCAACGAATTTCCTCTTGGACCAAGGATGCGACCAACGAAATTGTACTATGAAATAAATATAAAATCACGATGAGTAGACAGCAACTCAAGAGTATACAACTAAGGAAAGAGCACACTTACTGTTGGATATTTGTCTACAGGGATATCAACCTTCATTGTTTTCTTGACAATCAGTCCAGAGGAGCTGCCTTGGGAACCTCCAAGCCAGCTATAAGCTGGAGAACTCTGCAATGGCCACAAGTTGATTATTAGAAGTTATAACCTCCACTAAAGAGTGTTGGAAATGGGACAAATATATTAGCTAATATAGTAAGTGAAAACCGACAGAACTCAAGCTAAAGTAAAAAATAAAATTAAAAATTGCGAGGAGCATACAGTCAAGTGAGAAGCAAAAGAGTGATGATATAATCTAATCTTCAGCACATGGGTTCTATTTTAGCTGTCAAAAGATAGCAACAGTATACTTCCCGTTCCAAAATGCTTAGGTCTTTCTAGTTTTGCCCTACATCAAACTTCCCTAACTTTGACCAAGTTTATAGAAAAATAAATTATCATCTATAATTCCAGATGAATGTACTATCAAGACACATTTCAGGTGTATTTTGATGTTGTAGATTTTGGTGCATTTTTCTATAAACCTGGTCAAGGTTAGAGAAGTTAGACTTCAAGAAACAAGTTGACAAACATTTTGGAGCATAGGGAATATTAATGACCAATAGGCAAAACTTTGCTGCAATCCACTTGATACCCATATTATATATCAATAGTCTCAATATGATTTCAAGCCCTCCTACCAGCATGGAAACACAAAATGGGCAATGATCTGGTTGATCAATCAGCAGATTCTGGTGCCTGGATGGCAACTGACCATATATTTATATGGCCAGATTTTCAAATTCCCACACATGGAGCCAAATCATTGAAATTAGTGTTAGCACATTATCCAAGCTCCAGCATATAGAATACATAAAACAATTTAATGGTATCTTGGAACCAACTGCCTGAAAGGGATTAGTATAGTACTATAGTTAGCAAGTCAGCAAAAGGGAGTATGAAGAATGTAAGCATTTCAGTTAAAGTCAAAATCAGTTAGAGAAAACCTGCTCTAAGCTTTCAAATGGTAAATTAGGAATGAAGAGTAAGTCATGTTAAATGGTCAGTATCCATACTTCTGATTGAAACGCTGATGTCCACCCATTCATGTCAGTAGCTGCTCCATTTGAATATAATCCTCCAGTTGTTAGTGGACTACCATGTTCAAGGCCACTTTGATTTAAAAGGGACGCATTCTCCAATAGTGTGGAAACACGTAAAATTTCTGCTCCAACATTGCAATTGCAAGCACAAGATGTAGAAAAAGTTAGCAGTTAGAATTAGTGATTAGTAAATGCAGTTAGATTAGTCATTAGTAAATGCAGTTAGATCAGTGATCAGTAAATGCAGTTAGATTAGTCATTAGTAAATGCATATAACCTGATGTTGTTAGTGTCAAATCACTAATCTGAAGAACATTTTTCTTTACAATAGATAACTTGTTAAAGTCATAGAAGAGTCAAACTCTCTTATCTAACAACTAACACAAGTCGATGTGGATCTCAAATATGCTAATAAGAAGAACATATGTTGTGGAGTCATAAAAGAGTCAAACTCTTATCTAACAAATAACATATGTCATCTCAAATATGCTAATAAGAAGCACATATGTTGCTTGTCGCAGTAAGCACAATAACAATTGCTCAACTTCACACTGCCTAACCCAAAATGAGACTCACGTATACAATTGCTCAACTTCACACTGCCTAACCCAAAATGCTACATACCAAATCACTGGGCTAATCAATGGGCTTGCTGTCATGATTGGGCTCGATTACATCAAAAAGATAAGAGAGTCAAAGGTGCAACGGTGTCAAGACAACGTCTTTAGTGGCCCTAGTTGGAAAAAAAGTGGAGACTCCATCACTGAGAAAGGCCATCCTTAAACGTTCACTACTGCAGGGAAATAAAATAATCTATTGCAAAAAAAAGGCAAATCAAAATGATCTCAAAAAATGCTAGATACAGTATGATTTCATTGCTGTAGGCTAGAGTAACCAGTGGACACAAACCTCCAGAGAACTGGTACCCGTCCAACAGCTCCTGGGTGGACTTGCCAGAGGAACTTGTGGCAACAACATAGATATGCAGTTTCTCTAAACTACCACTGAATAGCGCAGGCCTTGATAGAAATCAAAACACATTCTGACAAATTAAGCAGCACCTTCAGGTTTCTTACAACACAGTTCTTTGAAGCACACAAAAAAACTTCTTTTCTGAATAGGATCAAAGGGAAGCATAATTCAGAGCGCACAGGCCCATCTTACTGAAGTCATTGCCTTGGGGCCAATGTACAACAAGGCAGTCATCTCGGACATTCAGACCAATTTTGAGATGATGAAGAAAAATGTTGCAAGATAGCAAAGGAGGGGTGGGATGGGGTGGGACGTTGGATTCACACAATGAGCACTATGTAATACCACTGTAAGGATTTGCTAACTGGCTGAATAATTTCCAAGCAACAATAACTGATCTTGTGGCTGAAAGAAGCAAATCAAGACGAGCAGTAATAGTCAAAGATTCCTACACCATAACAGAATATTCCGAATGCGTGGCAGCAGAAGCAATGCATCCAGCTTATATGCATTGCAGTTCAAAACGGCATGACGGCATGAGATCTAACCTTGATTCAGCAGCCGTACACTATGAGGGATCACTGGGATGAAGGGGCCCAACTTGTGCCTCTCCGCGAGCAGTTCGGCAAGGTACCTACATAAGGATCAGAACATAAACATCAATAATCATTCATCCTGCGTGGTACAGCAGACCATTCACGGAAAGATGAAAGATAGCAAAACCAGGATAGCATGACAATAAAGAAAAAAATCCACCCAAATCTCACAACATACACATGTAAGGATCATAACTGGTCAACTGGATCACAAACTCAACCAAGTAAACACTGAGCTTTAGCAGCGACTCGCTTGCTCAATCCAACGAATAGTACACAGCGAGAAGCAACTCTGACCAAAAACCGGAGATCTCGACGTGGCGAATCAGATCCGATGCCCAAAGCCCCTAAACCTCACCGTCGTACTACACCAGATTCGAACAGTAAAACCTTCGCCCGCGACACATGAAAAACCGGGCCCCCCGATCCTCTCCCTCCCGGGGGGAACGATCGAAGCCGACATCACACGAAGCAAGGGGAAGCAGGAGAACCGTGTGGGGGTCTAAAGTGCGCTGGCTTACTTCTCCTGCTCGGCGACGGCGGCGGAGGGCGCGCGGAGGCTGGCGATGCGCGGGGAGTGTGGGGTGGTCGACGGCGAGGGCGAGTAAGCCATGTACCGACCCGACGACATGGCTGCTGCTGCTCCCGCCGCTGCTCTCTCCCTCCCTCGGCGAGATCTCGGCAGGACTGTCGAGGCGTCGGTGCGCACTCCCGCTCGAGCTTGCCAGGCAGACGGCGGCGGCGGCTGGGAGGGAGGGAGAGGAGAGGGGGAGTGCGAGGGCGAGGGGAGGAGGGCTTTTATGGGTGTGCGTGTCCACCCACGGGGGAGTAGTGGTAGGCGCGGTAACAAGCGAAGCGAAGTGAATAGTGGCGGCCAGGCGGGGGGGAGTGGACGGAGGTTGCGGGCGGCGCCCGGTCACCCGGTGGTGGTTGGTTGGTAAATTTGCCGGGAGACTCGGGAGGAGGAGGAGGAGGGTGGGAAATCTGGAAGGCGATCAGATACGGATCGCACGAGGGGGACGCGGTGTCTGCGCCGTCCGATTGGTATCTGACGGCCTGGTATCTAGCACGGCGGAGGATGTGGGGGGTAACATGTGTCTTACGTGGACACGTAGTATGCTGTTGCTGATTGTCAATCTCTGTATCTTGTTTTACGCTATCATCGGCTGTTGAAAGACATCAGCGCATCCACGTCATTACCGCGCTCCGTGAGCACAATTGCTAAAGTATATAAATATACACCACCGATTTTAACTTTTAAAGGGTGGAAAGTAGCGTAGCTCCTCCGAGCAGTTGTTATCGTCTATTACGTGTCATCTCTCACCTGTCACCAGTGAAATGAAACGTGTAGGTGTAGAATGCAAGATCGAAGTGGTGGTAGGGGAGGACAAACCAGGCCAAAGATGACCGCTGAAGGACAATGCGATGCACAAGCATGTCTCCTCTCCTATGCAGCGCGTGTTCAAGTTACACTTGGATTTACCGAGAAATACCATAAAATGGGGGTTGGTATTAAAGTAGTATGTGTGTGAAGAACCATTCACTTTCTTTTTTAATTATTTTTGGAAAACGACCCTATACTTTTGGACATGCACTCAAACTGTATTTGGTTGACTGTTTTTTACTTCTTCTTTTTACCCATGGTTTCGAGGTCAGTTATTGCCAACTCGCCAATAAGCACTTGGAGTTGGAGTAATAACAGAGGATGTAAAAGACACACTGCTCAAGCGAGTATCTGTACAATAGATAATACACATTGTAGATTTTTTTGAAAAAAAACTTACACATCATCATTCGTACGCATTTTCTATCCCGAACCCAAATGTCAATGCTACCCCACGCTACGGAATACTTGCCTTGTAGAATACAGGTGCGACGGGCGACGGCGACTCCCATGATTAACTGAACCATTCGTTCGTGATTTCCAGTACGTTAAGCAATTGCGAGATAATGATAGAAAGAAACATCGCTGAAAAAGTACTACTACAAAGCACAAACTCATCCGATAAAAAAACACGAAACTACAAAAAAAAAACAAAAAAAATACCCTCCAGATCATCGCATGCCACATCATGTGTCCACCATCTCGCGGCCAAGAAAGTTGGAGATGCACACACTGCACCAAGCTTAAGTTAGCATCACCGAGCTAGTGGGATTAGGAAGGAGGAAGATGAGCAGATAACCATTACGGCGGATGCCAGGCAGAGACGGAGATGGGTTCAGCAGCGCAAATCAAATCAGAGGGGGGAATGGGATTACTCGTCGTCACGGCAGGCGGGATGAATGGCGATGACCCAGCTGCGCGTCCCCGTCAGCCAGCTGGCTGTCGCCGCGAAAGGGAAAGCCGCGCGCGCGCGCGAGGAGAGAAAAGCGAAAGCCCCCTACCCTCGGGGCCGCGTTTGATTGCGCCGCGAGAAAAGCGGGGCTGATCCACCTGCCAACACCTTCTGAATTCCGATGACAACGCCAGTGATTTCCACCACCTGCCGGTCCGCGCCTCTCCACGGGAGAACCTGAAACTTCCGCGACGAATTCGATCGCCTCGTTTTCGTCAGCATATATAGCTGCTACTACCACCTTCTAGTGATCAACCGTCGACGTCGTGCTAGCGCAAATCGCAGTGACAAGTTTGTATCTTACGTTGTTGGCGAGGTATTACTTGGTCTGAAACTCTGAATGCGATCGATGCCTCTTGATCATCAGGAATTGACGACCTGGGAAGAGGATGCAATGCTTGGTTGGTCGCTCGTGATTCAGTATATCTAGCTTCGATTCAGAGTCAGAGCTCATGGCGCAAAAGAACAGCATGCAGCTCCATGTGAGATGGTCGACGATCGATGTGTAGATCCCGATCCCTCTCGGCACAGGAGAGCAGGCATTCCGTTGTTCGTCGCGAGACACGGACATAATCATTGGCGCATCGCAAGCGTCCAGGAAGGCGCCAACGCGAAACAAATCGGTGGCAGTTGTTGCAAGTTGCGGTGCAAGCGTCCGGAACACAGGGATCCAATGCCTGCCAATTTCTGGTTGGTAGTTGCTTACATTATTCTAGAGGTTTAGCCTCTACGCCCCACGTAAGCTGTCACTTGCCTACCTGTACTGGCCTACTAGCTCTCTCGACTCCTTTTTCTCTCAAAAAATCTGCTCGAATCGCCGGTGCGGCGGACATGCTGAAACATATGAATGATATGATATTGATAGAGTGCGTTCCACGGAACAAATTACTGTGCGGAGACAGTAAGGTCAGATGTTGGGTGCTACGTACACTGTGTGGAAGAATAGCTCTCCAGTTTACGGCAATCAGCAGGTGTGATGCTGAATTAGTTTTTTCAGTTACCGTGAAGCTAGATCACTGTTACTTACCACCAATGATTGCACCACCAGTAACATCTGTGACCTAACCATCAGGCAGATTATGTGGCAACTCCCCAATTCCTCAACCACCACGTTCTGGTGCTCGCCATCAGCTATGTTGCACAGTACGGGGATACGGATAAGGGGATACGGATACGACGATACGGCGATACGGTATTTTCAAAAAATAGCAATGCGGGGATACGGCAAACTAAAAATTTCATAATCATAGAATAGATAAATATAATAAATAGTTGATTGTGAAAGTAAAAATAGTAGCATATGATAAAGTAAATGTCTCATTCTTCTCCTTCTAAAATCTCTCTCTCGAATTCGGCTCATCAAGCGTGAGTTCGGCGAGTTGTAGCAAGCCAGCACCAACAAAGTTCTCAGTGCCATCTCCACCAACATCCCACATTCGACTTGGTCCACTTTCATAATCACCCGTCTTTCTTGAAAGAAGACGCAAGTTATTATGCACAAACACCAAATCTTCCGCAAGTTATTATGCACAAACACCAAATCTCCCGTATCCCTGCGTTTTTTTTAATTTTTTTAGACTCAAAATCAGGATACGCGGGGACACGCGTATCCCCGCCGTATTTGGCGTATCCCCGTGTCCCCCCGTGTCCATACGGCGATACGGCGGCATGGTGCCGTATCGGTGCAACGTAGGCCATCAGCAATTTGAGAGCAGTAGCAGAGCAACATTTGCTGTTGGACTTGTAGAATCTGGAGAGAATTGAGCAACGTTTTCTGTTAGGGCTTCCGCAGTGTGTCGCTTGAGTGGTGCCCGAAACAGAGAGAGAAAAATTTAGCTCTACTCTCACCATTGCAGCCTGAAACAGGGAGTGAAGCCCAAACCAAGAAATTTGGGAGCGGCGCAACTACTTGCGCCGGTGCCATGTCTGTAATTTTTTTTTACCTAGCTTCAATCAGCACTCCACGGTCTGGTGTCAGTTTATTTTGTCGTGGGTCATGTGGACCCTACCAGCGATGCCTATGCATTGTAGCCCTTCAGGAGCGGCGCTCAGTTTTTCCGGTGGGGCCTGATTTTTTTTTGGGCTGCACTCACACGCTGCGGAAGGCCTATGCCCAGTCAGAAGACAAAAGATGTCAGCTGGATTTTCTGCATTCTTTTCGGATTGGGCCTTAGTCTTGAAACAGTGCATGATGAGCTAATATTCTTTTGCCAGAGCATTTGTTAAAAAAAAAGACTAGAGATATAACAAATAATATCGGCGTGGCTATTTATTTCCATAGTATAGTGTCGTTAATAAGATTTATTGTAACAGCTGTCACCTTGAGGCACATATGATGACGAATATAGGAGCAGGTACTTGACAGACAGGTCATACACAGTTGCCTGATTGACATTTAGTAGCAGGATTAGGGAACGCAGTTATATGAAAATAATCCACAGGGTTTTAGATCAAGAAA
Source organism: Digitaria exilis (assembly GCA_015342445.1). Lineage (NCBI taxonomy): Eukaryota > Viridiplantae > Streptophyta > Magnoliopsida > Poales > Poaceae > Digitaria > Digitaria exilis. The sequence goes on along the minus strand of JACEFO010001390.1, from coordinate 155,118 downwards.
TCTAATCTTCATCTTGAGATTTAATCATTTTTTACTTTTGTAGAATCATCCCATATTCATTTCACCGCTGCAACAAACAAATAAACCATGTGAAGCAGTAAACCAGACATCTTTGATAGTTTGATATGAAACGACCTCTACCGGTCCGTGAAGCAGTACATATTCGAATCAATTCAACCATAGCTCAACACGTAACTCGGATGCATCCAGCTGGGCCCGAAACCGAATAATGCAGTGTGATCCAGCAAGATGAAGTGGGCTGTATAATTTCCTAGGCACTTTGTTTTTGTATTTCATGTTTTGTCCTCCTCCGCCAGAGGACGTCTGTTGTAAACAGTGTAAGAGGAGTTTTACAATGCTTGGAAGATACCAAAAGATACCACACGGTACTTTTGTGGATGATTGATGCTAGCCGTTGATTTAGCCGAGTATTTAGCTAAGTATTTATTTTAATTAAAAAAATATATTTAGCTAGTACCTCCAGGTAATGGTTTGCTTTGTTGAGACCGGGGATTATGTTCTGGAACTCTTAGAAAGATGAAGTGGGCTGACCTCTAGCTGATTCGAGTAAAATCTAGGTGCACACTGCAACACATGACACTAGCGCAACTAATAACCAGGGCAGATTCAGCAAGAAGATGAAGTGGGCTGATATCTTATTCATTTCTTGTCTTCACCTTCTCTTTTCTTCCTTCTCTCTTCACCTTATTCTTTGCTGGCTCTCCTTTATCCGTTCTAATGTACTCTCTTCGTCTCAAAATAAGAGTGTGACAGAGGGAGTAGATTGCAACCAACATGGAAGGGGGCTGGAACACTGGAACCCCCTCAAGTCCTCAACTATCCACCATTTGTCGACAAAGGAATAATTGATATTTCGTTTACCCATCCATTCTAAATTGTAGATCGTTTTGCTATATTTAAATACTAGTTAGTAAACTCACCATATATAAATGCATACTATTTAACTATGCATTTAAATATAACAATGGAATAGAGTAGTAGTAATTTGTTATTCGATTAGTTCTATTCTTGTATGCCAAAGTGAAATACTTTAGGTGTCCATCTCTCCTTTCACTAATATTAGTGCGTGCATTTTCTTTTTTTTTGTTGCCATTTATAATGTGTTAAGTCGACGAAAATTCATGCTAGGACGCATGATGAGTCATATGCCTAGTGACTAGCGAGTAGAGTGTCTGCAACTCTGCATCGTGGGAGAACCTTGGCTCGAAACCTCGGACGCCCACGCGCGTTTGACCAGCCCAGAGAGGCCATTTTTTCGCTTCGGGCAGAGGCACCTCCCAGTCCCCACGGAGGCACAGACAAGAGACAAGACCACAGAGCCGGCCCAAAAACACAAACGCGGTCAGGCCAGGGAACAAGCTCCAGCGAGCTCGATCGGCTCCGCTCCACCGGCCTCCCTCCTCCGTCCTCGCCATGACCGCGAGCGAGTCCACCACCAGCATGTGACGAGGTTGGTTACAGAAATAGGAGGGGAATAGAATATCCGCCCCATATAATCCTCTTCCCCACGTCGCCGTGCTCGTTTTGCGCGTCCACCAGGCCCCCGACCCCCAGCCAGCGCGACGAAGCCAGGGGGGAGATCGCTCCAGCGCCGCCGGCGACCTCACCCTCCCGGGAGCCGCCGGCGGTACCCCCATCCTCCCACCGCTGACCGCCCCGCCGATCTCTCAGGTTGGTTTGGTCTTTTTGGTCCCCTCTGACATTTCTACCCCGCGGATCCTCTGATTCGGTCGCTCTCAAGCGCCGATGCGGCACGCTCGCTGATCCGGGACGGGCAGAGAATATGCCGTGTCGCGATCGTGTCTATGCGATCCCATGGTGCGTGTGCGTTTGATTCGGTTTGGTTTCGCTGGGTCCCCCCAGGTGTTGGTTTGGCCGCTCGATTGGTCCCTACTCCCTACCGCAGAGTTTTAATTCTGTTAGGCATCATCGACTTTCGACTCTCGATCAACCGACTGTAGGGAATGGAATCTAGGATTATTCGTATTAGAAGGTTGGAACAATCGATTGACATCTCAGCTCTGATTGTATGGAATATGTTTCATGCTTAGCGTGAAATCAAGCTTGCCCCATTTTTCAGTTTGTAATCCTGTCTGATCTAGGCCGATTTCGTTCTGTCTGCCTTCAGAATGCATGGATTTGCATACACCTTTGGGGTTGGGTGATCACCGTTATTGGGGCAACGCGGTGTCTAAGGGGTAGTGTCTCTTGTTCTACCCTTTTTGGTACAGCACATCATGTCATTGCAGAGCTTATCCATGGACAATGGGACAGAAGCCAGCCACACATAATCATCAGGATGATGAGTTCCTTTTTTTTTGTTGACTTAGTTAAGGTTTTATCTAGGTGATAAAAATCCAGAAGCAATTTCTAGACCCAACTCTCAGAGCTTGGTATCCAGGATTCCGAAAACTGTTCCAGCTTCAACTTTAATTCTTGTTTATGCTTCTTATTCAACAACATATCTATCTGTAAGATGAAAATATTTCTGCCCATTTGATTATTAATTTCTTAAATTTGGCTTGATATTGGCTGGGCTAGCGAAACCTCATTTGTGGCGAGGGAGCAGCAGCTGTACAAGTGGTTTGTGCTTGAGTGTGTTCTTGTGGATAAAAGTTGTGATTTTTTCTTCTTCTTATCTGACATGGTTCTCTTTCTTTCATTAATTTGACAAAATTACAACTATTCGCTCCTAACTGTAAGGGAACTACAACTTTTGGGATCAATTTCACAAAGCTACAACTACCTTTTGCCTCACTTTCACATTGCCACAACATTTTTCATGGGATCACATGTCAGTCACACATGTGGACTTTGTGTGTCTTACATAAGGGTCCATGTAGAATGTTGTAGGTTTGTGAAATTGAGGGTATATATATAGTTGTAGTTCCATCTAACTGATCCTAGAAGTTGTAGTTCCATGAAAGTTAGACACAAATAGCTATAGTTTTATGAAATAAACTCATAAAAGAATGATTCTTGACTTAGGCTAACCCTTGGCCTTATGTGATCTGCAGGTAGTTTGTTTGGCTTTGTGAGTTATCCAAGGTTATACCGCAAAGATGAGTACCGCTAATCGGTATCAACACATCAAGTCAACCAAGCCTGTCGTAGGTACATAACACATATTACTTGCTAATATACTAGTATATGCTGTGTGTTATGCTTATGTTCTGTAACTGAAGTGCGCATACATCCAGTGCTAAAGATGAAAATACATCAATAATAAGAATCCAATAAAAGAAAACTTCTGCCATGAATTTCACTATATTCTTGACTAGTATCTGTAGCTGGAGGGTGCATACGTCCAGTGCTAAAGATGAAATACATCGATAATAAGAATCCAATAAAAGAAAACTTTGGCATGGAATTCACTCTATTCTTGACTAGGATATAAGAATTGTGTTGTGCATAGCATGGTTTGCCAATATTACTTTGCTAAATTCTTTTTAATCATGTGACAGGCAAAGCAAGAAAGTTGAAGGATCTTATGATAAAAAGTGATAATAGGATATGTGCTGATTGTGGCGCACCTGATCCCAAATGGGCGTAAGTCATCGTTTCTGTTTAAACATGTATTATGTTTTTCCATTTCAGAGGAGATATACATATACTTGCAAGGTTTCTTCTTTACAGATATATTCCTCTTTATTATGTTTATAAATTGGATCATTGATTTTTATTGATTCATTCCTATGAGAACTCAATTTCTATGATAACTATGAGAACTCAAATCTGAGCCACATGATCTTGATCCAAGGGGAGTGCGTAGTGAGAGGTGGGAGGGGGGATTTGCAAAAGTATGATTAACTTTTGCAAATCCCCCCTTCCACCTTCTCTTTGGATCACCCTTGGATGAAGATCATGTGACCCAGATTTGAGTTCTCATAGTTCTCATAGGAATTGAGTTCTCATAGGATATGTTGCCTTAATACAATGGCGCAATGGCCTATAGCCATGTACAGTACTTCCTTTGGTTGCTCATCTCTTCGTAGATAAATTGTGGAACCTATATTTTTATACATTTCAGGTCTGCGAATATTGGAGTATTTCTTTGCTTGAAGTGTGGAGATGTTCATAGGGCACTTGGACCTGACGTTTCAAAGGTGATTTGAACCATGAAAAACTGTCTTATATGTTCTTTTCGTTATACTGTATAAAAAATGTGAATGCACTAGTTAAAATCATCCACATTCTTTAGACATGATCTGTAATCTGTCATAGCTGATGCTTATAGACTACCCATTTCTTGCTTCCACTTGTTCTCATCAGGTTTTATCTGTAACTTTGGATGATTGGGACGATAGTGATATTGACTCCATGCTTGAGGTCGGTGGAAACTCATATGCAAATTCAATTTATGAGGCTTTTCTTCCAAAAGATCACCCAAAACCTAAAGCAGATTCGACGATGGAGTATAGAACAAAATTTATAAGGTCCGGTAACTGTTCCATTCTCCAATCTACAGCGTCACTAATGTTTTCTCATGTAGTAAGCCCCTATCTTTTCTATGTACAGAGCTAAGTATGAGACACAAGATTTTTTGAAGCCAAGCTTGCGCATTTCTTCGAAATCATCTTTTAAATCAACAACTTCTACGAAGAGTGTGGATAGCAGTTTCTCTAGCACTTCAAGGAAGGATGTCTCTGTAAGATGTTATGCTGAAACATAGATGTTGCAATTTTCATATTTATCTAACTCTTTATTTGCTGGCTGGCAAGATCTATGCTTAGCAATTGCATGTATGTGATGGAACAGTTCAATGAAACTTGTATATAATTGTATCGATCTAGTCCATCCACCTTACTCCTGCAAAATGTCACAGGAAGATACACGAGAATTTGTAGGAGGGCTGAACATTACAGTGGTGAAAGGTACAAACTTGGCCGTCAGAGATATGCTAACAAGTGATCCATATGTTGTTTTAGCACTTGGGGCGCAGGTATATTTATATTATTTTATATACATAATCATTTGTTTGTGTTGCTATTAAGTCTCACCCTTAAAACATTCAACTTCCACTCCTAATTGCAGAAAGCTCAAACGTCGGTTAAAGCGAGTGATCTTAATCCAGTATGGAATGAGGTGCTTAAGATATCTGTACCTCGGAATTATGGACCTCTAAAACTTGTAAGTTTTTTCATTTGTGCCCTTTACACTACTTTCCTGTTATTCAAAAGATTCTAATTCAAGCAAGAGTATAATATATTAGTAGTTTAAAATGAAGGAAAAAGTCCAAATTACTACCCTGAACTATAAGCAAAGTCTACATAACCCCCTAAACTATCTTTTGGTTTATTTTACCCCCTAAACTATGTCATTTAGCCTATTTTACCCCCTAACATAATTTGTCTTTTTTATTTTTCCATGTAGAAGTGTCATATTACGTTCAAATTTTGTGAGATGATAGTAGACATCATAATGTATGGTAGAAAAATATCAAATTATTTTTTGTCATTATTTTGATAGGGTAATATATTTAATAATTAAGTAATCCTTAAGATGCAAAATTATACAAAAACTAATAACGAAAAATTCATAATATATTTTTTTCATATACACTATGATGTTTACTACAATCAAGCAAAATTTGAAATTAAAATTCAACTTGTGTATGGAGAAATAAAAAAGGCAATTTGTATTAGGGGGTAGAATAGACCAAATTATATAGTTTAGGGGGTAAAATGAACCAAAAGATAGTTTAGGGGGTTATATAGACTTTGCTTATAGTTCAGGGGAGTAATATGAACTTTTTCCTTTAATGAATTATAGCATTGTTCTTGGGGTATTTTCCTTGGCTTGAATCGCATAATAGAAAATGGAGTGAAGATAACTAGAAAGCCACTTGAACAAGTGCTTAACGGTGTCAAGAATAATATGCATAATCTCAATTTCCAGGAAGTGTATGACCATGATACGTTCTCTGCCGATGATATCATGGGTGAGGCAGAGATAGATCTCCAGCCAATGATCACAGCTGCAATGGCCTTCAGAGATACTTCACGCCTTGGCGACATGCAGATTGGAAGGTGGTTCATGACCAAAGACAACGCCCTGTTGAAAGATAGCACTGTCAATGTTGTGGGGGGCAAGGTGAAACAGGAGGTGCAGCTAAAGCTGCAGAACGTAGAATCAGGTGAATTGGAATTAGAACTGGAATGGGTCCCCCTCTAGACGACTAATGCTACCTTACCTGGTTACTGTCTAAAAGCCCACCCTCAAGATGCGTCGATATTTTTCGCCTGAGCTGAATGCCTTGAAAGCTATCCAGTCGCTGGTCTTGGACCTAAATGCTGGATGTCTTGGATCTGTAAAAACGGCATTGTAGAATATCCTGGTGTAACTGTTGGATATACACACGGGCTTCCATTTTCCTTTCTTTGGTCACTCGTTATGCTTTGTAAGTACTCTCGACTGTTGTATTGTCCCATCGAAAGGACTTGTATGTTATATGAGATGACAATTACGGGCAGTAATCTCTTGTGCTAAATGCCATGTTGTAGCATCAATAGCTCTCTCTTGATTGTTCGCTTTTCTGGAGCTTGACCAGTCAAATCCGATCACTTGTGCCATTTGAAATCAGCCAGCCATCAGAAATTCTGATATTAATAGTCATAGTCAACAAACATGTGAAATTCAGGTTGCTAAAAACATGTGAAACACATCGTGGTTCGATCATTCAACTGTTACATAATGCAAAATTTGCATATCGTATTTATCAGACTTGGATCATAGCACTAAGAGGCAGAGAGAAAAAATGTTTATCCAAAGATGTGATGGCGCTTATATCACATTCAATGATAAATTCAATTCTAGTGCTGATCTTCTCCACAAACAAAACTATGAATTGAGGTGAGCCCTCCACCAGGAGACCTATAAATCTATCTTTCGCTGCAGTTTGTTCAATCTCGATGCTTCTTTCCATCATCCAGAGTTGGCATTTGGCCCACTGTAAACCAATATCTGCAGGACATCTCTTGTTACATACAAAAACTGACCTCATTGCAGCTAATTATACAAGTGAACATGTTCCTGAAACAAACAAAAAAACATATTTACACGCATCACAGCTGCCTTTAATTTTTTTTAAAAAAAAACTGCTCAGCTCGTCTCCGACCCAAACACCCCCACGGCGGAGCCGATGGAGGCGAACGCGCTGATGAGCAGGCAGACCAAGCTGAAGCCATGGATGGCGACCCACTGCTTGCTCCACGGCATCACCTTGTTCCTCGTCAGGTACATCTCCACGGGGAAGTAGATGGCGAGCGGCCAGAATGTGAAGGCGCCGAGCAGCCCGATCACCTGGTTGAAGTACGGGAACCACACGGCCAGCGCCGTGGTCGCCGCCACGTACGCCGTCCGGAAGCACAGCCGGAACACGCTCACCCGGCGCTTCCCCAGCATCGGCACCGGCACCTCGACGGAGGCCGCGTCGCCGGCGAAGTGACGGTCGGCGAACCCGAACACCGGCTGCGTGTACACCTGGTATCCGCCGAGGAGGTGGAGGACGATGCAGAGGTTTGCGAGGTCGATGAGCCAGTAGGGCTCGTAGAAGCCGAAGCCGGTGAGGAGGTTGCCCGGGGTGCCGTCCCCGAACGCCGCGTAGCCGAGGCACCCGCAGCAGAGGTAGAAGAAGGCCGTGATCACCAGGCTCGCCCTCGTCGCCGTCTTCATCGTCTTGTTCTCCGGCGGCGTCGACTTCAGCGTGTCCTTCATTTGATCAAATCGCATTTCATGAGTGTTGATCAGCTGTTAGCACAAGATCACAGAAACTGGCCGGGGCTCTGGGTGAGCGTATATATACCTCTATTTCCAGCAGCACCAAGGAGAAGGGGTAGGCGAAAAGGATGTCCCCGACGGCCTGCGAGACTCGCCAAACCTTCTGCGTCGTGGACACCATGGGAATTCCTCCGATGCTGCCCATGATCACCCCGTTCGCTGGAGTGATTGGAGGGAGTCATGTGCTCGTCGATCATGGGCAAATGAAATGCCGATGAGAGCATGGATCATTAGGCGAGGCAAGGCAGCACCTACCGATGACTTTGGCGACGCCGAGGCCGACGCCGACGAAGGAGTAGAAGAAGGACATGACGGCGGCGAAGACGGAGAGCCCAGCCATCTCGTGGAAGCCGGGTATCTGCAACAGGACCGCCTGCGCGAGGCCGAAGAGGAACATGTAGTAGGCATCCCCTCCCACGGAGCATGGCGCGTCGTGGCCGTCCCGGTGGTAGCAGTTGGCCCTCTGAATCGCCCTGCGACATGCACGATGACAAAAATGAGTGCCTCTACAGAATCGAGAAGATTCAGCGTGAGCATCATTGTTTCATAAAATCTGCCAAATTTCATTTCAAAAAGGAATTATAATCTACCAAATCTGGTAATAATCCATCGCGAACAAAACCGGTCGGTTTATCAGGGATTGTATTAGGCCTGATGTGTTGAGGCCAACTCTTCGTGTGCCTGTTCGAAGTGGTGGGCCGAATGAAAGTTGGAGTTGCCGGGGGATAAGAGGAGTCATGTATTCCATCCGTTGATCTAAAACAAAATCTGAAAAAAATGTACTCCATCCGTAGCTTAACCATGGCGTGCGTGCGCTCACACAAGATAAAAGATATTCTATCAATCTGCTAATCTGACTGTATACGCCTTCTACAAGAAATGTTGGAAGCAATTCTTGTCCCCTCTAGTTTGGCCTTATGATAAATGTAGGGAGGCATAAGAGATGAGAACAAATATTGGGCCATCAAGAAGAAATATTGGGTCATCAAGATAACCTAAAAGGAGCAAATGATGGCAGCATGCCATTCGGCCATTGTCCAAGTCTACAAGAAACTTTAGGGGCACGCAAGGTATATGTCCTCATTCAGACTTTGCTTAATTTGGTCCATCTGCTAAGAAATCCCCAAGTTTCGCATTATTAACTTTAATTCTTTTTTTTTCAGAAAAAGGTACCCACTGTTACTAGTGCAATTAGACGTTGGTCTAGCCGTTATGATTGATCATTAGAGGACAAGGCCATGCATCACTCTCCATTGCCTTGATACCTCTCTTTCCTATCGTATTTACATCCTTTTCTGGCTGCGCCATGCCAATAAGTTACAACAACTACCACACAAAGTGTCAAAATTGCGGCTGGCATGTTGCCACGCAAGCAGGCGGATGACAAGGATGAAATTGATGTGCACGTACAATAGTGGGTTCCTACCTCATACTCGTGGCGGAGGTGAGCGTGTACACCACCCCGGTGCCAAACAGACTGAAGTTGAGGAAGAAACCGCAGAACAAATGGCTCTTCTCACCTGCACACGTGTCATCCATAGATTGGTCCGTCAGTCGCCACAAAATTTACGAGCAATTATTTACGGCTTTACATTTACTGCCAATAGGATTAGCATTAGATACATCCAACATCTGCCACCTGATCGTGAATTTTGTAATCAGAGCCCTAGGTATATACTGAAAGCGACCTATCCATGCTATGGCTTGGGCTGTGTTCAGATTCAGAAAAAAGTACTTCTCCAACAAATTTTTTCCCATTCACCCCACTCACAGAACACGCTTCCCAGTGTACTATTCATCTAAAACTTCCACCCACTTATTTCAATCTGAACAAGGCCTTGCTCTAATGGAAAGCGAGTCATCTACTTTACCCATCTAAATTTCATCAAAAGTATTGTAGATAGGTATATGTTTCAGAAAGAACATAATCACAAATATCGTCAGTCAATTTCAGTCCCTGTTTGTTCTTTATACTACACAAGGGTTTGGATAGCCACCAACCGTCCTGCAAAACAGCAAAAGCTTTGGCATTTATGGATAACAACAACAGTGCCGTCTGACAGGTCGTGTCACTTAAGGTGCAGGCTTCTGTTTTACTTGGGTGGTGCTTTCCTATCATCAAGATTCAAGGCTTATTTAGTTCGTAAAATGCTGCAAAACCTACAAATGCAACTTTTACAAAAACATTTTGCTTTTTTTTTTTTGCAAAATTTGCCATCTAAACAATGGTAAGCAAATTCTTCATTACCCGCTCACGTTCAGGCTGAACGGTTCAGCTCCTCAAAGATTCCGCGCCGATTTTTTTTAGTTTTTTTTTTTAAGAAGTAAGCGATCCATGGGCAAAGCTAGCAAGACACATCGAGACGGAAGACGATGGCTCACCTAGGTAGAGCCTCACGGCGTCCACGTAGGAACGGTTTCTGACGACGCCGCGCTCCGGGTCGTGGCAAATGTAGCAGTCGGCGATGAGGGAGGACTGCACCGCGGTGACGCCGGCGAAGAACACCATGGCCACCGGGCCGCCCACCCACCCCAGCTGCGCCACGCTCCACGCCAGCGACAGCACGCCGGACCCGATCACCGCCGTGATGATGTGCGCCATCGCCGTCCATACCGTGCCTAGTAGATTGTAAGATATATACGGAGAAATCAGATCATCTTTGGCGCGCGCGGGACGCCGATCGAGCTATGGAAATGGAAGACATGGAGGGAGGGGAGAGAGAGAGATCAACGATTTTGGCGGGACTCACCTGTCCTCTTCACCAGGTGCTCGTCCGACGAGCTGTACGATGACTCCGAGAGCTTGCCGAGGAGCGGCTGCGCTTGCCGGTCGCCTTGTTCGCCGCCGGCGCCGGCGCCGGCGCCTACGGACCCCATAGCCAGCTGCCTCTTGCTCTTCTCTCTCCCCCTTCTCTTCACGCTATGATGTTGCCAAATCGATCGAGCTAGCTAAACGCTACACGGTAGCACAACTGCCACTGCATATAAAGAAAGCTTTCCTGCTACGAAATCATCGCTCGTTTGGAGGCGGTTGTCCCGCTGTTTGCCGATCGAGTTGGTTGGTTGATGCATATACGTCGTCAGGTCCGGGAGGGTGCCGCCGTTGGTGGGAGGCAGGGGGCGGTGGTGCCAGACTGCCGGTCCACATCTGAGAGTCACCACCACCCACGTCACTCTGTGGGCCGCGCCAAGGTTCTTGTACGGAGATGACAGGGTAAAGGATACCATCACTGTAGTCTGTTCGCAGAGAGGAAGATCTGCAGACAACGCCACACGCCACGAGCCGATAGGCGGAGTACTGCCAGTCACTAATTAAAAATCATAACATGCTAAAAAAAACTAAATAAAAACCATAAGTATGGTGTAAGCTATTGTGGGGCAAACACGCTGTCTAACACGGCATGGCACTGGCCCAACAAAAAGCACGGCCCGATTACGCTCAGCATAGGTGGTGCGGGTGAAAATTGCAGTATTGTCTCAAAAAAAAAGAAGAAAAAATGCAGTAATATTGAATGCGCATGTTTGGGTAGTATTCCATTTCATTGATATATATTTTTGTGGGGGGTAATACTAGCTACCAATACTCCAAAATTCTTAAGCAGTAGGGAATATAGGCTGGAACATGTAGAGTATGGAGGTTTGAATCTCTCGTAGTGTTTCGTGATTAGGGTGTGTTTAGACTGTAGGAAAAAACACTGTAGCATAAGAAAAACACTGTAGCATTCGTTGGGAAACGTGTTTTGTGAGGGAGGAATAGTGAAAAGTTGAAATGAATAGTGAAAAGTTGAAATGAATAGTGAATAGTTGGGAATCTGAACATACCCTTACTATCTCGGCTGTTCTAGTCTGGGCGTCTGGCCGCTATTCGAGTGGGCAACAACGACCAGACTCTGTAGTCTGTGCCTTGTACTAGCCGGGCTTGTCCTAACTTCATTGAATCCAAAGCCAAACTTTGAGGACTTTTATATTGTTCATCGTCTACGGTAGCAAGTGCAGTCGTACAAAATAAATGAATGCTTCGGCATGCTATGTCGTCAGGCGTTAGCCGTGTTGGACCTACAAACAGAGCGCCCAAGACAATGCATTGGATTCCCGTCCGTCTGCATAATGTTTCTCAGAAGACAACGACGACTGACGAGCACGGATCAAGGTTACTATAACCAAACATCCATTGTTGGACAGTGGTTAGTGGACACTTAACAGCCCCAAATTGGTTCTTCAAGAACCTTGTCCAAGATCACGACATAGATGAAGGTTTGCAACTGCCGACGGCATTCGGCAGGTAACAGTACAGGTCTGTGACTGTAAGTTTAGTAGAATCATGCATATTGAGTAGATAGTAACAAGCAACCGCTGAAAAGTTCAGCCTAGCAGCAGATCATTTCAAATTTCAGTGGCATGTATATATATATTGCTTCAGTATTCGGTACAATTGATAAAAACAGAAACAACTTTATATCAGTTCTACCATTAACAGGCCACAGGCATCACAACTTACTGTGCCAACCACGTTGCAGACTTAAAGCATAGACTTATTAAATGAATAAGCTTGTTTCATATTGAATATATCTCGAGTGTTCCAACACCAAAGGCTGCTCACAAATGCCCAGAGCAACAAAACTGAATAGTGTTACAAAAGGTGATAACATAACTGAAACCTTACAGACATGTCTAAAAATAAGCTTCGACTCAAGTAACTGTGCTATCCTAAATGATTGAATTAATCAGGCCAAAAGCCATAGGAGTTGCCATGTATCCATTCTATTTTTCCGTTTGATATTATTGTGTAGTGTTCCTAAAGGGGTAACTGTCACCATGATCATGTGCTCTATTGCAGAAAGAGGGAGCAGGCACCTCTAGTCGATCTTAACAGATGAGAAGAGGTAGTGGACAAAGTAGAATGAGAGCAGGAAGCCAATGGCACCGGTGGAGAGCATGATTGCAAGAGCCATGATCAGGGAGTACCCAAGGTAGAGTGTTGCAGAGATTGGTCCACTCAGGCTCCTGAGGTCGAACACCAAGTAGTTGATTGAGTAGAGGAAGACGTAGAATGCAACAGAACCAGAAGCAAAGAAGGCTTTCCACCACCATTTCCAGTCCTCCACACAAAGGTGCATGTAGGTAAGGACCAGAGAAACCTCACCACAGACTATGACCAGCAGGAAGAGGACAATGAACAGGAAGCCAAAGACATAGTAGAATCTTCCCAACCAAATGCTGGAAAGGATGAAGAAGAGCTCAATGAAGAGGGTACCAAAAGGTAACGTTCCTGCACCGAGCACAAGCAGCCATGAGGGGAACTTGCGCTCAGGGATCTCCCGTGGAATCTGGTTGGTGCGGACAGGGTAGTCAATGCTTGCAGCACGAGTACCCATCAGGCCTCCAATAAGTGTTAGTGGCACAGAGATGCAGAACCACAGGGCCAGGAGGGTGAAGAACAATGAGATGGGTAGAGCGCCAGTGCTCTTCTTGCCCCACAAAATGGAGTTCAGCACAGTGAGGATGATGAAAACAATGCCAGGGAAGAAGCAGGCAGTCAGCCAGGCAACAGATTTCCACCCTTCTGAGGTTCCTTTGATAGTCCTCCAAACACGGACACCAACATATCCAGCAATGATACCAAGGAAGAGGTAGAGAATGATCATTCCGGTCAGGAGCATTCCCCTGGAAGCAGGTGAGAGGAATCCCAGAGCAGCAAAGACAATTGTAACAACTGCCATACCGGTGATCTGGATACCATCAGCGACCATAACGCACAGCAGCTTTGAACAGCTGGGCTCTCTGAAGACATCACCAACAACAAGTTTCCATCCTGAGAGCTCCTCATTCATCTGAGCTTGTGCTTCCTTGTCCATCTCCTCATACCTTGTCAGATCCCTGCGGACAGTCCTCAAGAATATGACGAACACAATGCCAGCCAGGAAAAACACAACCATCATTGAGTTCATGATTGAGAACCAGTGCACCTTGGCACCATCCATCTTCAGGTAAGCATCCCACCTTGATGGCCACTTGATGTTGCTCAGAACATACTCAACCTCATAGGTAAATGTGATCCGCTCATTCTCACGGATCGCCTGAGATTTCTCAAGCTCCAATGGGCAATTCACAGAGTCAACACTGTCGTACATCTTGAGCTTGGACATGGCCTCAGGATCACGCCTTACACTGCAAGGCACAACCTCAAACCCAACAATCTGGAAACCACTCTTGCGATCAGACTCAACCATTGCAACACCATCCTCACTGGTGACCACGACATCTCCCTGAGCCTGGTACTGATGGACCAAGACTCTGAACTTGAGGTGGTTAATGATATAATCCTCATTGCTCCCTGTGGGGTTGTAGCCAACTGGGAACCCAGTCCACTGGATGGTCATCCCATTCTGCTCGGTGAACCGCATGACCGGTAAATTGTCCAGGACCATGTTGACCTGGTACAGATCCCGTGCCCTCTTCTTGATCAGCTCAGCCTGGTCCTTGGTGAGCGGGTCCGTGGTGCAAAGGTATACAGATTCATTGACATTGACGCGGAAGAGGTATGGTGAGTTGTCAATTTGGTCACCCATGAGGATCTCACCAAGGTTCTCAGCACTCTTCTTGACGCCCTCAGGAGGCTTGCAGTATGGCAGGCTGTAGTAGCTGAAGGGCAGCTCAGTCTCGATAGAGGTGAGTGAGTTGACCTTGGCCGAGATGTTCTCTCCACGAGTGTAGGTGTGCATGAAAGTGCCAGGGAGGTAGAAGGCATGGACACCAGGATGCAGGCTCAGGAACAGGACGAGCAGAGAGGCCGAGATCCATTTGGATGACAGCATCTTGGCGACCATTGCAGTGACAATTCTTGAGATCGCTCAATCAAGAATCTCACGACCTGCAAGCAATTGTATAAAATAACAAATCAATTCAATTCCTAGGAATGCCTACTTTTATCTCCAGTGCCCCCTTCCCCCGACGAGAAATCAACATATACAAGATACAAGAAAGATAAAACTCAATGATATAATTAACATGTGATGTGACATAGGGTTCATATAAGAAAGATAAAACTCAACTACACAATCAACATGTGGCATAGTAGGGTTCAGTTGAACCCCCACAAACTTCTGAAAACAAACTGTTATCGGCACTCCACCGCATGAATAATGGTGGATACAGCATCAACTCAGATGAAACGGATCTAAACGCAGTAGACGGACCCTTAGCAAAGCAAAACCCCGCGGGTCGGGCATTGGAGCAGCGAGGCAGAATCAAATTCATGGCGCAAGAGTCAGCACGAAGAAACGGTTCTGCACAACAAAACGAGCATGCATCTAAGCGAAGCTAGTGCTCCCTTACCCAGGAATGAAGAAATGAATCCAAGTCCTACTCGACAGGACAGGGAACGCCTGGATCTGAGCCGAGGCGCGACCTCGGAGATGCGAGGCGAGGGAGAGGAGATCAGGGGTGGCCGGGCGGGAAGCGAGCTCACCTCAGATCTCGATCGCGGCGGGGACGACGCGGGCGAGGTCAGAACATGGGCGCCCCCTCCTCTATCGCGCGGCGCTCTCCTCGAGATCGCAGAAGAAGAAGAAGAAGTAAACGTTTCGCCGGCGGAATCGAGGAGCGGGGGCAGACGCGGCACGAACCCGCCAAATTTTATACCCGCCCTCTTCTTCTCCCTTCGTTGCGTGCAGCTTAGATTTTCTTTTTATATTTTTTTCCTTTGCTTGCATTTATATATATTATATATATAAATACGTGAGATTTGTTTAGCATTTTTTGTTTGTTAGGTCGTGGGCCATTTCGTCGGTGTGTGAGGTTTCGGCGCTGGTCCACATTGGTGGGATCCGTGCGTGCGTCCTAGTGGGCCTCCGCGACTCACCACGTGTCTGACGAATTTTTTAGCGGACTATTCGATCGTTGTTTGACTTAGGGCTGGTTCGCCGGCAGGTTGGTAGGGAGCCTAACTGTGACAATGGCATGTAGGCCATCCACGGCCGGACCGTGTTCTCTTCTTTCTAGATCCGCACCGTCGGTCGCTTTTTTCTTTTGTTTTTTTGTGGACAAGGTTGTGTATTTATGTAGGAGCTGGTACTCGGTAGACACTAGACAGTAGGGGCCAGCGTACCGGGATAGGGAGTTCGTAGAAGAAGGAAAGTACATTGAAATCGTGGTGCCTGCCTACCTTCTGATAGCCGACCGACGGATCAAACCACGTCGAAATTAGCTGGACAATGGAGATCGACGGAGAGACAGATCAACAATGTATCTTTGCGCATGTCCTCTGTCCTCATCACACACCATACCATGCATGGACGCATCGTGCCCCAGCTGCTGTCGTGACTCCAACTCCAATCATGCATGAACTGACTTCATTACTTCAAAACAAGGAGAGACAGCGGCAACTGCCAACACGCCCAACACACCTCCCGCCAATGGAAATCCTATGAACTTCAGAGATAGCAGACGCGTCCTTTAATTAACTGGTCCGGTCAGGCGACGGCGATCCCCGATCCATCTCCAAACCTGCCTCCGCGACCGTGTCTTGCTTGGCTACCTCTCCCTTTCCAATGCCATCTACCATCCCTGCCTGCCGCTCATTAGATAGGGAATCGAGGTCTCCGGCCGTTCCTTAACAAGCAAACCACGTTTGGTGGAAAAGGATCGGTGGAGTGGGGATGGGAGCACCCGCGACGTGAACCGGCGAACGATCTCAGGGCAAGAAGTTGGGAATAAACAAGGAGGGAGAAACCATGGCGATTTGCATGAGCACGAAAAGGGACACGTTTCTTGGAGAGGACACAACTGCTTGGGAGAACCTTTCACATGAACAGCCAGGTCAGATCCGTCGAAAGAAATCGAGAGGACCTGTGCATCGAAAGCAAGATGCAGCTAGCACATGCCCCGTCTGAACTACCACGTAAAAAAAATGCTACTAATTTTTTGAAGCGAGAAAAAAAATATACACTACTCACGCAGTTGAAAGGTGGTAGACATGCAGATTGTCGAAGACAACGGAATGCGGAATCATCGCAGTCAATATCAGCATTAGGTTTCTGGTATATTTTGTATGTTTGGTTGTTATGAGTTGAGGCTGAGAAGAACAGCGCAACATCAAGTGAATAATTATTTGAGCAATAAGAAAAGCAACAACCAAGAATGAGACTTCCTTCCAGAACCAAAGAAAAAGAAAGGGCTGCATACGTTTCGTCAGGTAATTAGCATAACTAGCCACTGAATAAAGCAACTTTCGAAAGGACATTTTAGCTGCCACACAAGAAATTGGTCAGAAGTCGCCTAATATTTAACTGGCAACCCATGAAAATGGGGTCAAGTGGCACCCAAAAAATACACAGACCTCACATGGTAACAATGTTCACCTAACAAAAACACGCATTCAGCTTGACATGCCGAGAGTTGAAAAGTTTTAGTTTCACAGCTAAGCAGCTTGAGTAACAGTACCATAAACTGAACAGGTCCAATTGAGGTATTCTAGTACCAAGCAAAAAAAACAAGTGTAGTAACGTCAGCGAGTCTGATTCCAATAATGTGCCCACATAATAATGGCACATGTTACTTAAGCATTTTAGAACATTTAAAAATAAAAGAAATGCGAACATAGAACCTGAAATGATGCCATGTGATATTTGAAAGTGCAACAGTCTGACTGAAGTTGATTCCAAAATTGTCTTAGTCATGTTTATCAGCTTAATGTAAGAGAAAGTAACCTGATAATGAAAGCTGAAACTGAGCAACTTGAAATAGCAGTCTAGGAGTACATCATTTCTTTAAAATAAAACAATGACACCTTTTTTCATAAGGGTCAAGTAAAAAGGGGCATACGAACTGTCATGTTCAAATATAAAACATAGACTAGATCTAGTGTTCTATAGAATCTTGGGAAAACACATAGCGCAGACTGTTGTGCATGGGGGAAAATCCAGTTGTTATACTACCTTGCAAAAAGAAACCCACCAAGGCACCAACCACTTCACAAGACACCAATGAGATGGTAAAAGTAATAGGTTTTTGGAGATCATTTGCAGCATCAAAATTCTTAAATGTTTGTTGTCTTTCGCTAGTTCAAAATATGAGAATGGAGGTAGTAGCAAAGAAATGAGCGACAAGCTTAAAAGCACATATGCTGAAATATACCGTCGTAACAAGGTACAATAGTTTCAGTAATAAGCTAGATTACGAACAGCAAGATCCACAAAATGCCTCAAGATGCAACGACCAAACCATTTGAGCTTGCTGATGATTTTGTGAAGATACATCCTTGGAGATTCCACATGGTAAGGCCTTCAATCAATTTTGACTGATGAGAAAAGGTAGTGGACAAAAGATAATGACGTCAGGAACCCAACGGTACCCGTAGCTAGCATAATGGCAAGAGAGACGATGAAAGAGTATCCAATGTAGAGCATAGCAGAAACTGGCCCGCTCAAGCTTCTGAGATCAAACACCAAGTAGTTGATAGAGTAAAGGAACACATAAAGGGCCACTGTTCCAGAGGCGAAGAAAGCTTTCCACCACCACCTCCAGTCCTCTGCACAGAGATGCATGTAGGTAAGAACAACCGATACCTCAGCACACACCACAACCAGTAAAAGGAGCACGACAAGGAGGAAGCCAAACACATAATAGAACCTTCCGAGCCAAATACTAGAAAGAATGAAAAACAGCTCGATGAATAGTGTTCCAAAAGGTAGAGTTCCAGCACCAAGTATGAAGAGCCATGAGTACTTCTTTGTGGGGATTTCTCTTGGTATCTGATTTGTTCGAACAGGGAATTCTATTGGCTCAGCCCTTGTTCCAAAGAAACCACCCAAAAGGGTAAGTGGCACAGAGACACAGAACCACAAGGACAATAGACCAAAGAAAAGTGAGATGGGAAGGGCTCCAGTACTATTTCTTGTCCACAGCATGAAGTTTAACACAGTGAGGACAATGAAGATTATGCCAGGGAAGAAACAAGCGGTTGACCAGGAGACAGACCTCCATCCCTCAGACGTTCCTTTTAAAGTCCTCCAAAGCCTGACAGCAGCATATCCAGCCACAATTCCAAGTAACATATAAAGGACTATCATCCCTGTCAACAACATTCCTCTTGATGCAGGAGACATGAAGCCAAACGCAGCAAAGAAGATAGTGACAATTGCCATGCCCAGAATCTGAACACCGTCACCGATCATGACGCAGAGCAGCTTTGATGAGGTTGGCTCTCTGAAGACATCTCCAACAACAAGCTTCCAACCGGAGAGCTCCTCATTCATCTGAGCTTGGGCCTCCTTATCCAACTCTTCATACCTAGTCAGGTCCCTCCTCACAGTCCGCAAGAATATGACAAATACAATGCCAGCTAAAAACAGAATTACCATCAACGAGTTCATGATTGAGAACCAGTGAATCTTAGAGCCCTCCATCTTCAGGTATGCATCCCACCGTGATGGCCATCTGATATCACTGTTTACAAATTCAACCTCGTAAGTAAATGTAATCTGTTCTTTCTCCTTAATCAATTGAGATTTCTCCAACTCCACAGGGCAGTTCACAGGATCGACTTTGTCATACATCTTAAGCTTCAACATGGCTTTAGGATCACGCTTCAAACTGCATGGGACCACCTCAAATCCCACAATCTCATAGCCAGAGTTGGCATCACTGTCAGTCTCTGAGATCACTTCCATTCCTTCCCCAGTCCCAAGTACCTTTACTTTGCCTCCTTCATACTTATGGACCAAGACCTTAAATTTCAGGTGATTGATGATGTAGACATCATTGGTGCCTTCTGGAATGTAACCAACTGGATAACCTGTCCACTGAATTGTCATTCCATTCTGCTCAGTGAACCTCCTCACAGGAAGATTGTCAAGAATCATGTTCACCTGGTACAGATCACGGCTTCGCTGCTTGAGAAGCTTCACATCAGCCTCATCAAGTGGGTTTGTGGTACACAGATACAGTGATTCATTCACATTTATACGGAAACGGTAGGGGGAATTATCAATTTGATCACCCATCAGAAGCTCCCCCAAATTTTCAGCACTCTTCTTAATGCCACCTTCAGGATGGCAGTATGGGAGGCTGTAGTAGCTGAAGGGTAGTTCTGTCTCAATGGAGGTGAGGGAGTTCACCTTCGCCCCGATTTCCTCACCTTGCTTATATGTGTGCATGTAACTACCTGGCAGGTAGAATGCCTGGCATGGTAGAGTAAACACTAGAAACACCACTAACAAAGTAGAGAACACCCAACCTTTCACCATGATTGACAATTCAGGACAAACTTTTGAGTATAACCTGAAGCAAAAGAATGGCATCACCCATGCTCAGTATCTCCATATACATGTGAGCACAGTAAATGTACATAACCGAAGTTAAACAGAAAAACATGAAACAGCATGGAACGTCTTTGGCTCTTTCCCAAAAAAAAAAAAAACATTTATCTATACTAAAATTGCAGTAACCTCTAATCAGGCCCAACAGAGCAACTCTTAGCCAGGTTTTCAAGATTCATTTTCAAGATTTAGAGGGCATTATATCATGATATTGGCTAGCCAGGTTTTCAAGATTCATGTTCACGAATTAGAGTGCATTATATCATGATAATGGCTAAATGGCTAATAGCCTAATATAGTCTCAAATTACAATATATTAAGTGAAATCATTTGCATACAAAATCAACTAATTGCACAAGATGTTGGCTCGCCAAAACCACCCTCGGAGTCGGGATCGGAACCAAGGCTACAGGGGAAGACTTAACGGCATGGGGATTTGGTTCAACCTCCAGGATTTAAAAAAAAATTAAATGCACCACGCCTTGGTCCTTAGGTAGATTGTCAGTTCAACCTCCATTGAGAATTTGCGCCCTGAATACGAAAACCCAACAGGGACAGTCGATTGGGCTGAGTTAGCAGGATCTCACGCTAAAGGTTTCAGAAAGGTGCGGATCCAGCACAGTGCATGTATGCACATGTGTAGCTAGGTCATTTTTTGCAAACAAAATCGATGTTTACTAGGTATGCAACTATGCATCGACGCTGGGTCAGATCCGAGTACATCTTACACTAGGGTTTGGGGTGCTCTGATGCGCGCAGTGGAGAGGGAAGAGAAGGGGCGACCATACCTGGTTGGTTCTCCTCGCTGCCAGAGGCCCCGGCGACGACGTGGCGGATGGCACCGCCGCTCGCCCAGTCTCCGTCGCCGTTCGCTCACTGAGTAGACGGAGGGAGAAGAGAACGGGGGAAGAAACGGAGAGGATGGGTCACAGGGACGCCGATTCAGGGACGTCAAACCTGCAGACCAGCTAAATTCGACTTTTTATATCTCTATTTAGCCATTTACTCTATAAGATTCTCTCTCTATAAATTAGCACACTCCAGCAGACTAGCTAAATCCCACCATCCATATCCTATGGGCCTATATTTTTCTATTATCCAATTTAGCATGAATTAAAATATCTCTTCCTGAATTTTGGTAATTACACCAACAGCCTAAAATTTAAATAATTTGCAAAAAAGTAAACTTTAGACGGTTTTAATTTAAAATTCATAAGAGATTTTCGGTTCAACCTTGTTAATATGAGTTCTCTATCGCTTATTCTATCATCATAAAAACACACATGATTTTAGGCGCTTGGTATAGTGATTTTTTCAATTTATGAAAGAAGGAAAAGGAAGTAGTATTTTGACGGAAAGAACCGAGATAGAACACAGGCCCCTTTGTCAGCGTCTATGAACGGAGGATGGCGAGGCCCCTTTGTCAGCGTCTATGAACGGAGGATGGCGAGTCCCTCGGGCCAGCCAAATATGGTCGCCCGCTCTCACAGGATGGCGCCTCAACAGTGATGGCGAGGCCGTTAGCCGTTCTACTGGAGTCTCATTTTACCGATGAATCGCCAAAAACGGCATGGCGAGTCGGATGGTAATTCCGCTGGAGATGCTCTTACCCACCCATCTATCTATGCCCTCTAAATCCAATCTAAGGGCTGCGTGAAAAATGAAAAACAATCGAGGAGCCCACCTTGACAGCCTCGATCTTTCCTCCTTCCTCCCTGAATCTCTGCGCCTTCATGTCCGACGTCCGGCAGCGCGGTTTGCATCCTCTGATCCTCAACGCCCGCGGCAGCTCCATGTTTCCTGACCACGGCAAGGGCCAAGGCCCCCGCCTCTTCCTTCTCCAATCTGCACCCTTCGCCACGAACAGGAAGCTGCCTGTGACGTGGTGGAGGCAGGCCCTGGTGCTGCGGCAACGTGTAGAGTAGGAAGTAAAACCGGCCGGCTGGGTCTTTTGTCTCAAAAACCAAAAGCTTAACCTAAAGAACCAAATGCATGCGATAGCTGTATAATAGCATCTTCTGTTGGGATAATGTCTATCCAGACGAGTACTTCATTGTAGCTAGAGAGTGCCCTGGTAGTTAAAAACGGAGATTAGTCGATTTTGTTTAAGACTTGAAACATATGTTGCACGAGAAAGTTATTTTAACTTTACGATAAAATGATTCGGCGATCGAAATAAAGGTTTAATAAAAACAGTACTAGTAGTTAGACTAAATATAAGTTTCGGACAACTGATGTATAGATGATTCCTCAAAAAAATATAATTTTCACAAAAGGAAAAATAAAGTATAGAGAGGCTGGATGGAAAGAAGATAAAGAAGACGGAAATTGAAGTGATTATGTATTACTCTTCATTTTAAATTGGAGATTATTTTGACATATTTTAATATATAGTTTTTATATATATCTAGATATAGTAAATACTAATAAGGCCCCGTTTGGGATGATTTATATCGAGCTCGGCTTCACTTAGTTTGTATATTCCAAGACATTATAGCGTGAAGCCGTTTTTCAGATCGAGGCAAATATAAACTAGAAGCCAGCTGAAACAAGTTTTTTTAGCTTCATGGGTGAACCCATTTTGTGAGAGCTCTATAACGTATAGAGTAAAAACCTCCCTTGACTAATGCTATCTTCTAATAGCATCTCCCATAGTTTTGCTTTTCTCAATCTTACTACCGCATTTAGAGGGTTAATGAAAAAACACTACTCGAACATAATTCTCTATATCTAAATGCTAGGATAAACCAACAATTCACTCAAACTCTTCCCAAATGAAGAAGAGTTTCGTCTCTCCAAATATAATAGTTGCTAATAAGATCAAATTATTAAAAGATTGTGCAAAGTATCTATCATCATAATTTATTCAGGTGTTATAAGGATATTTATTTATCGAGAAACTAATGGAGAGAAAGAATTTGTCATTTCTGACATTATCAGAGTGGGTGTTAATCTGCCGTAAAAAAAAGGGTGGGTGTTAATCTAGTCAGCCGACATGCAGGTCCCACGCTGAGCGCCCGCGGTGACCTCGCACGTGAGCGTCGGCGCCCGCGTCACGCAACGCGGGCGCTCGCGCGCCGAGCGGAGCGGAGCGAGCGAGTCAATCGTGACGCGCGCGCACCCCCACTCTGGCGTACACGACATCGCGCGATCGCCGCTGAGCTCTGACTGACGCCGGGACCCGGCCGCGGGCGCAAGAGAACCAGGCAAAAAAAAAAAAAAAAAAAAAAAAAAAAAAAAAAAAAACAGTTACCCGAGCACTAGCGCTAGCGGGCGAGGCAAAACAAGCACAACAAGAAGTACTAGGCGGAAACGAAGCAACGGAAGCGTAAGCGTTAGGGGACAAGAGGCGCCGAGCGAAGGAGGCAAGCGGAGGACCCCCCGGCTCCGATCACACCAAACGCTTCGTGCTGCTGCCCCCCGCCTCCTCTCGTCGTGATCCCAGGGCGGCGGGTCGATCTCACCGCGGGAGGCGAGAGCTTTGTTAGGCGCGCCACCGCCATCCGGCGCCGCGATCCAGATCCAGGTACCCCCGCCGTCGATCGCCACTGCGGTTCACTTCGCTCCTCCCGTCGGCGGCGGAGGTCGTCCTTGACACCCCCAGGACGCCACCGACGTGGAGTGGAGATCCGATCCATCTGAAACTGAGTGATCTTAGGCTGCCCGATTGCTCGTTTTCTCCGCAGAATCTCTTCTTCCCCTTCGTTTGTTGTGAGCTCTGAAAGCCGAATGTTCGTCGTTCTCCCCAATCCATCCACTTGGCTGCTTGTTTGCGGTGTGGTGGAGTATCTATAGGTGGCTTGGTTTGTAGTTTCCAGTTTTTCTTTTTCTTTTGGTGTTCAGCACGACCCTCGTTTAGTCCGCCGCTGGGTTTGTACCAGAGGAATGCACTGTGAATTTGATGCGAAGACAACTCTGCGAATTCTAACATGTATGTATGTACTATTTTTGGCAGTGTGGGGGTTGGTGCCACTGTATCAGTGTACACGGAATCAGTGATCGGGCAGAGTAAAACGAAGCGAGGGGCCTGATCATTTGAGCTGGTTTTGTAGAGAATGTCAGGTATGGGTGTATGGCCTGGTGCCCGTTGCTATATGTATGCAGTTTCACCGAATCCATCATGCGATGCAACTAATGTTCTGGGGTTTGCTATGCTCTGCTGCAGAGGGAAATGTGGATGGCATCGAGATATCAATCAGCAACGATGAGAGGAGGGACAGAGCAGATGTCGAAATCTCGGAGGATGAGCCGAGGCACACTAAAATGCGGTCGCTGAGGAGGAAAGCACTGCACGCATCGACAAGGCTGACACACTCGTTGAAGAAGAGGGGGAAGAGGAAAGTGGACGGCAGAGGACCAAGGATATCGATAGAGGATGTCAGGGACGCTGATGAAGAGCAGGCGGTGAGCTCGTTTCGGGAGCTTTTGTTTGTTAGGGGCTTGTTGCCGGTCAGGCATGATGATTACCATATGATGCTTAGGTTGTTATCTGTGGAAATATGCTCAATACTTTTTGTTTTCAGCTCTGACATACCAGTTACTGATTGTTCACTGTTACCAATCTGTGGTGCAGATTTTTAAAAGCGAGGAAGTTCGACCCTGAGAAGGCAGCACAGATGTGGGCAGACATGCTGCAGTGGAGAAAGGAATTCGGGACAGACACAATATTTGAAGTAGGATGTTTTCTACTGATCTCAAAATCATATGAAATTTGCAAATATTAAGATCTATGTCTATATGTTTCCTACGATTGTTAGGCATATGATGATGCAATACTATTTGATGCATGCTAACAGCAGCTAAATCTTGTAGGATTTTGAATTTCTTGAGCTAGAGGAGGTCCTGCAATACTACCCCCATGGTTATCATGGGGTTGACAAGGAAGGAAGGCCTGTATACATTGAGTTGCTTGGGAAAGTAGAACCCCACAAACTTGTACAAATTACAACAGTGGAGCGCTACATTAAGTATCATGTGCAAGAGTTTGAGAGAGCTTTCCGTGAGAAATTTCCTGCATGCTCAATTTCTGCCAAAAGGCACATAGATACCACAACTACAATACTGGATGTCCATGGTGTGGTACGTGCCTTGCCTAAACTGTTTGCTAACCTCGTTAATTGTCACTATTCTTGAAAGAGATACCGATACATGCGATAACATTGGGAAAAAAAAAACAGCATTCCCTGTTTTCCTTTGCAATAACATCCAGAAAATTCATTTGTTGTATAATCCTATTTTCAACTTGTTTGTTGTGCTTGCCAGATAGTATATCTCTAGTTCGGATATCAGGATTAAGAACAATTTTTTCCCTCTTCAGTTGCAATTCTCATTGGATAGTTGCTTAGACAAACATGCAATCCTCGCGTTACAATTCTTGGATATATGTTGTCTTAAAATTGTAACAATTGCAATAAACATCCCTGTAACTTGATTGGCTTTATGTTTGAGCAAAAAAGACCCTGGGTTGAAAAATGAACTACTTTTTTTTTCATTCTCCATAGTGTATGTCACTATAGATATCTATAGTATTAAACCTACCCGTTTCCAAGAAAAAAAAAATGGTGCAGTAGATTTGTTTCTGATACTCGGTTGACAATTTGAAATGCTTGGGGGTATAAATTCACCTATATAAAAAGAGCAATCAATGAAACTGCAGGTTACATTCCTTTGGACTGCTGATCCTGACAGAACTGCATTAAATGTCAATTCAGTTACTCTGTCACTTCATTACTTTTCTGGTTGGCATATCTGAATCTATGATATTGTTGTAAATATTTTTTCCTTGTTTACCGTCTTTGTTCTGTATACACAGTTGTTTAAAACTCATCTCTAAGACCACTATTTTCTTGTTATATTTCCTGTGATATAGGGCTGGAAGAATTTTAGTAAGATTGCGAGGGATCTGGTGCGTTGCATGCAAAAAATAGATGGTGATTATTATCCTGAGGTTAGCCTTAATATTGGATGATTAAGTGTAGCAGTTTGAAACAATTTTGATTACCGAGCATGTCCAATATTATGCAGACACTACATCAAATGTTTATCGTAAATGCTGGACCTGGTTTCAAGCTTATTTGGAGCACTGTGAAGGGACTTCTTGACCCCAAGACCTCATCTAAAATCCATGTACTGATTTTGCAACCATTCATACACTACCCATGTTTTTATCTTTCTGTGGCTTGATACCTCTTTGATTTCAGGTTCTAGGAACAAAATATCAAAGCAGACTTCTTGAAGCTATTGATGCAAGGTTGGGGATTGCTTCTTTTAAATATTGTTTTATTGATGAATCTCTATGCAAATTTTAAGAAAAATATGTCTTCAGCCAATTGCCTGAATTCTTCGGTGGATCATGCACTTGTCCTAACCACGGAGGGTGCCTGAGGTCCAACAAAGGCCCCTGGAGCGATCCTTCAATCATGAAGGTATTCCGGAATCTTCTGATGCTCTGTTACTGTATCGTAGCCTACTAGTTCTTATGGTAGATCAATAGATTTAACTGAATCCGTCTCTGCTTTTGATGACCATATTTTCTATTGTAGCTTGTACATAGCATGGAGTCATTGAGGGAAATTGGGCAAGTATCTGATATAGAAGAAACAATTACAGGCTCTGTCCGATTGCGTGCTCTCAAGGCGAGTTTACTGATTTTGAAGTCTCATATTGCTCAACAAGCCATTCTGTTATCCAATTTTGACGTTGGATGTAATCTCCTGCTTCTTTCAGTTACCAGAACGAATTAGTGACACATCAAATGCTGAATCAGGTTCAGATTTTGACGATCTTGGTTCCCCTGTGGCTCCTGAAGATGTTGAATACCCTAGTCTGGCGCCCGTTCGTGAGGAAGTAAAGTCTTATTCAGTTCTGCCACCTTTTTCTTTTAATATCCAATTGTTTTCTCGTGTGTTTACCTTGAACTATGCAGCTTCTAACTTGCTCATTTAGATTGAAAATAGTTCTAGTTTTAACTTTGGAAACATGCCTCCATATTAGCATGTTTTATAACTTTGTAGTTAGTCATCTCTGAGTGTTAATCTTGTAGGTGAGGGAATCAGGATCTGCAACTTACAGTGGTTCTGATGGCACATCGCATATGGCGGATAAAGTTGTAGGATCCAACCAAAGATATAGCACTGCTGGAAACGAAGCTAGACAGTTCAATACAGAACAACGTTCCTTAGTAAATGGGGCTTTACCTGTGCCAGGTATCCATTCAAAAGCTACATGATTGGGTTAAACTGATTAAAAACTTTTTTATGCTATGGTTTCTTCAAACCAGTTGTCTTGCAGTAATGGCCGGACTGTCTGATGCTTAAAGTTATTGGTTCAAAACAGCAG
Organism: Digitaria exilis; assembly: GCA_015342445.1. Taxonomy (NCBI): domain Eukaryota; kingdom Viridiplantae; phylum Streptophyta; class Magnoliopsida; order Poales; family Poaceae; genus Digitaria; species Digitaria exilis. The sequence goes on along the minus strand of JACEFO010001390.1, from coordinate 127,663 downwards.
GTCGTCATGTCCCGAATGGCGTGGGCAATGCTGATGATGGGATCTTGAAACATTTATCAAGAAAAGTCATTGCTGTATTTCTTAAAGTACTCTCTCTTTTGCGTTTTTTCATTCGTCGGCGACAGCACTTGGAAAATGTTCATCCACAAACTGCAACTGTGCCCAGTAATCAGGCAGATCTTCAGATAATTAGGGAAGATCGTGTAAATCCTTGCCTGGAGCGTCTTGATCGACTTGAGTCGATGTTTAATCAGCTGAGCAGAAAGCCACCAGAGCTTCCACAGGACAAGGATCGGGCCATACAAGATTCTTTTGACAGGATCAAGTCCATTGAGTTTGATCTGGAGAAGACAAAGAAGGTAAACCTATGTTTGATGGACCTCACGATACTCACAGTTGCTTCGGGCTTTTAGTTTTTGATGGCTTTAGCTCCATCATGCCTTTTATATCACGATTTTTATCACAAACAAAACTTTGAACATAAATACAAAGTCTGTAGAATCTGTGGTTATTGTGAGTTGAATTTTTGTAGGACAGTTGCTTTCCAATTCCGTTTTAAAATCTTCCAGTTTGCGATACTGAAATTTGACATGAAAGTTTGAAACAGTGCTTCTTGTAGTACAAAGCCAACTATAGGGACCGTGTTGATGTAAGTTTTAGTCCTTGTGGTTGTGGCTCATCCTTCGTCTTGTCCCACACTCACACTGGATATTTCTTTAGGACAATTTTGTGGAAATCCATAAAACTATATTTGATTAACTCTGCTTGAAACACACCTTCAGAATATCTTGAGGATTCCTTTATCTATATATCTTATATCCATCTATTGTTCCATACTGCACGTGTTTTGCTATAGAGCAATTTTTTAGATAAAGGAAAGAATCCGGCCTCTACAATTGTACACAGCCCAAATATTACAAAATTTAACACCTCAGCTTTAATTGCTAATAACACGAGGGAACAACCCGAAAGAGAAATTAAAATTGCTCCAATCTATTATTATGTTTCCATCCTTGATTGGCATGATCCAAAGCGATTATCTCTAGCATTAAGCTTGCCTTCCGGAATATCTCCTTCGTAATATCATCACGCTGCAGCTGGGACCAGAAGCGCAGCCAATATGTCCCCCTGAAAAGTGCCTGCATAAATGATGAATACCTGGATTTGCTATAGAGCAATGTGCATGCTAGTTAATTCTTCATCAAATACATTTTCATTATTTGTGATAGCTCAGAAACAAATAAGCAATATGCACATTACTACTGATAACTTTTTTCCCCTTTGTTCTCGTGTTTCAAACAAGCATCCACTTATCATTTTTTCTGGTCTGTGCCTCCAGGTATTGCATGCAACAGTTGTCAAACAAATGCAGATGGCTGAGACCTTGGAAGCCGCGAAGGAGTCTGATCTTAGGGTAAGTATAAACATAATCACATACTTGTGTTATCCTGTCCACATTGAGTGTTTTTCCTTCAAATCCATATAACACAGTGTGATGTTTGATAAGTCAAACTTCTCAAATTTTGACCAAGTTTATAGAAAAATATAACAACTCCAAACATGCAATATCAAAATATATTCCATGGTGGATTCAATGATAAAACATGTTGTCATATTTTTCTATACACCTGGTCAAAGTTGGAGAAGTTTGACTAAGTGCACAAAGCAAATGAGACATGTAAAAACAACAGAGGGAGTATAGATGGTTCTGCAGATTAGAAAAACTTTACTTTTATACACTTATCTTTTTTCTGTTCCTTTTTTTTTGCAGAGGAGGAAATTTTGTACATAATACACCTAATTGCAATGTACAGAAACAACAAAACAAGTTGGCGACTTACTAATATCTGATACTCGACAGAATCAAACCTCAGTGCTTTGTACATGGCTGCCCTGGTCTACAGAGATGAACAAATAGCAATGGCATCTTAGCCTCAATAACATCAGATACTTGTCGACCTGTACACTAAGGAGATAGATAGTCAAAACAGCAATCTGGAAAAATGCCTAAACACAGTCCAGTTTACAGAGCAAAAGGAATTCTAAAAAAGAGTGCAATCACAGCTTGTCCTCCCCATGCTTCTGTTTATGCTCCTTTTGGGCGTTGAGCCTCCTGATCTGCTGTATGTATTCCAATGCTCTCTGCATTTCCCCCCTTTTTTCAGAACAGTTAGTTTCACTCATAATTCAATCCATTTTTTGGTTGATGACTTCATAAATCTGATTTCAACTTGGTGGTGTAAACCGGAATCAAGTGGCGAACACTTTTGGACCTATTTCCGTCACGCCCACTGGTCAAGTTTTTGCAAGTTTGCATTCATGAATCGTGAGCTGTTTTGGCGGTCTGAAGATGCATGGGACCGAGCTGGCAAGGTGGCCACAGCTAGATGCTCGTCATATTCTGGCAGCAGAAGAAGAGACCTTGGCACGTGCGCGAGGTGGAGAAGGTCCAGCCACCGAGCCACGCGAAGCATTTGAACCTGTCTCCACAACTTGAGAATCTGGGGGCATGAAGCCGCGAATTCACATTTGAAGCTCATCTACCCTCCATTTCCGTTTGTGTAATTTGCCTTGCCCTCTGGTTCAGGCAGGGTGTTATCACTTATCAGTTCCCCGTTGATCGGCACCCTTCATTAAGATAAATGCTTCACAATCGCAAAGTATCCTGCTTTGCCTTGCCTCGCCTTGCCCTCTTTTTCTTTGAAATAGGAAAATGAGCTTTATTTATAATGCTCCGCTTGCTGACCTGTTACTGGCTTACCGCGTCAATCTAGAGTGACATGCTCGACACAAAATGAGCTTTATACAATCGTACTCCCGCTAATCTCTTCACCTGCCCCGTCCGCAAACTGCTGTATACCGTTCGCTGGGTCCAAGTTGGCAAGCTGCATGTAGTACTCAGTAAAAGCTGCTAAATGCAGTAGCAGGTAGTCTCCAAAAAAGAATTACGGTTTGTCGGTAGCAGTTAAGCCAAGCATTTTGCTAAAAAAAAAGTTAAGCCAAGCATTTTGCTAAAAAAAAAAGTTAAGCCAAGCATCATCGCTGAGACTTTTTAACCCTCGAGCTCTTCCCCGTTGGCCGTTGCCACTTGCCACCCATCCGTGTCCCTCTCGGCCTCTCCAGCTCCAGCCCAGCTAGCCTCAACTCCCCAGCATCACCGACTCACCGTCATCCAGGCAGAAACAGAGGCAAAACCCACCGAACAATCCGCGTCGCGCCGGTCTTTTCTGTCCCGACGAGTCGAGTGAGTCTCTCCGCTGTCACTTGGCCCCTTCCCAAACCATATTTCTCTTCCACACTCTCCACCAGACCACCACCCCGCGACACTAATTTAGTTGGAGCAGTAACACCTGGGCTCGAGCTTGCAAGCAAGAACCACCAGCGCGGACGTCGTGGCGCGCATGTGGGCGGCCTCTACATCCCGCGTCCCACCTCCACCGCCGTCGTCGTCGACCTAGATCCAGCGAGCTCCCGGGCTCCCCACATTCCCTCCCGAGGCGCGCGCCACCCTCCAGCGGACAGAGCCTCAGAGCGCCATATTATCGGCGTCGGCGGTGCGGAGAGGCGCCGCGATGGCTGCGAACCGCGGGCTCCTGCTGCTACTGCTCTCGGCCGCCGCCCTTGCCGGGGTGGCCTCCGCCGCTGGCCCTTTCTTGTCCGGTGAGCACCAGCGTGTTCGTGCTTGCTTACCACTTTGCTTTTCCGTCCCGTAGCTGCATCTCCTGATGGGTCGGTTTTGTGTAAATGCTGGCTAGCAGATGGCGTGTTCCAGGCGAGCGCCGGATCTACCGGGAGGAGCTTGCTGCAGGCCAAGAAGAGTACGTTTCCACGGCTTTCTTTCTCTCAGTTCCATCTTCAGGTCGTGATTGATTCGAGTCGTGGTGCATGGGGGGTAAGGTAGGAGGGATTCGATCTGAAATTGGGAGTGACGCCGTTAGCTGTAGCGTTTAGATTACTTTGGTCTTCGCGACTGCGCGCGCTAATCCTCACCATTCCCTGCACTAAGGAGATCAGCACCCATTAATATGAACTAGTTCAGGAAATCTTAGGCACGAGTGACTGTCAATTAAAGAAGTCATGTAGGTAGCTCTTGTAGGTTGCAAATCCCAGCCTTATGGAAAATGGCATTATCCGATTAAGATGAATAAGAAAGGGAAAACCTACCTTGCTGTGAATCATTTGATGGAAGCAAGCAAAAAACTGAAGGAAAAAGTCTATATCATCCCCCAACCTACGGAGGTTGGCCTACATAACCCCCCAACCTATGAAACGGTCTAAAACACCCCTGAAACTTCTCAAAACCGATTAAATTACCCCCTAAAGCAGTTTTAAAAAATCATAGTAAATCACAGAAAAATCATAAAATAGAAAATCCAATTGTGTTGGACTCTAAATGAGTAGATATACACATTGAACATTTAATATGGTATGCTTTAGTATATTTTTTTCACTATAGCTTTAGATCTATGATTTTCTCCATGGTTGTTAAAAAATGTATTAAAGCATACCATACTATATGTTCAGTGTGTACATCTACTCATTTGAAGTCCAACACAATTTGATTTTTTATTTTATGATTTTTTTGTGATTTACTATGATTTTTCAAAATTGGTTTAGGGGGTAATTTGATCGGTTTTGATAAGTTCAGGGGGTGATATAGACCGTTTCATAGGTTGAGGGTTATGTAGTCCAACCTCCGTAGGTGAGGGGATGATATAGACTTTTTCCAAAACTGAAGGCCTTCAGCTTATCGGTCATGCAACTATGTTTTGTACACAGCATGGGGAAGAATGGATATTTGACAACTAAGGATTGAATAGCGCCCTGAGAAAAAATTGGGAGTTAATCATACATAGAACAACTCAATAAATTAATGAGCCATTTTAGAATGATTGGCAAGTACCAGCTGGTACTTACAGGTACTTTAAGTACTTTTGCTAGTACTTAATGGTACTTACGAGAAAATAAAATAACCTCCCGGACCCACTTAATTGGTACTTGGTCCCACAATTTTGGTACTTTTAGGTACTTATATATTTCTCACTGTCCGATTCAGTATTTTGCAAGTACTGTGGTACTTGCCAATCATTCTAAAATAGCTCTTAATGAATAATTTAAGAGGATGTTGTACTGTATAAAGTGTTAGCAAAGGCAACTCGATGTAAGGATTTGAAATTAATAAAACTTCCTTTATGGAAAAAAAGGCAACTGATGGTGATGGTCTGAAGGGGCAGGGCTGCATTGATCTCTGCCTAGAATATGATGGTGTGCATGCTGCTCAGTGCCATATGCCACTTTCTCCATTGAGAGCTACATGCATCTTGTCATCTTGGTTGCAGGAGTCATCTCAATGTTTCATTGACATGATCACCTTGAAAATAATACACCACGTAGACACTGGGGATTAGTTTCTCTGTGGCGCAAAAAGTGCTTATATAGTTATATTGCTCAGGGAAGGTGTGGGGCTTCTTGACTTGGAGGCAAAAGGAAAGCTGGCCATTGAGTTTATGATCCCATCACTTGGGAGTATAACCAAGGACTTGTCTTTCTTTAACAAAAAAAAGTCCCAAATAGTCAAACATCAGGATTCAGGAGCAGTCGAAACACAATGACCTGAACTTTACTTTCTGATGCTTGATACTATGATGCTTCATTAGAGAAGTCAATCCATATCTGATGTGTACTCATCCTCATTTCTCACCATAACACCAATAGAGGTCCTGAAATGAATGAAGCATATCACCAAGCTTGTGCCCTGTGGCGGTGAAGCAGGAACACATTTTTCCTGTACAACCGAACTGTTTAGATTGGAAAACAAATATGTTCATTGCAACAAACATGTTAACATGACATAGCAAATTTCTGGGGGCTAAACCAAACGCCAGATGGCTAGGTTAGTCCTAGCAATAATTTGCATGTTGCAACAGAACCAAGTTCTTCATGACAGACCCTGATTGCATATTTTTATGACCTCAATGCAATTAGCAATACATGTATGTTGCTGCTGAGTAAGATGAGTCCTTGTTATCTAACGTATTCATGTTAGCATAATTTTTGTACTTGGATCTTAATTTTTTTTATTAATTCCTATGCTTATCAGGTTGCGGCATGAACTTTGAGTTTCAGAACTACCGAATCATCACAGACAAGTGCAAAGGGCCAAAATTTCCTGCCGACCAATGCTGTAGTGCTTTCAAGGAATTCGCATGCCCATTCCGTGATTACATCAATGATGACAGCACTGACTGTGCATCGGCAATGTTCAGCTACATCAACCTCTATGGCAAGTACCCACCAGGCCTGTTTTCCAACATGTGTCGCGAGGGCAAGAACGGGCTTGCCTGCACAGATGTCCAGAGTGACACCACTGCGAATGGTGGCCAACAAGCTCAGAGCAGCCCGCTTGTTTTGGTTACTCTCGTGTGTGGACTGATAGCATTGTTCTTTTGAATGACGATGCCTTCAATTTCGCCCAAAAAAAATTTTTCTTATAGCTGATGGGGCGCAAGCTCATTCTTGGCACCTTATGGTGCTAAAATTGTGGGCGGGTCTGAGAGTTTCTTCACTTCATGTATAAATCTTTCCTGATGTAACTTATGACAGATTGCATATTATGGGCTTCCACCTGTCGATGCTGAATTAGAACTTTTGGACTCAACGCACTGTACCATTGTATTGTGACTATTACACAAATTAATATCATTCATTCATGCGTATGATTATAGACTTGTTTTTTTTTGTCAGAGAAAAGAAATCGATCATTCAACAGTTTATGTTGGCATCTTGTCAGAAAATGACTACAGGTTTCTCAAGCTTCCCGCCCCATGACGCTAATTTGAGACTCATATTCATCAGCCGAAAGAATCCAATGGCACCGGGCTTGAGGCACCATTGCTGTGCCTACGGCCGCCTAGAGAGCCTAGAGGAAATGGAGTCGAAATGGCTGGCAGTAGCGCAACGGCCTGGGAGTTCGGCAACAATTGCACCGGTTTGCGGTGCTCGGAACGGAACTACGGAAGCGAGCGAGCGGGATGCGGGGCTTCTGTATAATTTACATCTTCATCCCAAGGTAATTAATATAATTTACATCTCCATTCAATTCAAGGCAATGGATAGATATACAAGGTTTCAATCGAATGAGTAAATCTAAAAATGCTTTGCATATAAACGTGCCGGACAACACTTTGTATGTGGCGGGGATTGTTTAGAGGTTAGCAGTTTAAATAAAGTTGATTAGGTTCCAGTGGCCACTCGCAAGTGGCGAACAGCTAGCAGCCAGGCAGCCAGCAGGCAGCAGCCCACGAGAAGCTACCCCAACCAAACCGTTTGGTCAAGATACGGCCGAGACGCGTCGACGGTCGGAGGAAGGTAATTCCATCCATTCCAGGCGTACGCGCGTATAATACGAGCTAGAGCTTGCAAAACGCCACAAGTGAAGGCGTCGTGCGGCCTCGACATCCCGCGTTCCACCTCCACCTGACCACCTCCATCGCCGTCGTCGACGTCGGCCTAGTCCGGACAAGCTCCCGGGCTCCATTCCCTCGAGGCGACTGCCCTCCCGCAGCCCTGCAGTCTCAGGGTAGGCGGCGGCGGCGAGTTCTTGCTTGCTTCCGGTGGGGAGGACGCGTGGGCGATGGCGGGGGACCGCCGGCTCCTTCTCCTCGTCCTCTCGGTCGCCGCCGTGGCCGGGGTCGCCTCTGCCGCCGGCCCTTTCTTGTCCGGTGAGTGCGTGTTAGTTGGGGTTCCTTGCTGCCAATTTCGCCTTTTTCCGTTTGTAATCCCTGTTTCGTGGTTGGTGCGCAGACAGCGTGTTTCAGGTGACCGCCGGATCCACGGGGAGGAGCTTGTTGCAGGCCAGGACGGGTGCGTTTCCTTCTCTTTCTTGCTCGTGATTGTTTCGAGTTGGGATTTCGTCTGCACACACTGAACGAGCCTAAATTAATTAAACTAAGGGAAGCTACCTTGCACTTGTATATTTAGCAAGTGACGTAGTGTGGCATCATAAAAGAGGTCCATGGGAAGAGGTCCGAAGGCAAGGAGCTCATTGATCTTGGCCTGGGAAATCACAGCTTCCAGCTGATCTGTGCCACTCACTACTTGTTTGGGGCTTAGGGAAAGAGGGACATGAACATGCCTGCTAACTTGGTAATAGGAGGGTATCTCATTTTCTCATTGACGTAATCACATCGAAAAGAATAGGACATTCACCACATTGAGAACTTTTGGATATTAAGTTGACTAATGTTAGTTAGGTGCTTGGTCTTGAGCCCTAATAATGATCTAAAGATGGATCATATGAGGCCGCCCCTGATTTCATATTTCTGTAACATCGATGAAAATACGCAATGGGCATTACATACATGTTGTTGAAATTGAGCGTCTAGTAACATCAAGCTAACAGTGTCTCATCATTCTGATGCATTTCTGTCTCGAACATACCTCAGTCCTGTTCAATGCTTTCCTTCTCAGGGGGTGTTTAGTTGGGGGAGAAAGGTGGAGATTTCCTGTAGCAGATATGCACTGTAGCAATGAATAGTGAGGAAAGGATGGGAAATAATGTGATGGATGTGATGGGAGGAATAGTGAATATCTACCATCTAAACAGGTCCTCGGAAGAAGATCGTGTTCTGTATTTTTGGTGCCTTGATCTGACATAATTCCTACCTGTACTTATCAGATTGCCCTGTGAACTTCGAGTTCCAAAACTACACAATCATCACAAGCAAGTGCAAAGGGCCAAAATTTCCTGCCAGCCAATGCTGTGCCGCTCTCAAGGAATTCGCGTGCCCATATTATATGTACCTCAATGACGAAAGCAGCAGTTGTGCATCGACAATGTTCACCTACATCAACCTCTATGGCAAGTACCCACCAGGCCTGTTCTCCAGCGAGTGCAAGGAAGGCAAGTTGGGGCTTTCTTGCGCAGATGTCCCTCAGAAAGTCGTTTCCACTGCAAGCGGTGGGCAACATGCTCAAAGCAGCTTTCTTGCATGGATTACTGTCTTAAGTGTGGTAATGTCATTGTTGTTCCTCTGAATGATAGACTCCATTCATTTCCCTGAAAGATAGGGTGTTTGCAACTGATGAGGCTTGAGTTTGATGATTGCGCCTGGTGCGTAGGCTACCGGGTTCTTTTGATGTGTAAAATATCTTCTAATATAATTATAGCTGTTGTGTATCTCTGGAATTTGACTTATCGGTGTCGGTGTTTAGCTCCAAATCTATAATATCATTGTATTGTCACTGTTACATTACATTATGACGCATACATATCAATTATCGTTCATGTGAATCGATGCTCACAAGCTTATGTTCCTCTGCAAAATGCTGTGCTTTTAACTTAGAAACTAGAGATTGTCGCTACCTTATATTGTTAGTGACTCTACAGGAAGTATGAACTATTTATTCTTTTTGACAAGAAAATGGTGCAGAGAATTTCGGTCGTTTTCCACTGGCAGTCACAACAGAGTAATCTCTCCAGGTGTTCTCGTATGGACAGATCGAGAGATAAAAGACATTTAATTTTTGCTTTCAGGTTAGCAAGGCTTAGGCCCGAAATGTCCTGGAATCCTTATCCTTGACTGATCTGTGTGTGAATGTTATTGGAAACAGGACAAAATCAAAATTTTCCACCACTAATACACTAGGAAAGAATGATTTCCTGGTGTATTGGTGGTGGAAAATGTTGATTTGTTTGAATTGAATGCAAATTTAGGTGATGCGTGTTTAGGGCAGCGGTTTCCGGGGGTTTAGGCCATATGCTTGCGGGGATTGCTGAATTTGAGTAGTGGATGGCGACGATTGATCTTCTGCTTATGATTTAATGTTAGATCTTTTGTTAATTTCTGAATTCTGCTCCATGTTGGGAAAATTGTTTACACTCCGAAAGTCCCTGAGTTGCGTGCTAACAGAAACTACAACGAGTGATTGTTGAGATTGGAATGGTCGGTTGTGGAGGGGATTGGTGTAGGAGGTTGTAGATTGCTTGCTGGTGTGATAGCTGCTATCGATTCCAGTGAGGGCATAGTCGTTCATGGACTCGCATGGTTGTATGTTGTTTCTGTTCGCATTTCGCAGACAAGGGACCCTTCTCCTCTGAAGGTGTGATGGTTGTGTGTTGGCATGCGAGTCCACAATTCAGAGGAGAAGGGGTTACTATTTTTATAATGTCATTGGTGGGTAATTTACATAAAGATTAGAGGGCTTCTTTATATTGTTTTTTATAACAGCGGAGGAGGGTAATTTGGATACATACGTAGGGGGTTACTTTGTTCTATTTTCATATGGTATGGATGGGTAATTTATTAGAAAATATAACATATCCGATTACTATTATAATTAGAGTTGCCGAATTGATGGCTTGATGTTTATGATTTTTGTGAGATTTTCCAATATTTCTCTAATTTTTAGACTATTTACTTATGATCCTAGGTGGCTTCATGTAGAGGCTTCAAAAGGAGCCTTTAATTATTAATAGTAAAATAAAATAGTTGACTATGATCAGAGGAATGAAATTGTAATTCACCACCTCATGTCCCACCGGAGAATGTAATCTTTGTACCTTAGAAATTTACAGCTTATAGTAAAAAAGGATTCCATTGAGCTGTGCCATTCTTTGATCTCCGGGAACTAATTTGTTTGACAAGCCGACAAGGAAAATGGCGATGAGAAATGTTGTGGTTCTCCACCGAGACACCGTCAGTCACGACAGCGTAATCTTCACCTGTTTCCCTTGTGACCGATCGAGAGCAAAATAAATAAATAAATTAGTTCATGTTGTAGTGTGTGAGTGTCATTGGCCACTGGGACTCGCTGGTCGCCTTTGCTCTATTGTGCAAATTCTGATGCTTGTCCATTATGGCCCTGTGTAGCCATGCTATCACACAGATTCATGAAGCTTCCAGAACGAGTGAGCTTCGCGGAATTGGCTTGAGTTTCGACTCCTTCGTGATCCAGGGCACGTCGCCAGCTTTTCTCTTGGATTGGCGCAAATATAGTTGGACATGGAATCATCTGTTACAATATCATATCATATCATATTATATTATCATGCACTTGCTAGTTTGGTCAGATGAAGTAGTGGATCGGATTAGCGAGTTCTGGGTGGTGTAGGACGAAAGGTCTGGTAGCAGTTGGGGGTGCAAGGGCTATGGCAATCGCAACCCACTAATCTCTGTTTATATAGGGACAACGCGACTAAAGCAGGTCAGAAATCGGCTAGCATCTATGGTACGTGATTGTTTTTTTCTTTTTTTATAGGGACAACGGGACTAAAGCAGGTCAGAAATCGGCTAGTATCTATGGTACGTGATGTTTTTTTTTTTCCTTTTTGTAACCAATCCAACTCAACTCACAAAGACACAACAACGAGGATTTTTCTGGGTAAAACACTGTTTGTCCAAAGTGCTAGATGCATAGTCGATATGTATTTATGGCTTAACCTTGATATAATAAAAAAAGAAGCTTGTAAAATATGGATATGTGCGGTGGCAAAGGCCGAAATTAGTTTCTTTTCCTAAAAATGGCTTGCATCGTCCGTTGCCTCTAAACCCTCTATTTAGGTAGTGCTCCTGTGATCAGATTTTAATGGTTGGCTAGCACCTTTCTAACCTAACAATGTTACCCATTTCTGATGGTACTGCCCATGGTTCTACAGTGTCGTGGCGGTATAAAAGAGAAACCATCTTCTAAACTATAGTAGAATATGTCGGGTGGAGGTTAGAACAAGGTAGGATAGAAATTAGGAAGGGTAGCAAAAGATGATTAAAGAAAGAGAAAGATATTTAGACTAGATATTATGCAAAGCTAATTACCAATTCTTAATATCCTAGAGACAAAATATGCAAGTAGGAGCCAAGCCTACAATTTTAGCCGGCAAAGATCATGCCTCCTATGGTTAATCTTATCTACCACTATTATGGTACCTCCATAAAAAAGATGACAAGGTCTCAATGTTGTGAAACTCTCACAGCCTCTAACAAAGTAGGGCAACATGTCGGTGTATTTTGTCATTACATTATAATACGCTCTCATCGATTCCGATGATAGACACATCCTATGAACCATATAACCTTGTCCCGACGAGTGCAGCAACAAGTGACGACTAAATAATCTTAGTAAAATAATTTCTATCAATGAGATAAAACTATAAACGAATTAAAGTAATTTTGAGACAGCGATAAGACAAGGAAATGGGAAAGATAACGAGGCGGTATAAGCAAATTGAAAGAAAGAAAATCAATGATGTTGTAGAGAGGAAGATAAAGCGACTTTGTTAGCTCTGTTTTTTTTAGCATGAGCCCATATGCTTACTTGGTGACTTGGTTTGCCATATTCTTGATCAACCTTTAAACAACCACTCTTTGTTTCGTGAGTCTCGATGTGCTCTTTTTCCTTTTACATTGATTTTGCTTATGATCTGTGGCTATTGGACTTTTTTGTTGCTACAATTTTTCATTTCTCATATGCCTTTGAATTCAACCCTCTTTTGATTTTATTCTATTTTGTGTTGATTCTATCTCCATATTAGCACTGAGAGATTATATGCACCCTACAAGTTTCTTATTTATATGTTGAAGCAACACAATAAATTACTGTATAGTGATGCTTTATTTTTTTAGTTTCACTGCTATCTGTTTACTGTTTTTATGTGAATTATCTATATTTTGGAGTAGCATGTGCTTAGTATGCAAACAAGTCACGTGTATGTATGTATGTACCACTATCTATCACTAAATAACTATATATTCAACAACAAAAGGCTAACCAACTAGGTACACTTTGCTTAGTCTGATAATATTATTACAAATCAAACATATGTTATGTACTGCTAACAATTACTGATCGAAACTAGGTGATATGCAAAATTATTTGGAAAGTTCTCTATGCAACAGAAGTCATTAAGCAGAAGCGAAAGAAAAGATGTTATGTAGACATATTAATACGTAAAAAAGAAATATCAATTTTAGTTAAAGGTTTTAGTTACTTTTATAAAAAATAAAGTTATTCGCTAGTCATTATATTATATAAAAAGCTAAAAACAATAAGAGAAGGCAATGGATTTATAATAAAAATATCCATTAAAATATAAAACATACTTATTTCTTCGTCTTGATGGATAAGGAGGATGGTTAATTGTCATATACCTGTTCCTAAATATATGGCGCTCGACGGCTATTTAGGAGTAGATATATATGACAAATAAAAGGAAAAAAAGATTACACTGCGAGTTGCCATCGAGCGCGTTCGAGACGGTCCGAGCGCGTCGCTGCCTGCCAGCGGCCTGCGCGTTGCCTGCGGTGCGCCGTCCTCATCTTTTCCTTTCCTCTATTCTCTCCTCACTCTTTCGGCCTTCATTTCCTGCCGGCGACGACTGGGCGAGCAGCGACGCCCTTCGCCGGGCCCTTCGCCCACAACGAGTACCCACCAGGTATGCCTGCCCCTTATCTTCCCCTCCTTCGGTGGCCCTTATCTCCCCCTTCTCGATGTGGGAATCAGAGCCCCCAAACCCTAATCCATGCTATTTTTATTCGGATCTGACTCAAGTACAAGTTGTATCATACATACTAAAATTACTGGGTTCTAGAGGTGGAGCGTTCCATATGGCAGGATGGGACAGCTGCCTCAGCTATCTATGACATTTAAATAACGGTACACTTTTATAACTCGATTTTAATTGATACGATGATGCAGTGGGCAAACGTATTTCAGGCGCTGAGACATTTACGTGTTCACGATGCGGCTCCTCGTCCGCCTCTCGACCCGAGTCCCTGCTGCAGGCTAGAGCCACCCGCCTTCTCCATCCCATCCTTGCTGCATCTCTCTTCTCTCCGACGACTGCTTCTCTCCGGCGCTTCGCCCTCGTCCTGGGTGGTGGTATCTGGCAAACCCCGGCAACAAGGTGGGTTCTCCTGCTCCTTGTTCTTCTCTCGGATTTGATGCTGGTGGTGACTGGGTTAGGGTTTCCGGTTCGGCGTCGTCGGGGAGGGCTCCATGGTCGGCGGGCTTAGAGGAGGGTCTGGCGGCGGCAGTAGGCACGGCGGCGTGGTCGCCGGAGGAGGCGGACGACAACCGGCGGGAAGGGCCGACGGCGGGGGCGAGCGGCTTCCTTGGTTAGCCACTGGCGGGGTGCAGGTGCAGCGCGGCGTCATTGCCGGCTGTGGCAGGGCCATTCCGGTCCATTGAACCTGGATTGTGCATGCAACTGCCCCAAATCTAGGATTTGCAGGCTTTAGTAAACTCCTTGAGTGATTTATTTCCGTTTTGAAGCTTGGCATCACGGCGGACACGCCCGCTCTTCTCCTTCACCTTTTGCCATGTCCTGATTTATTTGAGCAACAGGAAAATAGAAATTAACTGATATATTTTTTCAAATCGAGAGGTTTGGTTCTTTTAGCTCTTCGATCTTGGTTTTTGACTTTGCTATCTCTTTTTTTTTATAGGAGGTACCATCTTCAATATATTTTATTAAGGGTCTGTACTCTTATTCGTTTTAACTCTACGAGTTTTGTATGTATGTTCGCCCCACCTAAAATTTAGAGCGTGCTCCGCCAATGCTGGGTTCCACACCTGGCTACGTGAGAACAGAAACGCAGAGGAGCGCATATTGGATTGTTGGATAGTACTGCAGAATTGATTGGTTTAGAAGGTTGTAGAGATGCTTGCTCGCATGATATGCAAATATGCAATTGATTTCAGTGAGGGCATGGTGCCATGGGTTGCTCATGGCGGTGGTGTTATTTCTGCTTGCAGGGAAGTCAATCTCTCCTATGAGAGGATCAATGTCCAACTATCACGACAACCACGCTGAAGAGGTGGAGGATGATTATGATTATGACATGGATGACCCTGTTGATGACATGGTCGATGAGCATCAAGATCGAGGGTTTATGGACTCTGATTCGGATGATGAGAATTATGTCCGCTCGGTAGGTTTCCTTTTTTCCTTTGTCGTCTATTGCATGTGTAATAAATTCTGCACAAAACTTTCTGTGATGCACTCTTCTTGTTGTGTTACGTGGCTGACAACTAGAAATTATATTGTTTCTAAAAATGTTGCTTTGTCGTATCCCTTACATAGCCCACGTAGTACTTGTAATGGTATCACTATATTCTTTTGTCGCGTGCTGCATGTCCAATCGAGTCTATACAATGCTTTTCTCATACATTATTCTTATTGGCTGAGTACAGTGCGGTTTCAATTATGACTGTACACGCTTATCATTGTAATAATGCTTTTCTCATACGTTATTCTTATTGGCTGAGTACAGTGTGGTTTCAATTATGACTGTACACGCTTATCATTGTAATATGATGTGCTGTTTCTCTTGCAAATATATGATTGATGCTGCAAACCAGTCAGATCTTTCTTTTTGTCAAATGTTGCAGGTTCAATCAAGTCTATACAAAGCTTTTCTAATACACATTTAATTGGCTGATTAGAGTGTAGTTCCAATATGACAAGATATCATCTTATTTGCAGCTGGACTGTTTCATTTATTTAGCCTACATGCTATTGGTGATGGTAGCACTATATGGTGCACGTCGATTAGATAGCAAACCAATGAGTGGCCTCTTCCAGTGACTTGTTTGGGCCACTTATGTTTATATAGGATACTTCTTGAAATCTTTCCAGCCTACCCTGTGCTTGCTGGGTAAGGATGTGTGTTACCTTCTTTGAATGGTTGTTTTGCTGGGAAAGATAGCTTGTCATGTTAGCAAAATCTTGCCAAGGCAACTGACCCATTTTTGCTCTTCAGCCTGGGCAAGGGCAAGCACACACATTGATGGAGAACTATACTGCTAGGGAGTAAGCGAGTGCTAGAATGTTGCACACATCTAGTAAATGGGACTGGCAGCTATTGTCCTACTATTTTATTTGAGATGCCTGCCATGCATGTTTGGGTAGGAGTGCTACAGGTTCCAAAACTTATTACTTGCTTCTGCTCCTGTTGAAGCACCAAGCTTGCTCGCCCAGCAAAACAACCAAACAAATTATTTTCTTTTTTCTTCACTTTCTCAGCTAGAATAGCCTAACCTTGATATCCTCGACAAATCAACTGTATCAAGAGACGATGGGTACCACTCTTAAGTTATCGATCAACTTTGGTGTAGAATTGAATATTGTTTGGTTGCGAGTCATTAGAGGAGCTTGGGCTAGAGATAAGTATTAAGGAAGAGGAGTGGGGCAGGTCTTGTTCGATAACTCACAACAAAATCCATTGATATAAAGTTGATCTTCTAGAGTTTTAGCTAAATTTAATCAAAATAATCCTCCACATATCATACTACCTGTGTTCAGCTTGAACATTGGTTGGGCTGCTTTACTAATCACTTCACTGCTCTAATGGTTGTCTTTTTTTTTTTCTTTTCAGAATGCTGATATCCCTGATACTTCATCAGAAGATGCGAGAAAAGGAAAAGACATGCAAGGAATACTCTGGGAAAGGCTAGCTGTAACTCGTGAAAAATACAGACAGACCAGATTAGAACAGTACAAAAATTATGAGAATGTACCTAACTCTGGTGAAGAAGCAATAAAGGTGTGCCTTCTAATCTTTTAGGAGGTTTGTTCCTGTAAAATATCCTGTCTCATGTGGTTGACACTTGTCATGGAACAGGATTGCAAAACAACAGAGAAAGGTGGCATGTATTATGAGTTTAGACAAAATACTAGATCAGTAAAATCAACTATTCTACATTTTCAGGTTAGCAAACTCCCTTTTCTTTCATTCCTTTTGAGATATGCTACAGGGTAATTACCTGTTGCGATTTTTTAGACATCATTTTGATAGGTGGTGCAATTTTTTGATGTTTCGTTATGAGAGCTTGTTCAGAAATTTCATAAAAAATAACTTCAGATTTGTCAATGTACTATCAATTTTCTTTTGGTTTTTCTGTGGTAATAAATTTTCCGAGTGTTGAATATATTAATATTAACATAAGATGAGTAAGCTGTTAAATTTTCACAAATTTTGGCGTCTATTTAAGCCAACTTCACTGTATGAGATTACACATCGTAACTACTAATTTGTATACAAAATCTGCATATACATGTAAACACGATTTGAGCTGTGTTCTTTCCTTGGATTTATACCGAGTCACAACTTATTGAAACATGAAAAGTTTACTTCAATTTTGCATGGATACTTGGGTAGTGACACTTATTCCTTTGTAGAAAGGAGCACAAGTTACACCTTATAACTGTGTAGAGGATCGTGCTACCATTTTTTATTAATTCATCTCTCTATTTGCTGTCTGGAGATGTTTTGCTGAGGTAAGAAATAAATATATTCGGGGATCCTAGTCGATGTGGATGTCTGATGGTTCTGCCTATGTTCTCTTTTCAAAAGTAAACAAGGGTTTCATTGTGTTTGAGCTGACCTCTTGCAATCGGTTTTGAGCTCCTTATCATTATTGATCCTCTCCTAAGTGGTTCAGATGCGTAGATGTCGAGAGTAACCAGTGTGTCTGATTCTGTGCCTGCAGCTGAGAAATTTGGTGTGGGCCACATCTAAGCATGATGTCTATTTTACGTCAAATTACTCAATTCGTCACTGGTCAGCATTGAGTGGTGCGAATACAGAACTTCTGAATGTCGAAGGACATGTGGCACCAAGGGAGGTATGATACGTGGTTACGTCATTGCATTTTCTTTTTCTGTACAAGACTCAAGGTTTCTCTTGCATTTAATTTATATTATATTGTTAATGATCATCTTTGTACAGAAACGCTCGGGAAGTTTAGTAGAGGGTTTTTCTCAGACCCAAGTTAGTACCTTGGCAGTCAAGGATAATTTGCTGGTAGCTGGTGGTTTTCAAGGAGAGCTAATCTGCAAAGTAAGTATGCAAAATGATTCAAGTTTGTTTTGAGTGAAGCCACTGATATACAAGCTATTGGCGCAGTACTAGCTTTGGTGTGATTGCATTATTTTTTGCTGTTCAATATGTATCGATTTGCTCTTCTACTGAGTGCTCATGGCTCACTCAAAGGTTATAGTGCACTACTTATTCTTACCATTGGAGTTTTCTCTCGTGGTAATTGGGACCTTATTATTAATGCAGATTTGAGACCAGTATAATAGCTGATCACACACACGCACACACATGGTTTGCTACCAAATAATAAGCTAATGGGTCTTGTCATGCTGTTCATCTGGTTAAATCTGTTTGTTTGCTACCAAATAATAAGCTAATGGGTCTTGTCATGTTGTTCATCTGGTTAAATCTGTTTGTTTGTTCTGAATAACGATCCTTTGTTCAATTAATTATCTTCTGTTGACGTGAATCGCAGCACCTTGATCGGGAAGGAATTAGTTTTTGCTGCCGAACAACTTATGATGAAAATGCTATTACCAATGCAGTTGAGATATTCAATACCTCTAGGTAATTTCCTATTTGTGTCGCTAGAGATGCTACCTATGAACATGTGTATTCACTGTTCTTATTTTACATTTCCAGTGGCGCTGTTCACTTCATAGCATCAAATAACGACTCTGGTGTGAGAGACTATGACATGGAGAGATTCCAACTCTGCAAGTATTTTCATTTTGAATGGCCAGTGAATGTAAGTTCCTTTGGTTTCTTTTACATTGTGCTCTGTTGCTTCGGTTCCTTTGGTTTATTTTACATTTCATTGGTTGCATCACTACTGTTGCATTCGATATGTTGTTATGTTCCTATAATTGATGCCACCTCGGAGAAGCTCCCCATCTGGCTGTGGTTGCTTCAGATCAGTGTCAGCAACCTAAAGCATAAGTTGTGCAGTTGCTGTGGCCTAGGGAGTGTGCACAGGGACATGGAGCAATGCCTTCTGGCAGCTGCTGCTCCGGGTTCTGTTGATTAGAGAGCGGTGGTAAAATGAGTGCTAAGAGCAGCTTGTGGCTCTTGATGGGAGGGAACAGTGCCTTTGGATTCATATGGAAGGAGGCAGGGGAAAAAGGTCCAAAGTTCCACTGTTAATGACTTAATGTCGTGAATGTATATTTCTAAATGGCATGAATGTTCGATGGTATTAAAGCACACCTGAGAAATCCGGGTATATTTCTAAAACGGACACCTTGAGATATTACAACCATTTTTTCTGATTGTGTTCTCGGTTTCATGCTATTCATGTGCTATTCTATGATCTGCTTATTCTTTCTCGCGCTTATTTTTTGCCTTTCATTATTAGCGGATTTTTTTTACAATAACAAGGAAAACCCTGGTCTCGTCAAGTATGGCTTGCCCTGAATCAGGCACAGAGGCTTTTTCAGGGAAAACCCTGATCTCGGGCTTGTTTTTGGCCTTCGCTTGCACTGCAGTTCACGCACTGAAATAGGCATTGGCACGCAGGCCGTCTTATCATGGCTTCATCGCCATCACCCTAGTAGATATAGTTGAGCAAGAGCACATAGAAATTAGCCAAGGGGATGAAGCAGAACTAAAGCAGGCATTGTTACCCTGCCTGGGACCAGTCCGGCAACGCTTCAATGTCAAATCAAGCTTGCCAGCATCAAGCAGCTCCTTCCTTCAGAGGCCCCATGTCTAGCATGCACCAGGAACCAGAGAGATCCTCTCTGGTCTTGCCGCCAGCTTCTCCAGTTTGGACAGCCAAGCTACTAGGTATTTTAGGTCCTTATATCGACGTGGAGGAAACTTAGGAATATTTTGGGGAGTATGAGTAGGTAAAATAGTACTCATCGTGGAATTAATCAATAGCATTGCTAAAGCCCATGGAGGCGTATCTGTATTCGGCGGAGTAGGGGAACGGATGTAGGTGTCTCATAGTGCACAGTTCTTGTCTACCTTGCCACCTGCCATTCTGGAAGCAAAACTTCTATGAAAACTTCAGTGGAATGCTTCCAGTTTTTTTATCACCACCTACTCGTACTGAATGTTTACATTTTGCATTTTGTTGATGCAGCATACTTCATTGAGTCCAGACAGAAAGATGGTTGTTATTGTGGGGGATGACCCTGATGGTTTACTTATCGATGCCAGCTCTGGAAAGGTATGCTAAGCAAGCTCCGATGAACAGATTCTTTGCATTAAGTTGCTGATAGGAACATGCGATTAAATATTTAAAGGAGCCTACCATTTTCTTTGGTTACCTTGCAGATTCTTCATTCCATAAAAGGTCACCGAGACTTCTCATTTGCATCAGCTTGGAGCCCTGATGGGCGAACGTTTGCTACTGGCAATCAAGATAAGACATGCCGGGTCTGGGACACGAGGAACCTCTCAAAAGCTGTCCATGTTCTGAGGGGTAACCTCGGAGCGATCAGGTCGATCCGCTTCACCTCAGACGGGCAGTTCATGTCAATGGCAGAACCGGCCGACTTTGTGCACATCTACGACGTGAAGAGCGACTACAACAGAAGGCAAGAGCTGGACTTCTTCGGTGAGATATCCGGCACCTCCTTCAGCCCGGACACCAACATGCTTTTCGTCGGGGTCTGGGATAGGGTGTACGGCAGCCTGCTTCAGTTCGGCCGCCTGTACAACCACTCGTACCTTGACTCTCTGTTTTGACGTGGAAGAACCAAACCTGTGTTGGGCCTGGTGTACCGCAGCTGCGCTGAATGTTGTCAGCATAAAGTTCAGTCAGGTGGTTAATCGTTAAATCGGAATCCTAAGTTGACCTGATAATTGAATTAATAAATATTGTACCATGTTCGATGTGTATATAAAGAAATGTACAGGAGACCATATAGGTAGCCTTCAGTGGTATGAGGCGCAGGCGCGCAGGTCATTTTAGATTCCGGTGAATAATTGTGAGGCCGACGGGCCCTGTTGGTTTGACTGTACAAGTCAGTGCCTCGGATGCGAAGCTTCGATGGCAGCTAGACTCGGCCATCGTTGCCTCGCCCTGGACTGCTCGACTGCAAAAATGAAATTTGTTACATGTGAATCTGATCTCATTCAGTCATTTGTTGTGAAACTGAAAGCATGCAGCATCTGCACCAAATGCCAGCGCAACTAGTGAGCCCATAGCCCGGCAGAGCCCACGGCGCTAGATTACGACGTTGATCTTCAACTCGGACTTCTGGGGAAGAAGTCGACTCCGAACACAACCCGAATTGGAGATTGTCAACCGATCTCTCCTGTGCTATTTACTCCGTACTCCGTGGATACGACCAGCGCGGACGTCCCCTCGTAGAGAATTGGGACCCTAGTTGTCCTGTCCACTACCAACGGCGACAGGACAGAGCACACCTGACCCGGGAGCGAGGGAAGGATGCTGACTTGGGTCGACCCGGAGCCGAAGAGGCGAGAGCGGTTTCTGAGGGAGCTGCATTTTGTCGACACGCCGGAGCCGGACAGATGGCCCGACCCACCGCAGCCGGACAGAGGGCGGGTCTTCAGGGAGCTCAAAACGCTGTGGGTCCACCCGCCGCCGTTCTGCCGGCCTGGCGCATCGCCGGTGACGGACCTCCTCCACTGGGAGGTGGTCATCGATGGCCCCGACGGCACACCCTACGCCGGAGGCACGTTCCCCGTCGACATCGAGATCTTCGGCGACTATCCAATGAAGCAACCCCCAAAGATCACCTTCAAAACTAAGGTAAGTACTATTATACAGTTATAAACAGTAATGAAGATTGATGATCCAGCATTATTGATTTTTATGGCCAGTCGACTATATATATTGATCGGTGTCGTATATTGCACCACCTGCAGATTTACCACCCCAACATCAACTCGGAGGGTTACGTTTTCCTGGACATCTTGCAGCGGAAGGACTGGTCGCCGGCCCAAACCATCCAGAAGCTCCTCACCTCCATCGTCTCCGTCCTCTACGACCCCTTGCTCGATTACCCTATCAACGAAGAGGCCGCCTATCTGTACAAGAACGACATCAAGCGGTACGAGGAGGTGGCCACGTCGTGGACTTGGAAGTACTCCTCGACGCCGATCGTCTCCTACTGCCCGTCCGAGGAAGACAAGCCGTGGCTGGACTACTGCAAGGCGGTGGCTGCCATGGTTTCTGCCGACCAGGAAGAAGAGAGGCTGCGCCGCCGGAAGGCGAACGCGGAGAGGCAACGCCGACGGAAGGCCGAGGAGGAGAGGCGCCTCATCGCCGCTGCCGAGGAAGGCAAGGGTCAGACTCAGATTAAGGGGAGGCCGTCGTCTGGCCATGGAGTGAGACCGTTGTGGAAAAGGGTGCTGGAGTGGTTCGTGGTGGCGATTGCCATTTTCTGCCTTTTGGTGGTGCTTCTTGCCCTTCTCCCTCCCTCTCTTGCATACTATTTATTGACTTTGTTGTAGTATTAGCGTCAGGTTTTTGTTTACTTTATTGAATCGAGCCTACGAGGACTTAAAATTCGAGATATCTGGCTCTAATATTAAGATGAGCTATGTGCACACAAACCAATTGATCCCAAAAACAAAGTTACGCTGAAAGACAAGTACCTCACTTAAGTTATACTTTGGCAGAAATACAATTAGTATGTTTTACGCAAAAAAAAAGTTAGTACGTACGTGTACAAGCGAAAGGAGACACCACCAAGATAAGACCAACAAATGGTAGCTGTCACAAGCCATAGCACCGCATTTTAAATTGTTGGGTACTAGCATCAGCTACGTCCGCTAAAACTTACTACGTACATGATTCGACCTTTCCAAATCCTAATAAACTATGTAAAAAGATGTAAAAAAGGGAGTGTACAATATGTCATCTTCTTCCAGCAATGCAAAAAAATGTAAAAAGGAGTGTACAGTATGTCATCATCTCCCAGCAATGCAAAAAAAATGTAAAAAAAAAGGGAGTGTACTGTGACAGTATGCCATATCTTCTCCCAGCAATGCAAAACGACGCCATGTCTCATAACACAACCGAGATCGTCATTGTTTTTCTATGCTACTTCTATTGGAACAAACTCATATAGGTTTTGGGTCAGCCGTCAGCGCATGCATGGCCCTGCTGCTCTGCATCAAGCTAAGTGTGTCATCACCCCCATCCAACAATCATCATCGCGGGATAATGATGCCTGGCGGGCACCTGCAGGCTGCAGCGTGGACTCAGCCCATTCACAAGATTAGCTGGTCGCCCTAATTTTCACACACGAGAAATCCGATCCTGTTCAAGTGTCATCAGTGGATCATAGATGCCTCTACTCAGACAACTCTTGGCTACAGATGATTTTCGTAGTTCGTAGATCGTACTCCATCCGAACCTCTGAATTGTATATATTCCCCACATTTCCTTTTTTTCGTTTCCTCGAAAACCCATCTCGACATTTCCTTTTTTTCGTGTCCTCCAAAACCCATCGCGAAAGAGAGTGACTCCACATACAAGTCGGAGTCGGAAATCGATTTCGTAGCTAGGTCGGAGACGGAAAACCGTATATATATTGATCCCGTATATCGTAGGTCAGACGCCACGTTTGGTTGTTTGATTGAAATCAACGCAGCCTTCGCCTGGAGGAATATGGCCGGGTTTCTCAACACGGCGACTGACGACACACCTGCGATGGAAGGAAGGGCGATGGCCTTGGAGTTGGACATAGGACGCATCCGGAGAGAGGTCCGCAATCTATGGGTCGACCCGCCGGCGTTCTGCCGTCCCGGCCCGTCCCCGGTGACGGACCTCTCCCACTGGGAGTTTGTCATCGACGGCCCCGACGACAGCCCCTACGCTGGGGGAACGTTCCCAGTAGACATCGACTTTAACGGAACATGTTATCCCCTCATGCCCCCAAAGATCACCTTCAAAACCAAGGTACGGTACATATATATACATCCTCGCACTACGACAGCAATTCAAAAATCTTTCTTTTTTTTCTCTTACCGTGCCATACTGCCATGCAATGCGTCCATTCGCAGGTGTACCACCCCAACATCGACTCGGAAGGGGACATGACACTGGGCATGTTCGTCAGGAAAAACTGGAGCCCGGCAATGACCATCCACAGCATCCTGCTCACCATCGTCTCCGTGCTCTACGAGCCCATGATCGACGGCTACACGAACAACGGAGAAGTCGACGATATGTACGAGAGCGACCTCGAGCTGTATGAGCAGACGGCCAGGGAATGGACCTCTGAGTACTCCTCGACGCCCATCGTCTCCCACTACCCGGACGACGAAGACGAGCGGCGGCTGGACCGCTACGAGGCGGAGGACAGGCGGCGTCGCCGCCGCGCCGCGTCGTCGCCGGGGATCGCGTGGAAACAGGTGGTGGTGGCGTTCCTTCTGGGATTGGCCGTCGCCTTGCTGTTTGCTACGGGCATTTCTTCTACCGTGCTGCCTGCTTTGTTCAACTATACCGGGCGCACATGGTTTTAGAAGAGAAATAGAGTTTATTTAGAGTATGCATGCGCAAAAGATGTTATTAGAAGTTCATTTGTATCGCAAGGAGATCACACACTTATTTGGCACTGTATCTATTGCATGAGAAAAGGATGGCCAAAATTTGAAAGACCTTGTCAAAAATGAAACAAGCTACATATACATCAAACTCCCTTCCGCCATTATTATGTTTACAGTTCGTCTTAATAACACAATGGTTCCAAACCTTGCATATATTTTCTCATCCTTGCAGAGCCGACGCCCCTCTCGACTCTGTCGCGCCTCAAGTTAATTTGTTACAATTGTGAGTTGGTGTGGCTCGATGACCAAATATCTCTAAGGCGTTGTTCAGATTCTCTAAGAAAACACCATTTATTCTAACTTTTTACTATTCATTAACTTTTTATTATTCACCTCCCTCATAAAACACGCTTCCCAGCAACTGCTACAATGTTTTTCTTCAGTTACAGTGTTTTTTCTACCCAATATACTTGCTCTTGTTGCATGCTATCGTTGTGGACCTCGTTGAGGTTCCAGTACATTTGACACTAACCTTTTTGTAGCAATACTACTCCTTAGTGCTTGATCGTTTGGTGTCTTGTGTTTTGCTGGTTGGGTGTTTCTTATGCTGTTTTGGTCTTTTGGGTCCACCGGTTTTTTTTTTTAAAAAAAATACGGAAACATAGGCTTCCTGCTTCCATCATTAAACAAAGTCTCCAGGTCTGCTCACCGGAGATGAAAGGAGTTAATTAGTTCAGTGGAGGAGGGCTCCATTGCTCGGCCCGATTGCCCACAAGGCCCCACGCCCACACCGCTCTGAACTGAAGTCTGAACTGAAGCCAAGAATGTGACCCCACAAGTCAGCCACACAATTCAGCTATATATCGATCCCCATGGGCCCTGGTCTCCACGCGACTCGATCTCTCCACTCTCTAGCTCTAGCAGTTCGTTACGCCCGCACAGCCTTTCCGGATTGCAGAGCGCAGCTGCAGCGGCGCTCAGATGGGCGCCTCGCCGTCGTCGCCGACCCCGACCAACAAGGCGGCGGAGCCGTCCAACCGGCGGAAGATCCGGAAGGAGCTGAACCACCTCTGGGTCGACCCGCCGCCGTTCTGCCGACCAGGCGCGTCGCCGGTGACGGACCTCCTCCACTGGGAGGCCATCATCGACGGCCCCACCGGCAGCCCCTACGCTGGCGGGACATTCCCCGTCCGCGTCGACTTCTCCGACGATCATCCCATGAAGCCACCGACAATCGCCTTCATGTGCAAGGTACGATGCCTATTTGATCTTTAAGTTGTTGGCCGTGGCCGATCAATCCGCGATCGTTCGCGCCGATGCTTCTTTAAACTTGAATCGAGATCGATCCATCGATGATCACTTGGCAGGTGTACCACCCGAACGTCGACTCGGAGGGGAAGATGGTCCTGGACATCTTCAAGGAGGAATGGAGCCCGATCCTGACGATCGAGAAGCTCCTGCTCTCCATGGTGTCCGTCCTCTACGACCCCATGCTCGACCGCCCCATCAACGGCCGCATCGCACGTCTGTACAAGAGCGACGTCAAGATGTACGAGAGGAAGGCCATGGGGTGGACCCGGAGGTACGCCTCCACGCCGGTCGTCTCCTACTACCCGGAGAAAGGGGACGACAACTGGGGGGAGTACTGCGACGCCATTGCCGTCCACGACGCGGAGCTCGAGAAGAAAGAGAGGCGCCGGGTTGCCGCTGACGCTGCGTCGGCACGCCGCCACAGCAAGGTCGCGTCGTCGCCATGTGAGAAGGGACCGAAGGTACTGTGGAGGAGGACAGTGGCGTTCCTTCAGGGACGCCGGCCCGTCGCGTTACCATCTACCGTCAAGGCCGTAGCAGTTTAGCACAGGAGGGAATCAGTTATCCATCAAGGGGCAGCTCGATCGATGGTCAGTACTCAGTACAGCGTACGCAATTGAATTAAGTTGAGAACTAGGAGTACTTCATAATTATATATGTCTCGTATTAGCTCTTGATGCTTTGAGGAATCGTGGTGAGTGTAGCCCAGTGCAGTTGTAGATCCAACCTAAGATAAGATCTGTTTGCTCGACTACTTCTGACTGGTATGAGATGGTGTGTCGTGCTACTTCAGTCCATACGTTATCCTGTCATATTTGGATTTTGAGGCGTGTGACGATGGCTTTTTCCCGGTTTACTTTCGCAAGTACTAGTGGCCATCGTTTTCATGTTAGAAATGTATATGCGCTGCCTTTTATGTATGCTGCTAGCTAGTGGGCAGTTATACAGGTTATCCAAGGCCGATTCCTTACATTATACTCAACAGGGAAATCTATTTCGAGAATGATGTGAGATGTTGTACTACTGTTTCAAACTGTCTAGCTACTAAATCGAGCTCCTTAATTTTTAGCAGTTTGGGTTTGTTAAAGTTATTTTAACTCTTTGGCGCGGCACAAATTCTTCAGAACTTGGGATATTTTTTGTGATTGTTTATCAGGTCGTAATTTTTGTTCTGTTTGTTTAATGAGAGTTGAGAGCCTTGCTTAATTGGGTGCACTTTTTCATGCATGCGTCAATTCATCATTTTAATGAATCCCACCTTTTATGGTTTAGGGCTTATGGTTGACTTCAGACCATATGTATATTTCTCTGAGATCAATTTATCCCTTTGATTTAGCAAAAGAAAAAAAAATAGAATTGCATATTATTTTTACTGCCTACTCCTATTAAATTTCAGTGCTTCACAGTTCGAGTCCATCTATACTTGTCTTTCTGCAGTACGCATGCCTTCTTTCTGTCTTCCATGGTTCCGTCCCCATAGTGGTGGTGTATTGGTAATACCTCACGCAACTGGTTGCCGATAAAAATGGAGACTCCCAGGCCAGCGACTGGCTGTCTGGCTCACGGCATGTCACCACGTAGGTAGACTCACGCACGCATAGTGTGTCACTCCATTGCTCCATCTATATCTTCCCTCAACCCATCTATATAGAGTTAACAAACACAAGCTCGTTTCACGTTACCGATCTCGATCTGTGTTGGTAGAAGTAACCTTTCATCGGAACCAAGTATGATGCTTGCTATTCTACATACAGTTCATTTTTTTCTGAAAATGAACTGTATGTACCTGATCCGTTGAGAAAAGAAAAGCCCGGTCCTTCTAATTATCATCATTTTCTGTGAGCCCACAAGGCCACGAGCACCAACTAACAGCACAAATAGGCCCTCAGAAGCGCGGGGGAAACGAACACCGAGCCCACCTCCCTCCCCCGTCGTGGGCTCTCGTGGTGCCGGTGGAGGCGACGTTCTCGGCCTGTTTTTTCAGGCGACGTTCGCGTCCATCACCGCCCTGCGGCCCCCCGCGCGAACGATACACACACAAGAGTACAGTGTGCACGTACTGAAAACGTCGTCGGCCTGTCGATGCATCATACCCAGAGTACAAATCGGCAATCGTACGTAAGCATATTTACAACCAGCCGTACTCCAGGACGGGACGAAACGAATCCGACGGCACCTCAATCTGCGAGGACCACCCGCCGCACGACCACGCACACGAGTCCACGACAAAACCCGGCGATCGCACCGCTCGTCCGCTCCCGGCTCCGGCTCCGATGGATCAACCCCGGCCAGTTGCAGCATGTACACACCTGGGTGGACGGCCTTCAATGCGACTCCTTTCGGCACAGCTAGCCACGCGCGCCTACGCCGATCCCCCCGCGGTGCCGGGGTCCTGCCTGCGTGCGCGGCGGGGCCCGAGGCCCGGGGGGCATGGCCGAAGAAAGTGATCCCTTGCCATGTCGTGCGCGGGCGTTTGCGCCGCGGGACCAGCGGATGTCGACGGAATACCCAACCTGTGCGGCTGTGCGCCGACGATGACGACGCTCGGAGAGCGTACGCACCATAGCATCCCCGTCCAGTCACGCCCAAAAAATATCATCAACTCATGATGTGGGTGGATCCATGCGTCCGCGCGGCCCTCCCTGGCACATGCGCCCCCCTGATCCGGTGATCCCTGGCACAGCCGCACAGGCGTTGTGCAGTGGCGCACGGCCGAACAGTCCGGCACGTACGTACGGCAACCGAGCGCGTGCGGCGTGCGATCCAGTAGCAGCGGACCTGTGACGAGGGAGACACGGCGAGTACCACCGGCCTCTGGAGTCAGTATGAAGTGCTAACCACAGTGCGCTACTGTACAAGCTGATAGTACCGTTGAGTACGTAGACGCCTCATCAGCCAACCGCTGGACACTGCCAGAGGCGCCGTCGGCTACTCGTAGTTCACCAGTCCATGTCACAAAAATGCCTCAAACTCTCAAAGCACAGGACACGATAAAGTGCCTATCGCTCTATCCCTCCCCCATGTAACTACCGTAGCCCTACAGGTCCCATCAGACGGACCATCCCCATGCAAGAGCAAGAGGAGGCGTATGACTATGATGATCACTTGATCAGTATCCAATCAGCAGTGTGTGACTGTGCAGCACTATGGGCCGTGCACAGTGCACTTGCGTCGATAAGAATATCTTTTGAGATTTGAGACGTCCAAGGAGGAAGGGCCAGTGGCCATGGCGGTGGTCTGGCATGCAAAAAAAAAAAAAGGTGTCTGAAACTCGATCTCAAGGTGGTGTCGCGGCTGTGCGGGTCTGTCTGTCGTCCTCCCGCGGATCTCAAAAGGCAACTGGTGAACATGCTTCGACGTAAAAGAATGTCACGTTCGACATCTTTCCGGTTCATAACGGAAAACGCACTTGCAAAAGCCTACGCGGCCTCGCTTTTTTGTTTCTGTGCCCCAATTATTGGAGACTGAAACATTCGAACAACTAAAGCCTCTCTCTTTAATTATTCTCCTACTAGTTGTGCTACTGCTGTACAACTTTGCTAACCACTTGTTCGGCCGGCCAATGTCCGATCATAGTACATCGTGCAAAGCAGCAAAAGGTGCACAACACAGCATAACAATTCCAATTTCTCGTAGCCTCTTGGGTACAATTCATGTAATACCATTCAGTGGCTAGTGTGTGAGGCTTACAAGCCCACGTTGTAAAACTTTCATACGTTTTTTTCTCTTAATACAATGATGCGCATCTCTCCCGCGTATTCGAGAAAAAAAAATAACAATTTCCATTCCAATGAAAACAGAAACAAGGTAATTTCATTTTGTTAATGCAGTAATATGTAAATCAATTTCTGTTGCTCGTATAAGAAAAATTTATACATATCATATCTTTCGGTTACAATATTTTCACTGTGTACAAGTGAAGAATAATCCTGGGAAGTTGTAAAGGAGGAACTCAGAAATATACATAGTCCTTTAATTTACCTACACATAGTAAATTTGTTTTGACCAGTCCTCACCAAAGAATAACATGAGGGACTACATGCTATCTGTTGGCTATGTGAATTTTAATCTTCTCGATCTTGGAGTGCTATGCATTTTTCACATATCTGGCCTGAACGATATATATAATAAATAACCTACTCCAATAGTATTTTGAGTGTTTCTTTAATTTAATGTAACGAAAATGTACACCAAGCAAAGCTAGCTAGGTGCTGCGCGACACATTCTTTTCATCAACTTTTCCAGTACCTTGCTTACCTTGTCATGTGCTATTTTTATTATCCACACCACATGCCATGCACTATAAGGAACTTGCCTGGTCGAAATGATGAGTAGTTCGATCAGCCGCCGAAAGCGAACACACGGTAGATGCGCGCTAGCTAGCTGCTCATCCAGTTAGCAAGCCGATCGACCCGGCCGTGTGCACGCGCACGTGTAGCTTCATTCGTTTCTCAGCTGCATCCGCCCGCAGCGAACCCAATCCTGTTGCTCTTGACGTCGTAGACGACGCTGAACGTCTGCTGCTGCGTGTTCCCGATGATGGCCGCGCTATTGGCCGGCGCGAACGCCAGGCACGTCGTGGCGCTGTCCACGTCCACGAGCAGGTTCCTCGCCGCCAGCTTCAGCACCGCGCCTCCGGAGAACACCATGTTGACCGCCGGCGCGCGCACCGTCGACGCCTGTCCCTGGAAGCACGTGTCGAGGATGGAGAAGGCCGACGCCTTGGGCGTCCCCTTCATGGCCGCCGACACGGCCTTGCTCAGCGCCGAGTACACACCCGTCGGAAGGCGCGTGATCACCGTGCCGGAGTCGATGATCGTCGGCAAGCTCGAGTACGCCGACGACGACACGGAGATCGACTTCCCGGCGACACTGATCCCGGTCAGCTTGATGAAGTAAAGAGAATCGTCGAGAGAGCTTGACACCATGGGTGTGTACGAGTACTTCCCCGAGTTGTAGGATCCGATGGAGAGGTACCCTGACGACGACGACGACGTCGGCAGGCAGTAGGAGAATGAGTAGCCTAGGCTGGGTGCGAGCTGGTAGAGCAGCGACAGCTTGTTGCGTGCCAGGCCGATGAGCCCAGCCGAGCGGCCGAAGAGGCCCTCGTTGTCCTGGCCGCACCCGTAGTAGAAGTTGGGCATGCTGGCCGAGCCCAACGTGACGGTGTCCTTGCTGAGGTAGCCGACGGAGAAGGAGCTGTCGCCGTAGCTGGCCTGGTAGACGCAGACGTTGGAGGTGGAGCACGCGGCCGGGTTGAGCGTGGCGGAGGTGAGGTCGCTGCACTGCGGCGCGGAGCAGGAGACGGAGGCGTAGGAGGATGACGACTTGGGGTTGAACACCGGGCCGGACTGCCGGTGGCACGAGACGATGCAGGGGGAGCACTGGAGCCAGGTGAGGGACGAGCCCGTGTCGACCACCATCACGTAGGACTTGGCCGGCGTGCCGAGGCCCATGCGGGTCACGTAGTTGCCCACGCCCACCGACGTGCCCGGCCCGAGCGGCACGGACGCGAGGGACGACGAGGACGAGTCGTCAAGCGCGGTGGGGCGCGAGGATGGCGTCTTGGCGAGGCGCGCGGCGAGGGAGGCGATGCGGGCGTCGTCGTGGGTGAGCACCGCGGAGAAGGGGAGGTCGGAGGGGAGCGGCGCCGGCGAGCAGGGGCTCCGCGGGTGGTGCAGCGTGAGGTGGACCCCGGAGGCGTTGAGGTGCGGGAAATCTGCATTTCATCGGCAACAAAAGAGGTTAATTTTTTTTTTCACCTCCGTCAGCCCGTCCTAAGCTACTGCGACCGTACGTGACAAAAGTTGTAACTTTTTTTTTTTTTGCTGCAAGTCAGGCCAAGAAAAGGAAAAGAAAGGCATTTGCATATATACTTCAGTAGTCCTTCACCTTCAGTGCGTTATCGCCGCCATGACACTGAACACGTACGCATGCACTAGCCCTACCGCACCAGTTGCTGCCGTACTGTTTTTTTAGTAGGGCCATGATTAGATAGTGATGCATAATGTATGGACGTCTTACCAAACGTAGCAACGTGGCCAATATAAATAGGGTAAGGGCTCCCGGAAAAGAAAATATTACAAATTACTACCAGCTATTTCTTTTTTTAAAACAAATAGTAGATCTGTACTAGCGTTACTGTAAACTTGGACTACTAATGTAGAGCAGTCATCAGATTTGGAACGAACTGGACAGACTGACAATTGAATATCCTCCTGCTGACTCACATTCCCAAGGAGTTTTATATACGTGAGAAAAAAAAATTTGTTACAAAAGCATGCGAGAACACTTTGTTTTACAGGTTGGGATGGCTTCCCGATCGACGATCGTTAACATGGTACGGCATTTACAGGGGTATATGTACCATGTACTTACAACTACAGCTTGGTAAGCACTCTTATCACGAGAACGGCTTTCGTGAGCGTAGATAATAATGTGCGCACCAATTGGTTGCAAATTGCAATCGTATTAAATTCCATCCAATATGTGTTATTACAGCCCTAGAGTTAGAGTTATGTTGGCAGAGAAGTATGACAATCAGACACTAGTACGTAGTAAGACATCATTTTTTTTTAGTGTCTATCTCATATATGGGTGATTTGGAGGCCCTCCTCACTTGATTTTCAGACATCAAACTTGTCTGAATTTTTTTCACATGTACTCCTATATATAGAAGTAATGGTAGCTTGGAGACAAATTGGGCAATCATGTGTTAAGCTTAGCACATGCTCGATTCATATTTCACAGAGGACACGTATTAGCTATAGCTACCTACTAGAAGACTTGTTTTGGTACTCATGGTCACTGAAGATTAAATCTTTACATGCATCGAATAAGTGTGATTTCACTAAGGAACATGCATCACCAGAAAAAAGAAACAAAGTTATGCGTTTAGTTGGTGGTTAGCGAGATATTAATAATAAGGTCATAATAACAGTGAAAGCAAAAGGAATCCCCACCGAAAATAAAAGAAAAGAAAAGAAAAGAAAGGGCAGCAGCAGGATAATTGAAGTGGTTGTCGTCTTGTCACACTGGACCATCCGTCTGAACTTTGAACAAGCCTTACGTGACTTTTGCGCCCAAGTACAAACCATCAATCATATTGCGCACCTTATATACATTATTTTTGCAATAAAAAAGACACAGAAAACACCACCAAAGATATTTTCACAAGAAGCTGAGAAACGAGAAGACTGTACTACTGAATTGTCGCACTGGACGATCAGGGAGGGCCCATTAATTAGTGGCTATTGCTGTTTGCCGATCACTTGCAGGACAGGAGTATATATTTGCAGAAGGAAACAGGACCACTGGAACCCAGGGCGCGGCTAATCACACACCACATTTCTGGTAGCCATGATGCCGTGTGGGTACACACGCGGGCACGGGCTCGTGGCGAGGAAAAGGAGGACGGTATCCTCATCGCGATCGATCGGCATTGAAAACCATGCCCTGTCCGGCGTCGGCGACGTCTCTGCCGCCGAACGCATTGGCTGGCTGCCCATTTCGGCGGCCATCCTTCGCTTTGCAGACGTGATAGATATGGTGGTTGGCGGTGGGAATTGGGGAACGGTTGATTGGTTTCACGGGTGGACTGAAGACGGAAGAGAACAGAGAAGTGGGAGTAGTACACACACCATCTGAATCTGAACCTGACAGACAGTATAGTGGAGTGCAACCCGTGTGAATTGTGATCGATTTCTTCGATTGGAAAAAGGCAAATAACTGCCTCCACGCATGTCGGCAGACGCAAACAAAACCGGTTGATTAATCGGTGTACGCATGTACGGACTGTCGTCTCCTCCGCTGTTTTGAGTCAAAGAAGAGACCCGGTTCTGTGTGACTCCGACCAGCCAGGCTAATACTGGCTATCAGCAACAGAACAAAGGCTGAGCACCAATTGGCCATCAGGAAACAGACCGACCTATTAGCCGGACGCTTTCGAGCTGGTGGCAATGGAACCTTGAAAGAATTCATAATCTAACGGATCATATATCTACTTTTATACTGCTGCCGATAATATTTTTCCTGTGAGTGCTGGAAAGATTCGATCTAGACTGCGAGTCCTTTGGCGCCAACGCTAGCTGTCAGCACTCACTCAGCTATTACACTTTATGCCTATCGTGGACAAGGCAGCAGGTTCAGCCTCCCTGCTTGCACATGAGAAACTGAGCTCAGACCGCGATTTTTTGCAATCATAGTTTCAGGTTCTACCTATAGATTGTAAACCTAGTGCCACCCATAGTTATTGCGCCGTCTAAGTTCATGGCCTGTTTAGTACTTTCTATTCATCTTCCTCACAGAACACGCATCCCAAAAATTCTTTCACCTTTCCTACTCATCCCCCTCACATAACACGCATCCCAGAAAAAAAGTTCTTTTTCTCCACCCATCTAAACACAGCTTCAGTAATGCTAGATGCTAGCTATACAAAGCCTGATCGATTCGGTTACATGCAATGCAAGCAAAACATGAAAACAATAAAGCAGAAGTATGTTAACGAAGGCCAGGAACAGGAGCAGTACCCTTCACTTGAAACGAGCAGGCATCGGTGACGTCCCTGATTGGAGTGCCCACTGCGAGGAGCAGCGAGAGGGCAACAAGCCGAAGAAGCAACGCCATCTTATCTGAAAGGCAGCTTCCTCTCCTCCTCCTTGAGGTGTCTGTTGCCTGTGGCTCAGCTCTATAGCACTAAGCCCGCCCACCTCCCGGCGTTTTATAGGGGAGCTAGAGGTGCCCCTTCCTGTCTGGAATCCCAGCGGTAGCTTTCACTCGCTCTCGGCGGTTGAAAACGGTCGTTTTAATCCAGTCCAGGTGTCCAACCACCTGATCACTACCCCTGCTTCTATAACTGTTTTCCCCCCTACTGCTAAGCCAGTACAGGGATCCAGGCATCAATTTCTTTTCAAAATTTCATTTATTTTTTTTTCTGCTTGGAAGCTTTTGATGTCGAGTGTACTTGTACTGGTATTGTTGTGTCCTCAGAGTTAGGACTGTTGCTCTCTGATGTGTGCAGCGAGATGGTAAGGTAACCAAGTAGACCAGGATGCAGCTGCTTTTTTTTTTTTTCTGGGACCCAAAGCCAAAGGTTGGTGCACAATTATGAAGCCAGCTTCTGCTAACCAGGCCCAATTAAGCTGGCGGTTAAGCGCACCTTTCAATCTAAGCAGAACTCCCGTCCACTATAAATGGCGGGCAACGTCGGTCGTACTAGCTTTGACAAATGGTAGATCGATCGGGAGGTGTGGTTACCAAATGACAAATGATATGGGCTAGCTCTTGGTGGTGGATCGGCGCATGCTGTTTAACCCTCCATCCTCGCTTAATTGAATCGGCATAGCTCCTACAACATGCGTGCGGCGCAAATGAAAAGAAAAGAAACTTGAGCCAGAATTAGCATCAGCAGGCTTGCCACTATGCCAGCCACCAGCACACTGGCCTCTGATAAATAGCCACTTGATCAGGGCTTGTGGTTACTAATACTATTCCTAGTTCCTAGTGCACTCTCGCTCTCACTTCAGAATCAGATGAAAAAGGAGAGAGTGACCTGGTCTGTCATCTATATGAATAACACCAGGCACATTATCTCATCATATCATCAAGGAAAAAAGAGAATCTAGGTAGCCAGCATCTGCATCTGATTAGCCGGGGACGACGGAATCTTTTTCCTCGGAAGCTTCAGCCTGAAGCCTCTGATGGGGCAACACCACCACCACTACCAGCAGTCCAGTCCAGCACCGGAGGACGCTGCTGCCTGGAAATGACAGCTCCTGGGGATGATCCGGAGCAGCAGGCAGAGGCATGCACGCACCAACCGGCGACACGAGCACCAGCAGCGGAAGCGTCCATCTCACCAACCACGTGAGGTGTTCCGGCCTCACCGATCCATCGGCCGCGGCGGCGGCAGCAGCTTGATCCGTGCGCCGAGAATTCGTGGCAGCGGCGCGTCTCAAAGGCGCCGCCAGCGCCAGCAGGATCGTCAATCAAAGGCGGAGGAGAAAAGGGGTGCGCGCGCGCCGCGCGTACGTGGCGTTAGAGGGTTGGAGTGGTGTAGTATTAGGTAGCGCGATGTGTACGCTCAAAACAAAGAAAAAAAAAGGTAGCGCGGTGTATGTATGTATGTATATATATGTATATATATATGTATATATATATATATGTATGTATATATATATGTGTGTATATATATATATATGTTGCGGCGATGCTTTATATGGGGCAGCTTGCCTTTGAGTTCGATTATCTACTAATCTACTCCTACTTTTGGAAAGGATATGAAGCTCTGAATACTAGTCTCTGGCTGATACGGGCAATGATTGATTGATGAGAAGGTGGGGAGCAGCCCGTTCGTCCGCGCGTGAGGACATCGTTCCGAGTTTGGTGAGGTGCGTGTGGTGCCAAGGTGTTTCGGCATGTTCGAAATGGAGGGAAGAATGGTGAGAAATTGATGAACCGCTGCAACTGCAATCATATGCTTCCGGTTTCGAAGGCAGGCCAGGAGATCTTTTCGGCCCAAATCTTGTTGCTATTTGGGCTATTACCATCTAATACTACTATACACACGGCAGAATATTAGATGGGCCAATGTAGCTTTTTTTTAGATAAGGCCAATGTAGCGGCGGCGTGCGGTGTGTGCCCTCAATTTAGGTAGAAGGTAGCCATTAGGCACTTTCAAATCTCTTGGGCCCAATCTAAGCAGAAATAAGCCCAAGCATTTAGTCACCAAAGGCCCGTCTGGTCAAGTCAGATCTCTCTCTGCAGTCAGTCTAACATACCTACAGGAACATACCTAGTCCGTACGAGCTTCGAAATTTGACTCACTTTACTAATGAATAGGAGTACTACTTCAGTCCACAACTATATTACGTCTAGAGAAAAATAATTAATTCCAAAACATCTTATATTAATAGACGGAGGGAGCGACTGACGTTTTCGGTTTTGCAAGGGCCATTGATCGCTTCATGCCTATGGATCCTAAAGTGCCATAGCCGCCCCAAGAAAACAAAGGCCAAGAAGTAAAAAGAAGAAACATTTGGCGCCCCGCGCCGGGTGAGAAATTCTGAAGGCATAGTTAGCCATTACCACGTCAGTAGTTAGCAGTCGTGCGCTCCATCATTCGACTCGCAACCCTTTTGTAATGTTGCTGTGGTCAGCATTTGTCGCTCGCGCGGACATGAATACATGATCAAACATGAATAAGCACCACCATCACGTTTGCAAACTTCTGAGGACCACGATGCCCCAACAACCTGTTAGCATCATTATCATCACAATAAAATAAAATATCGAGCCCAACTTAGTGTGTGTTTAGATTGTAGGAAAAAACACTGTAGCATAAGAAAAACACTGTAGCATTCGCTGGGAAACGTGTTTTGTGAGGAAGGAATAGTGAAAAGTTGGAATGAATAGTGAAAAGTTGGAATGAATAATGAATAGTTGGGAATCTGAACATGGCCTTAACGGAGCCTCGTCACAGATTCACATGGGTACACCAATCACTGACAAAATCACCAAGAATATAGTTTCCCCAAGCATACTTATCGTGCTATCGTACTACTCCTACAGCCAACAACAAAAAAAAAAAAACTCCACAGTTTCAGTGCACCTGTGCACTACTTTATGCTCTGCAGGCAGACGAGATCCGTCGGTTCATTCGTCGGTGGGAATCTCGTGTCGTCAGATTCACGCGCACACTTGCAGTTGCAGTGCACAGCGCTCGCCGTTGAACGCCAGGCGCGGGGCGCGCGGATCCGTCCCGTCTCGCTGACTCCCTGCGTTGCTTGAGCTCGCGCTCGCACTCTCGTGGCCTCCTCACCAGTCAGCTACCCTCCCTGCCTTCCTGCGTCGGCGTCGCCGACGCCACCTGACCACGCCTTCGCACTCGTCAACCTCTCCGCTTTGCCTCTCCCGCCCGCAAATCGCAGCTCCCCGGGCGGCCTCCAGATCTCGATGCGGCGCTCGCTCCCCTGACACCCGGCTACGAGGCCGGGCGAGCCACCATGTCCGCCTCCGACGACGACCACGCCTCGCTCCTCAGATCCCACGCTGCCGCCGGCGCGCCGTCGCCGTCCTGCCCCTCGCCGCGGGGGGCGGCGGGGCAGCACGCCGACGTCGAGGCGGACGAGGCCACCGTCACCGCCTCCCCGAGGCGCGCCGGCGGCGTGCGCGGCCTCCTTCGCCACCTCGAGCGCCGCATGTCCGCGCGCGGATCCGGGGCCGGGCGTCGCCAGAGCCAGCAGCACTACCAGCAGCTCGACCGCGCCGTGGTCGTCGAGCAGCCGTCGCAGCGGCAGCGTGAGAGGCAGGAGGCGGCGGAGGAGGACGACGAGCTCGGGGACGGCGCGCCGCCCGAGTGGGCGTTGCTGCTTATCGGCTGCCTCCTCGGCCTCGCCACCGGCATCTGCGTCGCCGCGTTTAACCGCGGGGTGAGTCAGCGCTTTCTAATTGGAATGCTGGACATTGCACTAGGACTGTAGGAGTAGTAGTGTAGTGCAGTTAGTTTGTTTGCTGAGTCGTTGGGTGTAACATTTTAGCCTACTTTTGGAACGTGTAACTGCTATGGAAATGCTAGTGGATCAGGTTCACGACCGCTGCCAATTTGCTTC
Organism: Digitaria exilis; assembly: GCA_015342445.1. Classification (NCBI taxonomy): domain Eukaryota; kingdom Viridiplantae; phylum Streptophyta; class Magnoliopsida; order Poales; family Poaceae; genus Digitaria; species Digitaria exilis. The sequence goes on along the minus strand of JACEFO010001390.1, from coordinate 89,454 downwards.
CATGTATGTCTGCCCAACTAATAACATTTTTGTGCATCTCACTAGATAATAGATATGGTGCTTATTTTTGCACTCTAGTAGTAAGAAACCAAACATAACAAATTTTGTTTAAGACCTACGAAATTATGCTAATGTGTAATTATCTGACCTGAACACTTCATTTTGAAAATAGCACATGTTTTGTAATTGCATCTTGAACAACTGATTCCATATACAGCTGCCTTAATGGCTTTCCTAGGTTCATGTCATCCATGAATGGGCATGGGCAGGTACTCCCAATGAAGGCGCTGCATGGCTCCGCCTGCAGAGGCTAGCTGACACCTGGCACAGGATACTGCTGATCCCAGTGACCGGAGGTGTGGTTGTAGGAATGATGCACGGGTTGCTCGAGATATTTGAGCAGCTAAAACTTGTGAAATCAGGGCAGAGGCAAGGAATCAACTTTCTTGGAGCCATCTTCCCAACCGTGAAGGCTATCCAGGCTGCTGTTACTCTAGGGACTGGTTGTTCTTTGGGGCCTGAAGGTCCTAGTGTGGATATTGGCAAGTCATGCGCAAATGCATGCTCTGAAATGATGGAGAATAACCGGGAAAGACGGATTGCCCTTGTTGCTGCTGGTGCTGCTGCTGGAATCGCTTCAGGTATAGTTTTCAACTTTGCATTCAGTGATGGGTTACAAAATGGCAGTGTCATCTAAGACCTGGTTGTTGGATATCGGAAAAGAGGTAGATGATATTCAGTACTCACTTGCCAACTTTCACTTTTTTACAAAAAAATTGCCTTTGATTATTTTATTCAATGACTCTATTAAATAGAATGAGATTAGATTTGCAAGCATTTTAACATGAAATCTACTAAATTGGAAGAGCTAATGATTATCAGTCACAATATTCCCTCAAATAGCCCCCCCCCCCCCCCCCCCTCAGTTTTTTAACTTTTAGTCTTTTTTTTCGAAATAAGTTATCCCTAAAATAATTTCTCTTTTTTTGTGATAGAATTTTGCTAATACGCTGTTCCTGTCGTGTGCTTTTCAGGCTTCAATGCAGCAGTCGCTGGGTGCTTCTTTGCCATTGAAACCGTATTACGGCCCCTCAAAGCAGAAAATTCACCTCCATTTACAACTGCAATGATAATTTTGGCATCTGTTATATCATCTACTGTATCAAATGTTTTGCTTGGAGCAAGACCAGCTTTTATAGTGCCGGCATATGAGCTAAAATCTGCTGCAGGTAGCTCCTCTGATCCTTTCTAACAGTACATTTAGTAGCTATCCGTTTGATTTTCTCATAAGTTTCTGGATTGACCTGGGTTTTGAAAACTTCACAACATTATTCTCCATTTTTTGTCATTTGCATGTGAAAATGTGTTGTTTTAAGGTTGTCCTAAATTCGTTATATCTTGAACTTGTCTGCAGAGCTACCCCTGTATCTCATATTAGGAATGCTCTGTGGAGCAGTCAGTGTGGCATTTGACCGACTGGTAGCATGGTTTTCAAGGTTATTCGGGCGCTTAAAGGAAAAGTTTGATTTCCCTATTATAGTGTACCCTGCTTTGGGCGGGCTGGGGGCAGGCCTCATAGCTCTGAAATATCCAGGGATTTTATACTGGGGTTTCACGAATGTTGAAGAAATATTGCATACTGGCAAAAGTGCTTCTGCGCCTGGTATCTGGTTGTTAACTCAACTCGCAGCTGCAAAGGTAGTTGCAACAGCCCTCTGCAAGGGCTCTGGCCTTGTTGGAGGGCTATATGCTCCGAGCCTGATGATTGGGGCTGCTGTTGGAGCTGTATTTGGAGGCTCAGCTGCTTATTTGATAAATTCAGCTATACCTGGTAATGCTGCTGTTGCACAGCCACAAGCTTATGCTCTGGTAAGTTTTGCAACCCACTTTTCTTATTTCTATAAGTGATAATGTGCACTGAACACTGATTTTCTGAACTGTAGGTTGGAATGGCTGCTACACTAGCTTCAGTCTGTTCAGTCCCATTGACTTCAGTGTTACTTCTCTTTGAGCTGACGAAGGACTACAGGATTCTGCTTCCTCTCATGGTAAGTGTTAGCTGTTAATGTGGTCTTGCTATATTTTCATTATGCAACATATAAACATAAATTTCTCTAGTTATTTCTATTATCATTTTGATTCAGCGGACATATAGGTCTCCTCTTGCATGTTCAAACTAAATGCTCATTCTATTTCCTGACAACCTATTGACAGGGAGCAGTTGGATTGGCAATTTGGGTCCCTTCTGTTGTAAACCAGACAAATGACAGTGAGCCTTCTGGTTTTAGAACACCCAGACGAGGTTATTCTTCAATTTCATCAGAAGACAGAAATGGTAGCTCAAAGCGAGCTGATGGTTTGGATGACCTTGAGCTCAGTATTATACAAAGTGATGCTAATAATTTTGGAACTTATAATGAAGAAATGCTTCTGGATGATTTGAAGGTTTGCTAACCTTTATTCTGGCAGCTTTTACCCATGCTCAGTTCCTGTTATCATATATAGCATGTTTAATTGATTTACTTTATAATGCTTGAGAAATGCAAGATTGTAATGGTCTACTTGTTATGTTTTTATCTGTACATTTTAAATCAGGTCTCCCAGGCCATGTCAAAGATTTATGTCAAAGTGTTACAATCTGCAACAGTAACAGAAGCTTTTAAGCTATTGCATGACAATCAGCAAAATTGTGCCCTTGTTGTGGACCCTGAAGATTTCCTTGAAGGAATTATTACATTAGGGGATATTCGGCGCATGGGATTTGAATTACATGAGGAAAGCTTCATTTCTGGAGACTACCCCAAGACTGATGTATGTTTACATGGTGAAAGAAAATTCTTCCTTCCCATTAAAATACTGCTGGTGTTTTTTTTTTTTAAAAATGGCAGGATCACTGCTTTTCATTAAGAAAGAATATACTCCCTCCGTTCTTTTTTATTTGACGTTGCTTAGCTCAAATTTGAGCTAGCTGGCGTCATCTAAATGCGAACAGAGGTAGTATTCTTTTGACAACATAAAAGCCATAGCATGCAGATTTGGACCAAGGATAACAATCTAATAAGCTATAATACGGCTGTGCTAACAAGAAATTAGTGTGTGCCATTTTTTCTGTGTTTAAGCTAACCACATCTTCTAAGGAACCAGTTAAAATGTTACTCAAATCTTATGTTCTAATATATGTGCATTCATCCTAGCTTCTATAGATGAAGACAATTTTACACTTTCTGATTGGAAAAATGTATTAACTCAAAGGTTATTTGCAGGGTTCATCCTCCATTTCTTTATGTGTTACTCGAGGTTTCCTGTACCGGGGGAATGAGCGTGGATTGTTAACATGCTTTCCCGATACTGATTTGACCACTGCAAAAAATCTTATGGAGGCCAGAGGGATAAAGCAGCTGCCTGTAGTTAAGCGTGGTGTTGGCCACAGAACTGCAGGAAAGCGCAAGCTGATTGCAGTTCTACATTATGATTCTATTGATTGCTGCTTGCGGTTAGTCATAACCTTATATGCTTTCTCCCGATCCTTGCCTTTTCTTTGTTTTATGAACATTGCTTAACGTACCTGTGTAGATTTGTTAGTACTTAGTAGTGATAGTCATCTATGCTAATACATTTAATTTCATTTGCTTGTCAAGGGAGGAAATCGAGAATTGGAAGACCGTATACCAAAGAATGGCTTGTTAATAATACAACTCTGATGATCGATTGTTCAATCGATTGTCACGGAAGGAAACTGTGAACTGAATACCATATATCAGAGAAAAGAAGACCCCCTCATATTAAATGGGCACTGAAAAACTACTACCGCATAGTGGTTACTTCTAGACATATCTGTTTAATGCAGATATACAGGTAACATACCAGCAGTTCAACATGTATCGTTTGAATGCCACTGTATGGGAAGTTGCGCACGTACGGGCAAAGCCTGACAAATTTTGCAAAGACACCGCGTGTTACAGCCAGTTTCATGAGGTATCCCTGTTCGTACCAGTTATTTGTTCTTGTTACGAGTGGGCTTGTACTTTATTCGGGAGAGGGAGGAAGTATGGATGTAGCGTAAGAAGGCAGTAGCATTCACCCTCGCATTTCTGTAAATTGTATGGTTTACATGTATTACAGCCTGATCTCACTTCTCGTGCTGTGAAGTATCATGTGGTCTACTGGACACACGATTTTTTTTTGTGCTGTAGCATTTTGTCACGACTATGTTATCTCCTCTGAGATGGTAGTGGTCTTGGAATAGCGGATTGGAATTTAGCGGCCGCTATTGGCCGCTATTTGGAGTTAGCGGCCACTATAGCGGTCCGCAATAGCACTTTTAGACCACTATTGCGGGTTTATGATTATATGATGATATTCATAAATGATTTATAAATGACCAACATTTATATATCTACTCTTTGAGTACAAATACATAAACATTTTTACTCTTAAGCTATGTAGGTATATAATTTTATTTTTTAAATAGTTTTTTAGCAAGTTAAAAGTTCTATATTAGGCATATATACTTTAAAATAATAAGTGATATTTATGTCCCGCTAATGGAACTTAGCCCGCTATAGCGCCCGCTATCCGCTACCCCGACACCAATCCGCTACCAACCCACTATCCCACTATCTGCTATTTATTACCTTGCTCCGAGGAGTGATGAGCAATTGAGCATGGGTTTGGCTTTTGCTCAGCGCGTTATGACATCTTTGCCCATTGGTAGGTACTAGCACCCAAAAACCTGTGGTTAGCAAAAAAAGAGAACAAAAAAATTCTTTGCCCTAGGACCCCCAAAAAAAGAAAAATGCTCGAAGCATCGAACAATCACACAGTGCGTGTACACACGTACTAGTATCTCGTATGGTGGATGGAGATGCAGAAGATACTCGTCGATCAATCAATCACAAGTCACAAATAAATCGCCGAAGCGTCAGGGCAAGACTCTCTGCGTACAAGTGGAAGGAATCTGCTCCCCTCGACGACGCGCATCGCTGTCGCAGATACGGCGGTCCACTGTGCAGGAATCCCCCGGCTGCTGACAAGAGCCGCCGAACACGCACACATCGCGGCTGCGGCCAAGGCCAATGAAAACTCAGTGCGCGGCCAATTTCCATAGAAACATCAACCCGATTCCCACGACACATCCAAACAGTTGCATCACGCGTTTAACAATTGCATAGCAGACGGAGCCGCTAACCAGGTGCAGAGATACATGCGCCAAGATTCAAGAAAGAAACTGTAATCCACGAGCTCCTTTGCAACGGCCGGCCATGGTTCAATCGTTACAGTCTTACAGAGACGTAGAGCACAGAGATTCTGTGCAGCTATGAACGCAAGCATCCAAATATCCAATGCAACTAGCCATTTATGCAAGGTTGACACTCTGACGACCCCCCTTATCTTTCCTAAGGTTGTTGAACAATATATAACTAGCTGGGAAACAATGATTTGCAGAGGAATTACTGGGGCCTTACTTGTTGTTTGGTCGATCTTGAAGTGTGGATGCGTTTTATTAAGGAGTTTATCAGAGACTTTTCATTTGGAACGACACAGGAGACTGATGATCCTTGATCCATTAGACGGCGTGAAGGGAAGAGATTCTACGACTACGACGGCGAGCGACGTGACGTGCTGCCGAACCGGCTCAGAGCATCAGACTATCTACGAATTCCGACCTCAAGGCTCAAGGGGAAGAATGCCCACGACGCAACTGGACAGGTAAAGAGACGATGTGATTGTAGCTCACTGTGATATACGTAGGGAGTACTCCTAGCTAACGGACGAGCTTGATGGAGTCGTCCGCTGCACCCACGCATACCCCGTTCTCACTTGAAAGCCCTATTTTAAGGCACATTGGCTCATAACAAGACGTGGGGTTACATCATTGTTCATTTTGGTCTTATAAACGTTGCAGTCACGTACAGAAGTTGTATCATTGTATCATTTTGATCCAACAAGTTATAAACCACCATACACTAAGTTGTTCACGATGTGCATATACAATTCACTATACATCTCAATCGGTATTTCAAAGACGTGGCATATTGGCAAGTGTATGATGGGTGAAACGTTTACAATTTATTGGACCAAAATAAAACAACGATGCAACTTCACGTATGTTGTATGCACTTTACTTAAAAAATAATGTTATCTTAAAGATATTTGAAATACAAATCTATTTAAGTATATGTATAACTTTTATACACTAAACACTCGTAAATTTGACAAATTATTGGCCAAAATTAATAAGTCTTGACTTTTCAAAACAGGAAAGATTATCTTTTCGGGAAATTATTGGGGTGTTGTTCTGACGTGTGGAGGTTTCCTAAGGAGGTTCACTTCTCACACACTTGTTCAACGAAGGAGGACGCGAAGGAGACTACCGATCCATTAAAGCATGAATATAACTCGCAAAGATTCTCATTCCATGATGGTGCGTGATGTGAACCCGCTGCCAAACCGGCTAAGACTTTCTACAAAATGCGATCTCAAACAAACAAGGCAGTCATGACACAATGTGACAACGATAGAAATGTAGTTTGGGGGCTAGCGATGAGCTCCAGAGCCCGGTTCCTTAACATACCTCTATCCCTATAAAATTTAGCACATTATTACTTGATGGAGCTGATGATTTCTGGATTTCATAGTTTCATGGTGAATGAACTTCTGTTCATACCATCTGACATTTTACAAAATGAAACATCTAAGTTGACGGTATGCAACCTGTTTATTTGTTATGCAGTTTTTTTTAAGAAAGAAACTAATGTGGTGAGCATTTCTAGAGACCCTACCCTGTTGAGCTAAGACTAAAAGATAGAGCGGCATTTATTAAAAAGCTCACCAAACTAGAACTGCAAAGATATAAAAAGAGGGGTGTAAACTAAATCAAGGCAGAAAATATAATTTGTGATTAGAATAATTTTAGACTTAGCATGTTTGTGTGATTTTACTCCTCGTCCATGCAAACATCGAGAGAAAATAGACTTCTCATGTATTCAGAATTTCAGATCGTCGTGTTTCCTTTTCTTTTGTGTCATCTGAATTGCTTTTCTCTGTAGTTCCCTCTGATTTTCGAACACAAATTCAGTTGTAACAATAATGGTACAATGTGAATCCGCACACTCACGACGTGATTTTGCACGTAGTCGTAAACTTAAACAAAATTTCTGCAGTCGAAAGAGGCCGTTTTATAAAGGACAGATGACGTTCGTACCTAATCTTGCATCCCGAGGACGCCCAATCTTATCACCAACAGTTCAAAACCGGCCCTTTTGTGCGCTGATCAAGGCGGCAACATCAGTTAGAAGAAGACCACACGTCCACACGCCTTGAGGCTGCCCCTGTAATGCACGCCACCGTTACCTAGTCCACCACGAGTCTCTGTCATGAAAGCATGGTTGCGTCCGTGGCCGGGCACCCCGCGCGTGTTGCTCCATCCTCTATATAAGCAGGCAACCATTCTGAAGCTGCAACAACTCACTGCATACTTCAGCAGCTCCAGCATTGCCCTGTGATTGGGAACACAAGGAACAGCGCCATGGCTTCTGTTCTGAAGCTTCTTCCTCTCTTCCTTTTCTGCAGCAGCTATCACTATCTCACTGCTCACGCAGGAGATGACCAAAGCTACAAGGTTCTGTCCCTTGACTCTCTCAAGTCTGACGCTGTATGCTCCGGGCCCACAGGTACAGTACACTGCCCGTCCACTTGGTGATCAATTTTATGCACAGTTGTAATTAAATTGCGACCGTTTCCCTTGCTTTGATTGTATCAGCAGCTCCGTCGTCCGACGGCGCCTCGACGGTGCCGTTGCACCATCGTCATGGCCCATGCTCGCCGCTGGCCACTAAGAAGACACTAACCTTGGAGGAGATTCTTCGAGGTGACAAGCTCCGTGCTTTCTACATCCGACGGAAGTTCTCCAAGGGCGGCGCTGGTGACGTCGAGCAGTCGGACGCCGCCACCGTGCCAACGACCCTGGGCACCTCCCTGGACACGTTGGAGTACGTGATCACCGTCAAACTCGGCTCCCAGGCCGCGACCCAGACCATGCTCATCGACACCGGCAGCGACGTGTCATGGGTGCAGTGCAAGTCGTGCTCGCAGTGCCACTCCCAGGCGGACCCGCTCTTCAACCCCAGCTCGTCGCGCACCTACTCCCCGTTCTCTTGCAGCTCTTCCACCTGCACACAGCTCGGCCAGGAAGGAAACGGGTGCTCGACCTCCTCCCAGTGCCAGTACATTGTCACGTACGGCGATGGCTCCAGCACGACAGGGACCTACAGCTCCGACACGCTCGCGCTGGGGTCCAACACCGTCAAGAACTTCCAGTTCGGGTGCAGCCAGGTGGAGTCGGGCTTCAACGACCAAACCGACGGGCTCATGGGCCTCGGCGGCGGCCCGCAGTCGCTGGCGTCGCAGACGGCCGGGACGTTCGGCACGGCCTTCTCCTACTGCCTCCCTCCGACTTCGAGCTCCTCCGGGTTCCTCAAGCTCGGCGCTGGGACTTCGGGGTTCGTCAAGACGCCGATGCTCAGGAGCAGCCAGGTCCCCACGTTCTACGGCGTGCGTATTCAGGCCATCAGGGTGGGAGGGAAGCAGCTCAGCATCCCGGCCTCGGTCTTCTCCGCCGGGACGGTCATGGACTCCGGCACGGTGATCACGCGGCTGCCGCAGACGGCCTACTCGGCGCTGTCGTCGGCGTTCAAGGCCGGGATGAAGCAGTATCCGCCGGCGCCGCCCAGCGATCCCTTCGACACATGCTTCGACTTCAGCGGACAGAGCAGTGTCACGATACCCACCGTCGCGCTGGTGTTCTCCGGCGGCGCGGTCGTCAACCTCGACCCGAACGGGATCATCCTGGACAGCTGCCTGGCCTTCGTGAGCAACGGTGACGATAGCTCACTCGGCATCATCGGCAACGTACAGCAGCGGACGTTCGAGGTGCTGTACGACGTCGGCGGGGGCGCCGTGGGGTTCAAGGCTGGGGCGTGCTGATGATCGGCACGCGCAGGGGAATTTGGCACTGCGGCCTACGGGGAGGTTGCTGGCTGCTTATTACTGGCTGCAAGATATAAGACAAGAAATGGGGCCAAACCGTCAACTATAGTCCTTGGATTTTAATTGTTTCTGTGATTGCAACGTGATGCAAGTGTGCAAACTACCAACCAAAAGAAACTTGTAATTTTCTCATGTTAGCTAGCTTATGAATAAAGATTATATATAATATATTATGTCGCCTTTCTCAATGATAGATGATACTAATTTATTGGTTTATTTTATGATGATTATGGGTCTAGATACACTTCAAGTCGTTCTAGACGCGTCTGCCTTTTTTACCATGCCTTTTGGCGAGCTACGTCTGATTATGCCCATCCAATAAGTAATTGAACTATTTTTAGTCAACAGTTTTGAACATCAACTCGAACTTTCAGATTTGTTTTCCTGTTGCAACCTTCAATTCAACAATTCAAATAATCTCTTTAAAATAACATGTAAACAAACAGTTATATAGATATTTTTGCCAGACATCACATACACACACGGACACTTATCCCTAACCCTAAGAGTGTGACATATTTTGCCGACTTGAAATGTAAATCTTGTGACAAATGCAATGAATTTTGTCCAATTAGCGGTAGTACTAAATGGCTCTAATTTTTGGGGGAGGTGATGCATCAACTCCGCCCATAAGTTTAAATTTTCACTATCAACCCATTCAGATCTTTTTACATTTTTTAAGCTATTATGGTAATAATATTAAAATTAAAGTTTAATTTTGACTAGCATTATATGCAAACTCACACAAGGTTAGCGTGACGCGTAGGCTAAATATACATTTTATATATTTTCCAAGGGCTCAAAGGTAATTTAATTTTCAGTCATTATCCTAGGCCCACTATGAAAGTGAACTCATACAGTCATCTACAATATGATTTGTCCACATAAATTGCGTACACTTCTGTGGTGTTCAGAAACTTCCGAGTAAAGAGATAGGGCCTTTTTTTTTTGGCAAAATCCCATGCAAAGATTGTGAACATAAGACTTTTTCTTTGACCTTGTCTCGTAGAGAGACACTTGACGCACGGAGTGAATGAACAACACCAAACGATTGTCCAATGTTAGCAATATCTGATGTAATGCATACATATATACGGATATGCCTATGTTCTCATGAGGTCCAGTTGGAGTATTTGTCACTATAAAAGTAAGGTCATTTTGTCAAGATGTTTCTAATGTAGCAAACAAATAGATATATTTACCGAAGTGTATCTTGTTTAAAGAGGCAGCACATGTAGCGGTGGCACTTGAACAATTCTTTTGTAAGAGCATTGTTGATGGTCTTTATGTGCCGAATCAGACAATCAATTATACGAAAAGACGACCTTACTCACACATATGCTATGAAATAACCTAGTTCCACATGTATGGCCATATGGGCAAAAAACTAAATAAGTGTTTTTTATGAACACAAGTCTGCAAAGAGAGAGAAATGAACACAGAGAAGATCACATCCTACGACACCTAAGGATAGAAGGGCCCACCTGACTGAGTAAACCAACCTTACCGGGTGGGAATCAGTAATAACCGAAGATTGAGTAAGGGCCCAGTTGTTAGCCACCCATGCGAAAAGGATGTGGTAGGGAAGAGTCACCTAGGCTTGGCCGAACCATGACGGTTGCCCCCTAGGCCCACCTTTCATGTTGCGGCCTTTGGTGGACTCCTGGATATTCACCTCTATCGAAGAAATAAAAAGAGGAGAAGCTCCCTCTTAACCCACACTATATTTGAAGCCTCTCTCCATCTCTCTAACTTTAATCTATACACTAGCACAACTACGCCAGAAATTATATTAGCAAGTTCCAAGTCGTCTTCAAGGTCGTTGAACAATATTTGGCTTTCGGTATGGCTTTGTATTCAACTTGTCACATACTTACAGAGTATATTTATGGTTGCTATGCTATCTTGATATTATGTTGTCTAAATATGTATTTTTTTACATAGGGAATATAGAGACTTTTGGAGGATGGACCATGGATGTTGCATTGGACCTAATACTAAAAAAATGGAAGAAGAAACCCCTCGTCGACTTTGGTGGGACTCAAAGTCCACGATGGCTTTGGTGCGCGTCATGTCGCCACAAGGCCCATCTTACGGAGGGGCGCCGCTATCAAAAGCACTGACTTTAGCAGCCCACAGTCCAAGTTGCGCATCGAGACTGACATGCCAAAAAGCACGCCGAATCAATCGGAGCGTGTCGTGTGTCAACACGTTTAAGTCTCTGGTTAGCTCCTTTTTATTCCACCAACGAAACAACTTTCACCGACGTGCATCGTATACGCGGTCATGTATACTATCTACTCTAGTACTCTGTAAGTCTGTATGCACAGCACCAGTATCATGTATGCATGTATGTATGATGTATATGTATGTACTCTCGTGTACGTGCATACGTACACGCATACTCTCTACTACGGGTATGTTCGTAATCAGAAGCAGCTAGTCACCAGTCAATGAATCGACGAGGGAACGAATGCTCATCACTCAGCAGGAGCTGGGCTTGAACCCGACCGACGCGCCGTCGATGCGCACCTCAAACGACCGCTGCTGCACGTTCCCGAGGATGGCCATGCCGCTGTCGCTGCCACTGGCCGCGAACGCGAGGCACCCGAACGACAGGATCCCGTCGGCGCCGAGCGTCACCGTCGCGCCGCCGCTGAACGTGAGCGCCACATTCGGGAGCGTCACGGCGTCGTACCCCGAGAAGTTGTAGCACGTGTCGAGGATCCCGTTCGCCGGCGCCGACGGGTACCCGTACGCCGCCATGCCCGCACGGAACGCCGACCTCAGCGCCGCGTACGCCGAGGGCGGAAGCCGCGTCACCACCGTGCCCGTGTCGACCACCGTCCCTCCGGCGAACGCCGACGCAGGCACGCTCAGCTCCTCCCCTCCCACGCTGATCCCCGTGAGCATCACGATGTAGTACGTCGGCGCGCTCGGCGACGTCAGCAGCTGCGTCGTCGAGAAGCCCCCCGTGAACCCACCGCCCAGCGTCAGGTACCCCGTGGTGGAAGGCTTCGTCGGGAGGCAGTAGGAGAAGACCCCACCGTATGTGCTCGACGTCTGGCCCACGAGAGACTGCTGCAGCCGGCCGAGGGCGAGGAGGCCGTCGATGCCGGTGAAGTGGCCGCTCTGCGCGTGGCCGCAGCCGAAGAGGAAGCCGTGCACCGAGTTGGTCGACGTCAGGGCCAGCGTGTCGGAGCTGTAGACGCCCGTGGTGTTGGACCCGTCGCCGTAGCTGACCACGTACCCACACTGCGCCGACGAGCAGCCGGACGCGTAGAGGCCGAGCGCCGAGCACGCCGACCCGCCGCACGCCACGGCGGCGTACGAAGACGACTGGGTGGGGTCGAAGAGAGGGTCCTTCTGGGCGTAGCACGTCGGAGCAGCGCAGGGCTTGCACTGCACCCACGAGAGGTCGCTGCCGGTGTCCACCTCCAGCGTCTGGGACACGCCCGGCGTGCCCAGGCTCGCCGTCACCACGTAGTTTAGCGTGCCGATGTTGTAGCCCCAGTTCGCCGGCACCGTCGCCGCAGCTGACTTGGATCCCAACAGCTGCTGCGCGCTGGCGCCGGACACCTTCCTCAGTATGTACTCCGCCCGCCGCTCGTCGGCGCGCAGCGTGTCGGCGACCGACGGCGCCGCTGCCAGCGAGGACGCCCGCGACGGGGCGCACGGCCCGTGCCTGTGCGTCAGCCGCAGCACGGCGGACGTGCCGTTCCGATGCGGCGTAGGCGTAGCTGAAAACCTCGCCGAATTCCATCCCAAACCGACGAATCAACACCCTTGAAGTTGAATTATTGAAACTCCCACAACACATAAACTCGACATGAAAACGGCCAATCAGGTCGGCTTCAGTATCCGCGTACCTGGGTCGGGGTCTCTGCAAGTCGAGCCCGGCTTGAAGCTGGCGGCGGAGACGGTGACGAAGCCGGGCGCCTCCGCGGCGCCATGGCAGCAGAGCAAGGAGCTGAGCGCGCCGGCGCACAGGAGCAGTGGCAGGAGGCGGGAGGAGGCCATGGCGCCTCGGTTCGTCTGGCACGGGGGCGAGAGGCGGTGCCTAAATAAGGAGGACGAATCGGGCGGCTGCCGTGCCCGGCGGCGCGACGCGGGAGACATGGGCGGTGAGTGCGCCGGCGGGGGAGCACATCACCCGTGGAATTGGAATTCTCAGCACCCCGACGGCGCGGTGCGCGGTGGTAGGCGGAGTCGCTGCCCGCCCGGTCTAGTACGTTTTGTTTGCCTCGGCCTCCTCCAGTCCTTCCACTCCCCGGTAACGTTTGTTGGGCAGGAACGCACGACGCGATGCGAAACCGCGGACCAGGATGGCCTCCCCTTTGCTTTTGGTACGCCGCCAAGGCGCCAACACCGGGTCCCCAAGTGCACACAACTGGCCGAGTTCAGCTGAGTTGTTGACCTGTGAAAGAACGTTGCACCAGTCAATTTGGATGGACTCGATCGATGATCGATCAGGGCGATCTGATTGAAGGTTTGAAACTCATTCGACCAGTTGTATGTGAACTTGGTCAGTTGGTCCTTGAAAGTTTTGGTAAAACTCCTCTTCTGGCTACGAATTAGCCAATTAGGTGAGGTTTCAGCTGATCCGATTCCTTTCCCATGAGGTCATGACATCCTCTTCGCCGGGAAAAAGTATGGCACACGATTCGTTACGGCACTTGGGGGACCTCACCTCCTTGCCCCTTCCCGTGACGGAGACTTTTATCTACCGCCCCGCCTCTTTCTTTCCAGAGCGCGTGGGTTTGGGATCTTGCTGGACGCCAGGACCCAGGGCCGTGTGCCGAAGCTGCGCAGCCTCTCCTGCCCCGCCTTCCGTGCGCGGCGCGCGTCTCTTTCGCCGGCGTCGGCGTCGCCACTCGCCAGCCACCTGAACGCTGAACCTGCCTGACGCGTGTCGCGAGCCTGACATACGCGTGGGCTGTGGCTGTGTGTTTGGTGCGGATTGCCGATTGCGGATGTGCCCGGTGGTTTGGTGCTGCCTCCAGTTGCAGTATGGAGTATGGAGTCAGCCAGTCAGGAGTCCGTCTGCATGTGGAGCAGGGTCAAACATAGCTGACGTGTTTGAGCCTGATTTGCCGGATCAGGCCTGGCGTTTCCTGGTAAGCATGCTTGGTAGTTGTGTCCCGTTCGTAGTGGAGCCAGCACTAGCTAACAAGCAGTCAGGTAGGCACCCACCTTTTGTCTGGTGCTGATTTCTAATGATCTCTGCCTTATGGACTATAGTCAGAAGAGTCTAATTGCGTGCTCGCTTTCGTTTGGTGCTTGCAACTAATGATCTTCAGAGATAAGTGTGTAGTCAGAAAAGTCTGATTGCGTATTCGTGACGATTGCTTTCCAAGTCAACAAGTAAAATAAGTTTCATGTTATTAGCGTGTGCTACACTAGACCAAAGTCCTAATACCAGGCTACCTAACCTACTATAGCACCCATTCCCATCTTGTTTGGACTTTCTCTTATTCCGACAGCAAGCAGAACCTTTGTAAAAAGACTTAAGTTCCATTTTCATTCCAAAGGAACCCAAATTCCAAAATTTACAGCCATGTACAGTAATTCAATGTGGTTTTTGTGATGTTTCCCTCCAGCCATTTGAGTCGTGCTAATTATGCACAATCCATGACCCCCAAAGAAAACCACTAGATAAGCAAATTAGCCTCTGAACAATCCTCGCTCCCGCGCCCATGTCACAATCATCTGAACAAGGGCCTCGCGCTCACCAACGCCTCCCTACCCATGGCCGCCGCCTCCCGGCGCCCCATCTCCATTCCGCAATTCTTCCTCCGCCGGGCGTGCGCCGCTGCACCCCCGGCTCCGCCAGCGACTTCCGACACCCTCTCGAACTGGCCGGACCACTTGGCCTGCACGTACGGCGCGCGCCTCCACGGCGGCACGTGCATGCCCGCGCGGCGGATGGACTCCTCCGCCGCGGCGCACATTGCCGCGGCGAGCTCCTTCAAAGCCTCCGGCCGCGCCACGAGCACCAGCGGCAGGGACGAGAGGAGCTCCTGGTACTCGGCGCTCGGCCTCGCGATCTCGAACTCGCCTGCGACGTTCACCTCCACGATGTAGCGAGACGACGGCACCAATGGCGAGGAACCCACCATTCTCACGTCCGCGTACTCGTACGAGCCCGGCGCGGGGACGCTGCTGGTTTTTTCCCATGACGATCTGCAGAGACCTGCATATATACACCGAAGCACAAGAGAAAATGTTAATGGTCCGTGCTGTCTCGCTTCACACACTCCGAGCAGTTAGTAATCTTTCGTAGTTTCGTTTAATCTAATGTGTTGATAGTTGAACAAACTAAGGCCTTGTTCGTTTTGGCGTGAAATGGCATGTAATGGGCTCCAGATCACATGGAATATCTCGGTATGGAATCAATTTCAATCTACCCAAAATGTTTGTTCGGTTAGGCATAGAAGGGTTTGAAACCCAGCATGATTTGGTCTCGTTCCATGCCAAAAAAAGCCTAGTTTCATTCCATGAGTTTGACCTCATGGAACCAGACCCTATGGTTTGAGTGATATGCATAGAACCACTCAAACCATGTATGGAACCATTCCAGTTTGTGAGCCGTTCCTAGGTTGCCGAATAAGGCCTAAAGGGCGAAACAAGAATGCTACTGAGAACTGACCGGTAGTAGAACATTTACCGGCATCGAAGCCCCTCGCCCGGAGCCGCTCGACGAGCCGTTTCCTTATCTCTCCGCCACCAACGATGGCCGGCCCAGCTTCCCGAACCACCCGCTCAGCCTCGGCGCGGATTCGAGCCGCCGCGGCATCGGCCGCGACGTTCACCAGCGTCAGGCGCAGCGTTTCCTTCCACTCGTTCGTCCGCCGCCGCGCCACGGCGTCCTTGGCGAAATCGCCGTCCGTGCCGCGCTCGCCGTATCCGTTGTAGAACTCGTCGACCACCAAATCCATCAGATCGTCGTCGGCATCCGCGCGCCGGGACGGCGGCGCCGGCGAGGGCGCGACGTCGCCGGTGATGAACGGGCCACGTAGCCGAGCCCTCGCCGCCTCGTCCAGCGCCGCCGTTGCCTTCTTGTACGCACCACCACCCGAGGATTCCATCGTCACCATGCCCGATTGCCGCCGCGCGCGCGCTGGCTGATCAAGACCTTGGTGGGGCGTCAAGAAGCCAAAATATTGTTTGCCCGTGGCACCGCGCCGGCGAGCAAAGATTCTCTTTTGCGGTTGCAAATTCGCCGTGGTTGGTGTGTAGTTGCACGAGGGGAACGGTTATATATATATATGTTTCGATGGGCGGGCGGAGGTGGAGGCGCCGGACTGCAAAGTGTGTCCAGATTCATTGTACACAGCTTTCGTACGTCCAGATGCAATGGACCGGGCGCATCATGCCAAGCCCGTGTTGTGCAGTAGTACTCATGAAGCCTCCATATGTACACTATCGCTATCAGGTTGCTTCCGTTTCAGGAAATTTGGGCGAACAGTGTTCAATCAAACACGTCCCTGGCCATCCATGTATGTAGAAATGGATCTTCCCGTGTTTACGCCACATCGGTCGATGATGCGTCCAGATACTTAGGCAGCGTTTGGTTTTATGAACGAGCTCGGACCTGAACCGATCCATCCTGGATGGCCACGTAGGACCCACCCATCCATTCGTTTGGTTTGGTTGGCATGACGGAACAAATCCGTCCAGGACGGAAGCATCCAGAGGCAACGAATATTCCATCGAGATCCCGAACCACCCCGTGCAGAAAAAAAGTCAAACGACGCCATCCAGAACGATCTCCGCCTCCGCTCACGGTTTGACTCGTCTCCTGCCCCTATACCTTTCCTCGACGTTTCACCATCCCTCCAGCATGATCAACGCCCTCCACCAGGATCGACGCCGGAGCCCCACGAGCTGCCGCTGCAAGCGTCTGCTTGTTCTTTCCCAGCTGCCCGCAGGTACGGACTTTTCTCACCCCTCGACTGGTTGCTAGGGTTGTGGTGTGGTGCTTGACTGGGTTCAATCGCATGCCACAGAAGCTCTGGTTGTTGTTGCTTGAAGGCATATGTTGATTCGTTGCATTGTGCGGCTTCTGTATCTTCTTATCTTTGATTTTTTATTATTAGTAGAGATGAGATTTGGTCTTTGTGTTTTTTATTCCAACTTGACACTGTGTCTTGGGATAGATTCACGTGATGGCTTGTGTGCTGCATCATGGAATTATACTATGATTTTTTAAAAGCAAATCTCATTTAATGTTTATTCCCCTGGGTAATGTAGATGGAAGACAGGGAGCTTAGACGGAAAAAATTTGTACTGGTCAGCGCTGCTATATATCTAGCTGCTTCAATGGTGGTTCTGTTTATCCGGTCTAGACTGACAAAAAAACGGCAGCGCATTACATATGCTCAAAATGGAGGAAAGGGATAAGAAAAGAATTGACTATCTGAACACAAGAATTTATAAAGATGATACAACCTGCACCAAAATGATAAGGCTTAAAAGAGACTCCTTTTTTCGGTTATGTCAAGTTTTAAGAGAACAGTCTTTGCTCCAAGACACTATACATGTCTGCATCGAGGAACAAGTTGCCATGTTCTTGAATACAGTAGGACACAACCTAAGAAATAAGCTAGTTGGGACCAATTTCATTAGGTCAGGTGAAACTGTTAGCAGATATTTCAACCAAGTCCTACATGCCATAGGAGAGCTAAGAAATGAGCTTATTCAGCCACATTCTTTGGATACCCCTTCCAAAATTGCAGGCAACCCAAGATGGGATCTATACTTTAAGGTATGACAATCCAAATTATTGTTTAGACATATGTGGATAGATTTTTAGGTTTACTAATATTTATATAATGGCCATATAGAATTGTATTGGAGCTATCGATGGGACACATATAAGAGCATCCGTTACTAAGTCTATGGAGGCAGCCTTTCGTGGTAGAAAGTCATTTGCAACACAAAATGTTATGGCGGCCGTAGATTTTGATCTGAAATTCACTTATGTTCTAGCCAGGTGGGAAGGGACAGCACATGATGCTGTGGTATTATCTGATGCATTAGAGAGAGTCAATGGTCTACGAGTACCGGAAGGTAACAAACCTATTTTAGTGGTTATTACCCTCCCCAAGATTATATTGAAAACAATTTAATCACAACTTATATTATCTTAGGAAAATTCTACCTAGTTGATGCCGGATATGGAGCGAAGCCTGGGTTCATGCCTCCGTTTCGTGGTGTTCGGTACCACCTAAATGAGTGGGGCAGCAATCCTGTGCAAAATGAGAGGGAATTATTCAATCTTAGACATTCTTCCCTACGTGTTACAGTTGAGCGTGCTTTTGCATCATTGAAGAGGAGGTTCAAAATTCTTGATGATGCAATCCCGTTCTTCTCTTTTCCAACTCAAGTTGATATTGTGCTAGCTTGTTGCATTCTTCACAACTGGGTTCTCTCTCAAGGGACTGATCGTTTCATTGTACCGGAGAATAATTGGACACCAAACCCACGGAGGACAGTACGAGAACAAGCAAATGACCATAGGTTAATGGTAGAAAAGCGACAATTAATTGCTGAGAGAATGTGGGCAGATCGTCAAAACTACCATGGCAACTAATATGTACTACTTACCTGTAATAGTGAAGTACTAGAGAATGGGTGTTGTATCGTACTGATGTACTAGTAGTTGTAATGAACAAATCTGTTGTATTGTTGGGCTGTTTATTAATTTAATTATTGCTCTTTTCTCCTATTTACTACAGCCTTGCATATTCTTTTGCTGTTTCTTTTTTTTTCATACCTAGTGTTGTGATAATTCATCTTGGTGATCTTTTTTATATTTTTTACTAGTTCATTTAACAGATGGATCTTGAGCAACATGGCGACAATATAAACATGGCAGGCGATATTGGTGGTGGTGGACAAGTCCATTGGTCCAATGCAATGTCTACCTTCGTGCTCAAATTCTTGGCTGACCTAGTGGCTAGTGGCACTAAAACCTCCACAGGCTTCAAGCAAGTTCACCTTAACAGCTGTGCTAAAGCTTTGTATGAGAAATTTGGTGTCCAGCGAACCGGCGCACAAGTGTCTAATCATCTCAGGAAGTGGAGAAGGATTTATGGAAAGGTTGAGAAGCTAAAGAATTTGAGTGGAGCTAATTGGGATGAGCAGAATTGCATAATTAGTCTTGATGCAGATCATTACAAAAATCACATTCAGGCAAGTACTCATTTTTATTGCAATGTCGTGCTGCATGCATTAGTCCTTCTCTTTTTAAAAGAAATTTTGGTCCTACCTTACATGTCTTTTGACTTGCAGGCCCACCGTGAAGATGCCAACTACTTGAATGTTCCAATTGAGCACTACCATGAGATGGCTACTATATTCGGCAACAGTTTAGCAACGGGTGCATATGCTAAAGGATCAAATGACCCACTTGCTACTGAAGTGACTGAAACAGACAATGCACCAAAAGGCATATCTGCTGAGCCAAGTGAAAATATTGATGCTGAGCATGGAACACACTCAGGCAACAATGGTGCACACTCAGGCAACAATGGTGCAGAGTCCTCAGGTATTAAACCACCATAGGCTAAGAAGCATAGGATAGCTACTGATGACGACTTGCTTGTGATGATTGGTCAGAGCCTTCGAGAGTTGTCTGGTTCTATTAAAAAACTAGCTGAACCTGACCTTCCTGTTCCGAAAGGACTGTATGAAGAGTTGAAGAGCATCCCAGGGTTTCATGATGCACATCTTGATCACTACTATGCTTATCTGTGCGATAATCCCTCACTTGCAAGGGCGTTTTATGCATTGCCTGACCTTTCTAGCAAAATGATATGGGTGGCTAGGTACATCAAGAATCATATGTCTGAGCTGGTGTAGGTAGTTTGATCAAGTGGTACTAGGATATAAGGTTATTTTGGTGGTGGCGCAGTATGCCACTCTTTGGTTGTATGGACAAATCTCTACTCTTTTGTTGTATGTTTATAAACATGGTATGGTATGTATGCCACTCTTATGTCAGGTGTAGTCTTATGTCACTATTGATGGATAAAATATGTGTGGCTCTACCCTTTTATTGTAATATAATATAAATCAATGGAGACTTGTTATGCTTTATTTGATTCTCTTTGGTCACTTGTTACTTCTTGTTTGCCAAAGTAATCTTTTACAGATATAATTTTTTGGATGGATTGGACGGTCAACCAAACATGATGCATGTACCAGTTCATCCCATCTCATCTAAGGAACCAAACAAACCCCACGTATGATCCCATACAGCTATCCAAACAGAGAACATGTACCATATCATACAGAATTTGCCCATCCCTCCTCTACCCATCCACCCTCATCCAATCAACCAAACACTACCTTAGATACATGGCGCGTCATGATTGATTGTATCCGTAGAGATTGCAACTGCATACTCATCCTAAATTGTAGATCGTTTTAGTATAGCTAGACTAGATACAAAGTTTTTAGTATGTATATATTTAGACACAATATATGCCTAAATACATAGCAAAATTACACTTAAAAAAAAACTAAAAGGATCTAAAACATGGAACGGAGACAGTAAAATAAATCCACATTGACAAAGTAATTTTGCCGCCATTTGATCAGCCAATGCTTCGCTTCATCAATCCTGAGGCACAGGAATTGATTCGAGTATGGAAAATAAATGAAACGGATCATATCATCAATCAAACATAGCAAAACAAAATAGGACGAAGAACAGAAGCTAAGTTGTGTGCGAAAGTAACTGAGATATAACCCACTATCCAGCTTCTCAAACATCATTTATCCACTAATGCCATAGTCACTCTACAGCACGGGTCAGTTGCCAGAACCATTTTCCTAGTGCACAAAAGTCTAAAGTACCCCTCTCAAACTAGCACCCCCGATGAGAATTCCATACACCTAGCGGTAGGTTACTTCAGCAACATGGAGATTCAACAGCATGAAATCATCTTAAGAGCTGTCCATCACGTTATCAGCCAAAGCTGGGTTGGCCCCACCATTGTTATTGTCATCCTGAGGGTTAACTCCCGCCGTCCTCTCAGCTCCAAAAGCAAAGTTGGCAGGAACATCATTTGGGCTGACTCGCTCAAATATGGATGTCGCAGTCGTTTGATTGAACGTAGGTGCTTGGGCGTCACCTTCTGGTTTTGGGTAACCAAATCCAAGAGAAGCAAATGATTCAGTGGGAATCAAGGGTTGATCACCAGGTCCAAAAAGCTTCTGCTCGTACTCCAGAAGCTCATTCTGAGAAGCTGCACAAAGAAACAAGTTACAGTTAGCTTATGATAATACATTTGAAATGATCACGAATCTACAATATTATTTGGGAACAGAAAAACAATATATATGAGAATAAGCAAGGTAGGGTTAAGTACTGCAGGGGGGGTCTTTTTTACTAAAATTGATAATAATTATCCCCCCCCCCTCCCTTCATAACACTCTGTAGACTATCTTAACAAGGGAAGGGAACCCTCCAACCGATCACAAATTTATACTTTATGTGTTAATAATGTCAGAAACAAACAGGGTAAAAGGTAGTCCCATTGCTTCAACAATATTCATGATATATTAATTTAACTACTACTCCATAAAATTTTGATAAAACACATGCGATCTCATAAAATAAACTGCTTTCATACTCTTTACCAGTGCCTAGTATGTAAAGTTTGCATATACATACATGTACAATAATTACTTCAGGTGATATAATTAATGATCGCTGGCTAGCGAGGACCCAAGGATATAATAATAAATGCACGAGAGACTATCTTTGATTACTCAATAAACTAGGAAGGTCACAGAGCTAACCATCTGTCAGTTGAACCTGCGGCCGCCGATCTTTCACCCACTGGAAAGACTGAGCAAGTCTCCATCCTCTAGACTTCATCAAGAAGGCCGCAACAATAGCTGCTGACCTAAAAAGGCATTCCAAAGAAGTATTTATCAATCAATCACAACAATGCTTGACAGTGTCAATGCTAATGAAATATTCTCTACAAGCAAATACCTGTTTTTTCCAGTCATGCAATGAACAAGAACACGTGATTTATCTCTTTCACAGAATTCTGAAATTACAGAGAAGAAAATCACAATTTCCTATTAGTGAGAATAAAGAGGCCCTCTAGCCAAACTACATGAGAAGTACAATGCAATCCCTTCCCTTTTCCAGGAAAGTATATCTTTGAAAATTTTAGAAAGACGACCTAAAGGAAGGCTGGTCTGCAACATACAAATCGAAAACAACTTGGAGAAAACCATTACTTATACAAATGTTTATTCCATCATAACAGAGACATGAACCAAGTTGAACGGAAGCAAGCATTGAAAAATCAAGTTCAAAGAGTAAGAATATATATTAAACATATTACTACGATGGGCAAAAGATAGGGAACATAATGTGTTTACTATTACATGCGAGGATTACCTACTCAAGTTCAAAATTAGGTAGCAACATATTATGCACAGGGTCAATTCTAAGAGGGGGGGCAAAAGGTAGTCCATGGCTCGCTGTACAATTAATTCCACAGCAAAATACTGAAAGCAAAACAAATAATACCTAGAAACTGGTTTGCGTCATCAAAATCCAAAGGCCTGTCATGCTGAAGACTGTGATACGTGAATGAATTCTTGAATAGATTGTGGCAATCAGGCACAGTCTGTTACACAATAAACATAGCATTAATCTTCAATCATCATACTGAAGCATACACCAAACAGTAAAAGGCAAAAACTGATTTAACAGTCTATGGCAGGAATATACTAAAAGTTAAGATGTCTGCCAGATTCACAAGAATATATGATAAACGTATTCGGAAACTAGCCAGAAAAAGCAATTGACGTGCACATGTTCCACATGATCCATAAGACAGCAACATAACCAATACTGAATACCAAACAGGTCGAACACACATACATGTACAATGAAAAAAGATGTTGATTGTCAAATTTACGTGCTTAAACAACTTTTAACAGTATAAAAGGAAGGGTATCATCGTGGTGTAATGAAAACTATTTAAGAGCATTCAATGAACCATGTATTTGGTATTTTATCTCAATAAGCACAATCGCTAAATTAAACTTTCAGGTTTTACTATTTTTGGATTTCATAAGAACACCTAACCAGTCAAGAAGCTAACTGAGTAATAATCACCATGGGCTACTGCTCATACCTTCAAGATTCGCTAAGTACCCATAATTCCAATTTTACAAGAGAAACCCTTTTTTTTTTCTTCTATCAGTTTCAATCACAATGCAGACAACATTCAGATGTCATATGCTATGTTTGAGTTTCACATCCAGTTCAAATAAATCCTCATGTTAGTTCTGATTTTTCTCTATGCACTTCACCACAGTTTCCGTACGAGAAAATGTGCGGCTAATACATAAAACGACAACATTTGCCATTTGTTTACTATACATAAACCTCCTAAAAGAACCTTTCAAATAACAGCAGTACAAAATGATAGTGCGTAGCCAGCCCTGTGGATGGTGACAACCAACAGATTGACCAAACATGTCGTCAATACACCATGAATTGCCATAAATAAATTACCAAACCCTGAATACAGCCGGTACCATCAATCTCTAACTTGTTCTGCTTTGATTACTTCTGTTTTGACGGAAAATCATTCTCCAAATTTACCACGCGGGTTCAAAATTTGCAAACGCAAAAAAGGACGGAGGGCGCATTACGTACGTTGAGGATGTGGGAGATGCCGAGCGTCTTGAGGACCTCGGAGCGGGAGGCGTTGTCGTAGCTCCCGAGGAAGAGGAAGCCATTGAGCACCTCGGTGGGGAAGGCGGACTCGTGCCTCGCCGGGGTGCCCTCCCCGTCCGACGGCTTCCACCGGTGGCCGCACACCCCGCAGACCTCCCCCTCCGCGTACTTGTGGTAGTGCCCGCAGATCCCGCACGGGTTCTCACGCTCCCGCTTCCTCATCTCGTCCCCTTACTTCCTTCTCCCGCCGCCGCCGCCGCGCTGCTCAATCCCCGAGAGAGATTGCAGCCGGAGGGACCGCGCGGGTGATTGGAGTTGGAGGAGCAAGCAGAGCAGGGAAGGCGATTCGAGATTGGTAGTCCCGAAATTTTCAGGGAGTTTGGATCGGATTGACGGGAGATTGGGGTTTTGAGTTGTTACTACGTTCGAGAGTTCGAGACGACGCCCACGGACTCAGGCCTGGCCCGCCTGGGGACATATCAGCCGTTGGTGTGGTTCTTGACGGTTGAGATCTTGTCCACGGTCCTTCCTGTGGGCCCTCCTGATGGGTTCTTGTACAAAGTTGGTAGAACGTGAACGAGAAGACCAGATTGGACTAATATAGAAGAGATAGTTAGCCAAAAATAAAAAATCTAGCAGATTGCAGGAGAGAGAGAGCAGAACTACTAAAAACGGAAACATGAAGCAAATTTTGGCCACATATATTTCTTCTATATGTTTATCTGCTGTATATACGAACTCAGATAGCAAACCGGATAAAGGTCTCAAACATGCTTCGTCTTGTGTAAAATGCAGTACGAGTGCATGACCGCATAGTTCGTTCCTTTGGATAGGTTATGGCCATGTTTAGATTCCCATCTATTCACTATTCATTCTAACTTTTCACTATTTATTTCAACTTTTCACTATTCCTTCCTCACAAAACACGTTTCCCAGCGAATGCTATAATGTTTTTTTTATGCTACAGTGTTTTTCTCTACAATCTAAACACACCCTAAGTAAAAAGGTTTCAGATAAGATTTAACAATATGCTGGACGAACACAAACCAGTATCCTCACAATCGGCAGTCGGCGAAAGAATTTCTGAGATCATAAAGGGGAACTGTTAAACAAATATCTTTTTAACATGCATGAATCAGCGCCATAGAAAGCAGTAGAAACTGAACTGCGGACAACATTTTTTTTTCCAGACGAGGCCAAGCCCCATTTCTGTTCTAGGACAGAAATAGTACCAAGGATAGAAAAGGTACGTCGAACAGCAGAAAACAACCTGGTTCAGGTTAGGTCTTCGTGTGTTACACAGAACGGGATGCTAGGCTTCCTAGCTAACGGAGTATCAAGAGAACATAGACCAAGCGGAAAAAACAAAAGGAAGGACACAGTTTATCTCCCCAGGCATCTGGAGAACATGATGATTCTTTATTCTTCTTTTCTTCCTCTTCTTCGGTCTTCAAGCTTCGCCTCCATCTTCGTTTTCATCCTCCGTTGGTGGCAGCGCTGGTTTTGTAGAGGTCCTGTTGCTTCGGGCGAGGAGTGCTTGCACGCCTTCCAGGATCCTTCCTTGAAAGTCTTCATTGTGTAGCCCTGTCCAATATGTCAAAAAGGAGCATGCATGAATTATTATCTCTATTGGATTCTTTAGCATTTTCTTGTCAAAACAAGCTTTGTTCCTGCATTTCCATATTGCCCAACATACGGCCATAAGCCTCAGCACCAGCCCGGCGCTGCCTCTAGCACACTGCACACAGCAGGACAAAAGGAAAACAATGTCAGAACTTCCAAAAAGATATTGTAATCACAAGGAGCAAGCCAGGGCTAAAAAAATTAGATGAACAATAAACTATGAGTTAGAGGGGCACTACGCAAATTAAGCAGGGATCATGCATGAAGTTCGAACAAGTATTTTTATGGCATCGATTTGTATGCACCATTGCACTAACGCCAACAGCGCAAGCAGATTTATGGGATTCAAAACTGGAGCACGCCTCAGAACAGTGAGAAATAGAAAGTATGCTGCGGGTCAGACAATAGACAGATTTGAGCTAGGGAAAAAATGATTTGTTGTCACCTTTGACCCTGCCTTGCTGGTTGGCTATGCCTGCCTTACTGGTTGGCTATGCTACCAAATCTGACCCAAAATCAAGAACACCCCTGCTGTTGTATAAGAAGGAAGCTGCAGGGGACAAGCGGTCGGACGTCCCTCAACCGTAGCCTGGTGCTGCATCATCCCCGCCAAACCATGCTTGTTCTGATTACACTGGTGCATAAGAGAAAAGTCACTTCTTCTGAATAAAGAATGAGTAGTCCATAATAGGACTAAAAACAGAAATCACATTTATTTACACATTCTATTTAATAAATATTTGTTTCCAACTGAGCCATGCAAAATGTAATGTCATACTCTCGCATAACCCAAATAAGTACTTAAAGTGAACTATTGTAGTAGTCTTTCTGAACCAATGTGTATTTCCTTACACTATATCCTGTTCTAGCAATATTGAACACAAGTTCCAAAAATGACTAATCAAAATATTTGAAATAAAATTATGTTTGTTATACAAAAAATGCATATATATATATATAGGACGAGGTTTTCCTACTCCCAGGTGTAGCTACTCCCATATGTGTATCTCACAAATTACTAGGTATTTTTTCATACTTGACATTTCTAAATAAAGTATGTACACATACTTGATTTTTAAAAGTAGTATGTCGACATATTTTTTTTTATTCATGAAGTATGTGGACATACTCCCTTTTCTATACAGAAAATGTAATATATCATAAGGTGTAAAAAAATATAAGTTCCACTCAATTTTTTTCATGGTTAGCACTTTGATAAATCTTATTTTAGGTATGTGTACATACTCAAAATAATAAATGAGTATGTACACATCCCTAACATGGTTTTTTTGGACATGGGTGTAGCTACACCTAGGAGTAGAAATGATTTTCCATATATATATATATATATATATATATATATATATATATATATATATATATATATATATATATCAGGTCAAGGTAGGATTGGGGAGTATGTCTGTGGAATGAGGCGGATTATGGCGTGGGTATGGCGACTATAGGCGGAATATATATATATATATATATATATATATATATATATATATATATATATATATATATATGAATATGGTATGCAAGATCTATATGGCACAATGATGGGGTTACACAAACAAACTAGTAGGAACATGAACAAGACTAAAAATCAATATAGATAGAAAACAACATACAACGAACTAAGGATAAATAGAAATATTTTTGGGTTTTTAATCATAGAAGAAGTATGAAGAATTTAACATAACATAGTCCTGGTTTATATTAGGTACCTTGATAGTCAGAATGTTGAATCTTCTGAGTAGTACACCAGGCTCTTGACACACACATACAGGGACTTGATTTACAAGACTCTCATTAGACACTTACTAATACTCACACAAACTCGGATGCGAGTCTTTTATTTAGTACATAGCACACTTGATACTACCACTCTTAGGAGTGGTGATGGCTGCGGTGGAGAGGTGCGAAGTGGAGTGAAGCGGTGTGTGTTGATCGGTACCCCCTTCTTCCTCTTATATAGGGGTGGCCAGAGTTATCTTCATGGTGAAGATGATGCTGCCTTTTGACCCTTTACTGGTATTATTCTTCATTATTGCTCTTTTTGACTATCATGGCATCTTAATGATATTCTTTTTACTTCTTTTTGGTATCATCATTCTTCTTTTTGACTTCTTTTTGACTTTGCAACCAGATTTAACCATCTTATTAACACAGAGAGTCTTTAAGATGCCCTGCAGTATGAAAACAGATCATTGCAAAACTAAGAGTGAATTTCACATTACAAACTCAAAAAATCTTAATGGGCATCGTGGCATCATCTCAAAATAGGAACAGTTAATGAGTGAAACAAAACATCAAATGAATTAACTAATGGGCATACCCAGGGCGAAAGATCCCACACAAGGTGGGTCTGGGGACGGGAATTCCTAGACAGACTTACCTTTGCAAAATTCCTTTAAAAAATCTGCAATGAGGCTGGTCTGAACCCAGGACCTGCAGACCACAAGTGGAGAAGTCTCTACCACTGTGCCAGGTTCACCTTTCTAATGAATTAACTAAGTGCCCCCCACAAATAAAAGGTAGAATTGACCACAGCCCAATAACATTAGCACTAGGACCCAGCACCGTCTATCAGGAATGGTAATAGGAAGCTAAAGTATATTCACACTTCACAAAATTTCTCTTCAATACAATATATATTTATGGTCCAAGGAAATCCCTCCTAACTATATTGGAGCTCCTCCTGTTTGCATGAGATATTGAGATTCATGGCAATGCCAACAGATAGTATAAGAATGTAGAGCTGCTGGCTTCAACAGTACACTCCAAAAAAATATATATAAACAGAGGCCGGCCAATCATTCAGGGAAACTGTGATACCCTGAGCAGGAGTATTTATGATCATGGTCTTTAAAAAGGGTTTCACTAAAAAGTGGATTCGTTAGGTCAGTCAAGTTAGGTACCTCTTCAGTTTTCTCTCTGAACAGTAATCAAGGAATGCTGTCCAATTCAGTGGTGTAGCATGGCTATGTGAAGCCAGACCATAAGGATTGCCCAGTACCATTGCATAGTTATACCAGTGCCGAATTAAGAAAAAAAAATAATGGAAGAACTTTTGGAATAATTAGATCTTCTAAGTTCTTAAGAACCCCTGCGTATATGCCATTAGAAAAAGACTATAAATTCAATTCTAGCTGCAAGAGAATAAATAACTTATTTCTTTTGTAGGAACTGGGATTGCACTAGCTGGTATCATTGGGTCAAGAACGTATCTGGTATCGTGAAAGTAGGGCCGTGGACATTCTTTCATATTCTAGAAGGAAAGTAACAAAGCCGATGCCATACGAGGGAACAGGGTGGTTACGTTTGATGAGTCGAAACTCAAAGACTGTTTTCCAGGCCAGGTTACAAGTTTTTGTGGCTCCTATCGGGTTTCAACTCTAGCCTACCCCAACTTGCTTGGGACCGAAAGGCCATGTTGTAGTTGTTATATTTATTAACCAAGACATAATGTACCATCGTCGCCCTATGGACCTATCAGGCCGCTCCACCCTAAGATCCACCTGAATTTTGCACTGTTAGTACGATTCAAAAATATGTTCCAATTCAGAGTGTAGCATGCATCATAGACTTAAGTTTACAAATCCATTACAGACTAAAGAATATAGCCCTGCATAAAACTAACCCTGTTTTTACTTAGGAGCACTATGTGGATCATTTCTTCACAGATAAGCAGTTATCAATTTCAGTATGTGGCATTCAAAATCCCAACATAAAAAGAAAAGGTTCCTGTACCTCGGATATGTGCATCCAGGGGGAGGGATCAAACCAAACATAGCAAACGGGGGCAGATTTCTTCTTTAGACTCAAGCTCGCGGTCGTTGACACGGTCCTCCCCAATGCTCTTCAGTGTTGCAAACCTCTGGTCAAAGCTCCCCTCAACAGTATCCCTGGATGTAAGCAGGCTAACTTACGAAGCTTAGGAGAAGATTGAAATATAGAAGCAAGCAAGGTTTACCCAATAGAACCGACAGCAGCATCGGCTGAATTCTCCATGCTGACATCATTACGCTGGTTGCTCCGGTTCTGTTCGGAGATGTAGCTCAGCATTGGCGGGGCCTCTCTGTAGCAAAATAATCAGGTTGCGGTTCGAGAAAAACTTGAGATTTAGCATTTATTTTTAACATGAATTCTTCTGCTCCAACCACACAGAAATTCGCCCTACTGGCGCATCTGTTCCAATGAAATAGGCGCGGCAGATCTTACCCGGTATTATTTAGTAGATGGTGCAGTTCTTCGGGGGATTTTTCCGGTTGCGCCGGCTTGCTGTGGAGATGACAAACCTGCCGTGGCATGTTGGAGCGGCGGAGCGGCGCGGACAAGGCCTGCGCGGACATAGTGGTTCGCTGCCATGCTTCGCCCACAAGGCCAAACGCCCTCGCTAGCATTGGATATCAAGGGGCAACTGGCTAATCCGGTCGGAGCCCTCGTCTGCTTTCGAGATTCGCCGACTCCGATCCGCCGCCGCGTAAATCTAAACTAACGTGACTGATTAGCTGAAACCGAACGGGACATAAGGTGGTGCGTTGGTGGCGTGGCTTGTGGAAATGAAAAAAAAAAAAAAAAGTCTATATCACACCCCCACCTAGGGTGCACTATATAAGACCAACTCCAGCAATAGCCCCTACTTTGTTGAGTAGGGGTGTTCTGGGGCTTTAATTTTGTGTTCAATTCCAGCAATAGCCCCAACTCGCAGCCCCTTTGTTGGGTATAGAAACCCTAGGTTCCCTAATCAAGCTAGACTTCTACTAGGACACCTTGTCCTACTAGGACTTTTCAATTGTAACCGACTAGGAGACTTACCATGTAAACCTCGCCCCCTAGGATATATAAAGGAGGGCAGGGGTCCCCTAGATTAGACCATGGGGCAACGCCGCCAGGCATTGCAACATCTCATCAATACAAGATACACCATACAGGACGTAGGGTATTACGCTCCGGCGACCCGAACCTGTCTAAATCGTCTCTTGTCACCTTCGACTCTAGATTCTCGACGACTTCTCCCTGAACCCTTCTCTCGGGGCACCCCCTCGAGAACCTAGTCAGCATAAATCGCCGACACTTTGGCGCCGTCCGTGGGGATCTACTCGTCGAGTCTTCAGTAAAGAGTCGATGGCCTCCTTCAGCGCCTCCATCGTCACCAAGTTCGAGGCAGGCGCCTCCTTTGTTTTCGGCTCCTGGCTTTGCATCGCAAACCAGGAAGGCGAACTCCAACACCAATTGCGCTACGAGGTGGCTGCACCAGCTTCGCCACGCACGCAAACTACTCCGCAAGGATCTCGGAAAATTTCGAATTCCGACACGATCCCTGGATCGTATCCTACTCGGAGGAGTACATGGCGCCCGAAGCAGATTCAATCCCGGGCCGACCATGTCAACCCAACCCCTATCAAGGGGCAGGATCAAGCCACGTGTCCACGACTCCCCGGCGGACTCTGGATCACTTCCGAGTCCCGCCAGGGTTCAACGATCAGGACCGTGACAGCAACCCCGCGGGTACCCAGGAACTCTGGCTCCAACCCCCGCGGGACGAAGACTTCGCCACGTGGGCCGCGCGCATCCCAGTTTCCCTCCGGGCTAACAAACTCAGCCGCGGTCCACCAGAAGCACCTGAAGAAGAAGGTTCTCCAACCCGGCGGAGCAACCTCGGATCTTGTCATGACCACAACTCCCTCGGGGATTATCGTTCATTGGCCTGACATGGACCCCGAGGTAGCTCTTTTTGAAGCAAACGTACCTTCTACGGTACGGGACATCCTACCTCTGCTTCCTTTCCAAGAAGGCAGAGAGCTCCCTGTTGCCACGAGTAACAGAAGAACCGGGCCTAGCAACCCCGGTCGCCAGTCCTGCGTGATCCTCAACGATCACAGCGACGAAGAAGTTGTTTCCGACGACGCTCCAACAGAGGAAGGAGAAACCGACGCGGACCGGGAACTCCGTATCGAGCGCAACCGCAACCGCGCCCTCCGACGTCGCTTCATCAAGAAGAAAAATCTCAACTCTGAGTTCGACAAACAAGACATCTTCAACTCCCCTGTGGCCAACATCTTGTTCGGGGTCAGCGTCTTCGAAGGGTTCCAAACAACCCCTGAGATCAACCTCGCCAAAGCCCGCTTAGAAGCCGCAGCGGTTATGGTTGATCGCCTGGACGGAGGCCGCTCCGCCTCCAAAAGAAGAGTTCTTCGCGCCACCAAGCACCGTCAGCGAAGCGTCAGAGCAACCACTACGACACCTACAAGATCATCGTGGTTACTGGTTATCCTATTGGCGAGATTCTCCATAACCAAGACGCTACAGGGCGTATCGCCAAGTGGGCTGTTGAGCTCGGAACATACAGCATCGAGTTCTGTTCTCGCACGGCCATGAAGTCTCAAGTCCTTACTGATTTCATATCGGAATGGACCGAGCACAATCTCCCAGTCGCCACTACCAAGCCTGAGCATTGGATCATGTATTTCGACGGGTCACTCAAGCTGGAAGGCGGAGGCGCTGGAGTTCTGTTGATCTCACCTCGAGGGGATCAACTCAAGTATGTTCTGCAGATTCAGTTCGCTGTCACCAACAACGCTGCAGAATACGAAGCACTTCTTCACGGAATGAAGATGGCCATCACCCTCAGTATCAAGCGTCTGCTGGTATATGGGGACTCAATGTTGGTCATCAAACAAGTCAATAAGGACTGGAATCGAAACCATGAAGACATGGACGCGTACTGTGAAGAAGTCCGGAAATTGAAGAAACACTTCCTCGGCATTGAATTTCATCATGTCGAGCGAGATTACAACGTCGCTGCAGACGTCCTATCAAAGCTGGGTTCTTCCAGAGCAGAGGTGCCTAGCGGGGTGTTCGTCAATGAACTCTCCAAGCCATCAATTTCTGCAGCGGTAACTTCTGATGCTGCAATATCAGCTCCCGAGGTTATGCTCATCGACGCCACTTGGAGTGCTCCGATTATAGACTTCATCTTGCACGACAAACTTCCTGCCGAGAAGGCAGAAGCTCAGCAAATTGTTCGCCGTAGCAAGTCCTATGTTATAATTGGCGATACACTGTACCGACGTGGCGCACGCTCTTGCGCATTGATGAAATGCGTCTCACAGTAAGAAGGAGTCAACATCCTGGAGGAAATTCACGCAGGAGAATGTGGCAATCATGCAGCTTCCCGCACCATCGTAGGCAAAGCCTTCCGTGCTGGGTTCTATTGGCCTACAGCTCTACATGACGCTGAGGAAATTGTTCGTCACTGCAAGGGTTGTCAATATTTCGCTCATCACTCACATCAGCCTGCTCACAAGATCAAATTGATACCTCCGTCATGGCCATTTGCATGCTGGGGTCTTGATATGATTGGGAAACTACCCAGGGCGCCTGGTGGATTCGAATATTGCTTCGTCGCAATTGACAAATTTACCAAGTGGATAGAAGTCTTTCCGGTTGTCAAACCAACCTCTGAGAAAGCAGTCCAATTTCTCCAAGAATTGATTCTTCGCTTTGGGATACCTCACCAAATCATCACGGATTTGGGCACCACCTTTACAGGCAACAAGTTCTGGGACTACTGTGAAGATCGCAGCATCGAGGTATCCTATGCTTCGGTTGCTCATCCTCGTGCCAATGGGCAAGTTGAAAGGGCCAATGGCATGCTCCTTGATAGACTTAAAGCTCGCATGGAACAAACTCTAAAGAAAGCAGAAAGCCGGTGGATGAAAGAACTATTTCCAGTTGTCTGGGGCCTACGATCTCAACCCAGCAAAGCTACAGGGCAATCTCCCTTCTTCCTGGTGTATGGATCAGAGGCCGTTCTACCTGTTGACGTCATGCACGGTGCTCCTCGCGTTGAGGACTTCCAAGAAGCCATGGCGGACGAACAACGGATGCTGGAGGTTGATACGGCTGAAGAAGTACGACTGGCAGCCTTGTTACACAATGCTGCGTACCTTCAGGGAATCCGCAGATTCCATGACAAAAACGTGAAGACAAGATCATTCCAAATTGGAGACTTGGTGCTACGCCGAATCCAGAATACAGCCGGTCACTCCAAGCTTACTTCACCTTGGGATGGTCCATTCATTGTTTCCAAGGTACTCAAACCAGGCACCTACAGACTTCAAACAGAAGATGGTGTGGAGTTACCAAATCCTTGGAATATAGAACACCTACGCAAATTCTACGCGTAGCTCGTTCACTACAGCAGTGCTTCGGCACAACAAGACCCAATTGCTTCGGCATCCAGGGTTCTTCTATAAACATTGCTTCGGCAATATATGAACTAATTGCTTCGGCATTACATGTTCTCTTGTACCGTTGTTTCGGCAACGAGATATATCTCAATAAAGCTCCCTATACTGGGTTGTTTACTTGTCTTCGTGACATTACCTAAAACTTCCGTGTTCTTTTTAGACTTGGAAAGTTTCTTTTACATTCGGAGCCTATAACTGAGGTCTATCCGGGTTCTTTCGAGGCCAAGAACGGATCTGTTCCTCCTATTATGCTACTCTGTGGTAGTTTCCAGCTTAACGCTGCCGCTCCGTGGGTCTTACTGGGTTCTTGCTTCGGCAAACCATATACAGTTAGTTCCCAAGTATCCTCCCAGGGTACATCTTATTAGATAGCTTAGGCTATAAGAAATCTCCCTGGGTTCCTTCGGGTCCTTAACAGGGCTGTTTTTCAACAGTTAAAATTTACGCCATGTATATTTTGACTAAGTCCTGGTCATTGACACAGAGACGGCCAAGGGTTCTTAGAAATTCTTGGATTTTTTCTTCAAAACTTCCGTACTCTTTCTAGACTCGGACAGTTTTCTTTTCATGCACTCGGAGCGCATAACCGAGGTATGTCCAGGTTTCTTCGGGGCCGATAACAGATCTGTTCCTCCAATTTCGCTACTTCGCGATAATTTTCAGCTTAAAGCTACCGCTCCGTGGGTCTTACTGGGTTTTTGCTTAGGCAAACCACATACAGTTTGTTCCCAAGTATCCTCCTGGGGTACACTTTAAAAGATAGCTTATGCTATAAGAGATCTTTCTGGGTTCTTTCGAGGCCTTAACAGAATTGTTTCCCATGACTGAAGTCTCAAAAACGACTTTTTGTCACTGCCATACTGTGATGGCACACCAGGGTTCTTTCCTGAGAACTCTGGGTTTTTTTCATACGGATAAAAATAGCTATGGCTATAGGGAGTCTTTCCGGGTTCTTTCGAGGCCTCAATGGATCGTTCTCCATGACAACTCTCAGCTGAAGTTTTGACAAACTGCAATGCACTACTTTGTTGATTCGTCGACTACTTTGTTTTCTCTTAACGAGAGCTCTACTTTGTCGATTCGTCGACTATTTTGATTCCTCTCCAAGCGAGCTTGACACCATTTTGCGCACTTTCGTCAATTTTTTCTCGTGTCATTCGCGCTCTTGTTGATTTCTTTGGTGTTTTCTGTTTTGTACAGACACCAACTTGCTTCCATAATCTGAGAAGTTTTATGCAACTTGCGCCTTTATTTTGTCGATTTGTCGACTACACTGAATAATTTCAGTTCTCGAATATTCTTC
This sequence comes from Digitaria exilis, assembly GCA_015342445.1. Taxonomy (NCBI): domain Eukaryota; kingdom Viridiplantae; phylum Streptophyta; class Magnoliopsida; order Poales; family Poaceae; genus Digitaria; species Digitaria exilis. Next base: position 54,497 of record JACEFO010001390.1, on the reverse strand, counting down.
GATATGTGCTACATAATATTTTTGCAGATCAAGCTTCGGCGATAATTTTTCAGGCTCATCAGCACGCCATCACAGTTTCGCGAGCCTTCGAGCTCGGTAGTTGATGGCCGTAGGGTTCTTTTTTCAACAAAGAACTCCTGCTCCTTCTCAGTGGTATCTAAAGTCCGCTCCAGCGGCACAAAGACGACTTCGGTTTTCAAGTCGCATCTAAAAGTCCGCCCCCGCGGCAAGCTTGGTATTATGGATTTCATACAAGCTTCGTATTATTCGGATGATGATTTCCGCGAATATTGAAGAACCTCAGATCAATTGCCAAGGATCAGGGGCTGCCCAATCGTGGGCCTAGTTCTACATCAGCGATTCCGCTATTGGATCTGATGGGGTCAGATATTGATTTGGAGTCCTGGTCAAGTTCCTATCGGTGTACGTCTGTAGCCGTGTCATATCAAGGAAGGATGACATCAATAACAACAAGATTCGACCGATGCATGCATGCAGAGGTATCCAGCGACCAGCACTGCTGTTTTTACCAGAAGGCTACAGCCTACAGGATTCATTGTCTCTTGCACACATTGACAAAAGCAAAACCAAGCTTCGGTACACCATCAGAGTTCCGCGCACTTTCGTGCTCGGGGGCTGATGCAAGCTGGGTTCTTTTTCAATAAAGAACACGGGCCACTACGCCTGCTGGGTTCTTTTTTCAACAAAGAACTCAGACCACCACGCCAGCCGGGTTCTTTTTCAATAAAGAACTTGGACCACCACGTCGGCTGGGTTCTTTTTTTCAACAAAGAACTCGGACCATGATGCTGGCCGAGTACGTTTTCAGCAAAGTACTCGGACATCTTCGCTCCATCGGAGTTACATCAGATCTTCTACAAATCCTGAGTCCAGATCCTTAATCCGATTTATTAAATCGGATCAAGGCTCGGGGGCTGCGGGTACGTCATCAAAGATTCTTCGGAATTTTTCGGTTAATACCGAATCTCGGAGGCAACGCTAGGGTTCAAAAGAACTCGGATTCTTCGAAAATTGAAGCTCTTCGGGAAATATTCATTGAAGACCCTCGAATTCCTTCTTCAAAGAAAAACGAGGCTCGGGGGCTGCCCAATTGGCCGCACCTTTACGGTGTGCACCAATGAGATTCTCCAAGAAGTTTTTGAGCACCTCAAAGTCTTCATACAACCAAGCTGAGAGAACTCGGATGACTTCAGAAGAACTCGAGTTGGCAAACAACTCAGCAATATTCCAAGACTCACAACAGGGTTGTACTTCAGGCAATGAAGCGCTCGGGGGCTTGTTGGGTATAGAAACCCCAGGTTCCCTAATCAAGCTAGACTCCTACTAGGACACCTTGTCCTACTAGGACTTTTCAATTGTAACCGACTAGGAGACTTACCATGTAAACCTCGCCCCCTAGGATATATAAAGGAGGGCAGGGGTCCCCTAGATTAGACCATGGGGCAACGCCGCCAGGCATTGCAACATCTCATCAATACAAGATACACCATACAGGACGTAGGGTATTACGCTCCGGCGACCCGAACCTGTCTAAATCGTCTCTTGTCACCTTCGGCTCTAGATTCTCGACGACTTCTCCCTAAACCCTTCTCTCGGGGCACCCCCTCGAGAACCTAGTCAGCATAAATCGCCGACACCCTTCTTTTACCATGACAAGTGGGACATACATGTCAGTGTCTATTTTTATTTCTTCCATGACAGATGGGACCCACAGTTCTCTCTCCCCCTTCCTTCTTTCTCGGTTCCTCCTCTTCCTCTGACTTCTGTCCCGATCTCCCTCTGTTCCTCCACCCAAAAAAAACAAGGTGCTGCCCTGATCTGATCTCCCTCCCAGTGCCATTCCTTTCCGAGGTGAACCTACGGTGAGCTTCCCCCATCCTTTCCTCCTGTTCATATCTTCATGGATTTGGAAATAGTGATCAGAATCCCCGTACAGAGAAGCTCCATTGTGGAGCACAAGCTCCCTGTTCGCGCGGAGCTCAAAGATGTTGGCCACGAGGATTGGACCTCAGTAGCTTGTGGCAAATCAAAGCTTGGGGACTGAATCGAAGATTTGGCCTTGCTGCGGCCGCGGCGGCAGTGAGAGCTCGAGGTGCAGGGAGCTGGCGACAATCAAGCACCTGAAGAGGAGCGGGGGCACCGTGGAGCGTGCGACTACGCGGGAGAGCAAGGCGCGGCGACCAGCCGGCCGCCCAACCCGAGAGCGCCGCAGCCAGCACGTGCAGCGGTGGCCACCGTGGACGACATGTCGCGGCGAGCTTGGCACACAGGGCGGGGCGCCGTGCGAAGAAGAACGCACTGTGGCCAACGCTTGAGGAAGAAAGTGTTGGGAAAAAGTAGGGGCCGGCCCTACACACCCGTGGGAGAAGGGGCTTGCAAGGATAAAGTAGGAGCCTCCGGTAGGGACTGAGTAGGGGCTCTGCTGGAGATTTTTTTTTTTCTTTTGGTCCCTACTTTTTGAGTAGAGACTTGAGTAGCGGTCTTGCTGGAGTTGCTCTAACCCTCCAACCTATGAAACAGTCTTTATCACCGCCTGAACTTCTCAAAACCGATCAAATTACTCCATAAACCAATTTTGAAAAATCATAGTAAATCACAGAAAAATCATAAAATAGAAAATCAAATTACGTTGGACTCTAAATAAGTAGATATACGTAATGAACATATAATATGGTATGCTTTAATGTATTTTCTTAAAACTATGGAGAAAAGTATAGATCTAAAACGATAGTGAAAAAAATGTACTAAAACATACCATATTACATGTTCAATGTGTATATCTATTTTTCTGTGATTTACTATGATTTTTTAAAACTGCTTTAGAGGGTAATTTGATCGGTTTTGAGAAGTTTAGGGGTGATATAGACCGTTTCATAGGTTGGGGGTTATGTAGTCCAACCTCCGTAGGTTAGGGGCCGGCACCAGCATTACGTCGGGTACCATTTCCATCGTAGAAAATTAGGAATCATAGGATTCGATGGAACAACCGAACTACATATCCATCCACGGTCTTGTGTTCATCATAATCTAAACTTAAAAAAGCTTTTCTTTCTAATTTCAATTTTTTCCCAGTTTTCCAAACTACCTTTGTCCTGGTTGAATCTCTCGATGAGGCCTTTTTTTTTTCAGTGAGAAGTTGATTATGCCAAGTAGGCTGTTGACTGATTATGCCTTGCGTGCAGACATTTGCAGTAACGCCCGTCTTTAGTCTCCAAATTTGACCGAGCCAGATGTCAACAATAAAACGCAGTTTCAGAATTTGAGCAACAAAGGTCAGCAAGAAAACATTGAACCTGTGAAATCTACAATATACCAACAATTCCTCATTCAAATGCACTGTTAGATCAAGTGGAAGCATAGCGTAGAAACTGCTCATGTACACTGTTTTTGAAGCTCTAAAAAATTAGGATGCTGCGAATTGATGGCCTTGTGACACAAAAGGACACAAGATGGAGATCAATTTGCTTAGTAGGTGGCCAAAGGTACGAACACTAATCCGAAGTCTAGCCTTCTACATTTTTGTGTATATCGTGTGCGTGTGCCTGACTAATGTCGTGTGTGTGCCCGATTAATGGCATGCGTGTAATTTTCTATTGTAATGTTACTTTTCTTCTCAATATAAAGATCCGTAGCTCTCCTACGTATTCTCGTTTTTTTTCTACATTTCTGCGAGAACAAGAATGAGCGTCTGATCTCAGTCAGCAACGTAGTATTCCTGCAGAAAAGAAAAAAAGTGCAGCAGGATTACATACTGTGATCAGCTTCAAACAGACAGGAGACAGACACAAATTGGTAACAGGAATAAAGCTCATACACAGTGCTTAGCATGGTACCCAGCAGAGCTCAGTGCAGGGGCTACCAAATTTGGAGCTACGGATGTAATGAGTTTGAGCGAAGCGGTAAACATTCACATAGCCAAGGTCAAACTCTGAACATAGCTGCATTGCCATTCAAGATCCAAATCCAACTAAACACAACTCAACTCAACAAAGTTAGACCTAGGACCCTAGCGTAGGTTCTGCTCAAAAGGAAACAAAAACTTGATCGAATCCATTTTGACTCAGCTGGGGTTGGAATAGAGGCCAAATCATGCAACTAATGAGCTGGGAGCCTATATACTATATCTTCACCAATAACACTTGTTTAGATAAGCCAACCCAATTCATATATAGAGACCTAAAATATTCCGGAGCTAATACATAGGGTAACTGCCTTAACATTGCAACTACACTTAGCAGAGTGGGCGTTCCAACTATGTCCAAATTCCAACTATCAACAAATTTGATAAAACATTGTGCCTTGATAGATTTCACTAGATCTTTTGCTTCAGTGCTGCTTCCAAAGTGATTACGAGCGGGCTTGAAACAAAATGAAAAAGGTAAGATCAATTGACAAATAAAAAAACGATATCATTGTATGTACAAGAACTGAAAAAAACTTAATATTCACTTTATCCTTTGAAGAGAAAAGAAGAAATAGCGATGTGAGAATGAAAGCTTTCAGGTAATTGCAGTAGTATGAACAGCTCTCGTTATTACACTTTCGGTAATGTGACAAGTTCTAAACTGGTATGGCTGAAAAATAGACCACTCAGCTAATGTTTTCTTGTGCATTTTTTTATTTGGTTGTCTCAACCTTTCAAGTACAGTTTTCTTGTGAGTCGTGATAAAGAATTATATATGCACCTGATAAGAAAAAAAGTGATGCGGTTCAGCTTCATTTTACTTTATTGACTTTCGTGATACTCAAGACGTGACTTTGACAGCTACCTTTTGTAACTTTATATGCAAATAAATTTAAAAATTTGTAAAAGCATCTCCAGAGACAATTTAGTAATATAATTTTCACATAAGCGATTCTGATAGTCTTCAATATTTTAATGCCTGCCACAGATTTTGTCAGAGGCCATATGAAAAAAGGACAGAGGGGGTATATCTAGCTATCGGGAAATGACATTTTGAAAGAAGGGGTGCTTTGGACAACTCTGATGAGCTCCATTCTACATGAAAACTTTTGTCAGAATGCCAGCCCAAATCTTCTATGTGAGATAATCTTTTAATCTCAAAATAGCACTCATCATGATTCATGAGCAGGATGCATGCGGAGAAGGAAAATGGCAGGATTTATGCAGCAAAAGAAAGATGACTGGAAATCAGGAGATATATGAACTGACGAAAGCTTCTACCTGCAATATCTTGTTCAATGACTTTACAAGGGCCAGCTTCACATCAGCAGGCTGCAGAGCACCACTTTCATAATCAGCTGTAAGCTCTTCCATGCTCAGGAAAGTCCTTTATAAGAAAAAAAAAGTTATCACAAACCATAGTAAAAGTATACGGTAGTATCAGTTCTACTAGATTTATAGCACAATAAATGTACTACAAGATTCTCTAATTAGCATATGTTGGGAACAGAAGTGATTTGGCAGCTTATATTACCTTTTGCCACCATTCTCTCTCTTCCTGACCACTTCAAACTTTCCAAACCATGGTAAGATGATATATTTTATGTATTCCAAACATGGATTGGCCTCTGCTAATTTTGGGGGGCAGAAAGCCTTTTCTATTTTAAAACATATGTCTTCCTGAAATATACAAAAAGGTAAATATTGACAAATTGCTATTATCAGCCTTTCAAACAAGAACAAATGATTTCCCCAAAACATGGATAAGATGATGAGCTAGGCAGCATATTTCCACAACTCTATGGTCAAACTGATTAATAAAACCAAACTCATACCAGAACTACTAAAAATGTTAAATAACATAATTATCACATATAAGTTAAAATAAAAAAAGACATTCGTTGCAGTGCATAAAAACAAAACTAGCTTTCTTATAATCCACATCAAATTTTGCATTTATTTCATCTTTTATGTGTCTAACTAAGCCACGCATATTTTAGTGTTAACACACTCTCGGACAACCAAAAGGCACTGAAAGTCTTCTATTGTTAACCATACAAATATAGCAAAATTACTAATAGCAATGTTAGACTACAGATCATCTTGCTCATCGAGGATTGCCATGTCCAGAATGCTGAACATTAACAGGATGATGAAACAATTAACCACCTGCTCGTCACTTGTGTCCTTGCTAGAATGTCTTGGAATGGCCTACTCCAGCGGGTTGGGCTTCATGCCCTATTGCTATTGCTGTCCCTGGATGGTCCATCCTTCGATAATTGGTAGAGTAGAATTGTTGGAGTGTATAGAGGCCCATAAGGCCTGGCCCATATAGAGGCCCATGTAGTGTTGTATATATCCTACCCTTCTAGGGTTTGAGTGGCAACACTGTAATTTTCACCCTTCAACATGGTATCAGGCCAATCCCCTCCCTTCCTAGCGCCGCCTCTGGCCTAGCGCCGCCGCCGCAGCGGGCCATGGCTGGCCGGCTGCCACCTCCGCCTCCTCTCTCCTCCCTCCCTCCCCTCTCCTCTCTACCTCTCTCCTACGCCGCGGCTGCTGCGGGCGGGCGCGCAGGCGATGTCGACGCCGCCGCCGCCGCTGCTGCCGCTGGCACGGGTGGGGGCGACCCGAACGCCGGCCGCCGCCGCCGCTGGCGCGGGCGGGGGCGACCCGAACGCCGCCGCCACCGCCGCTGCCGCGGGCGGGGGCGACCCGCGCGCTGTGGCTAGGGACGACCAGGACGCCGCCGTGGATGGCCAGGACGACGTCTTCCTCCTCTCCGGCCATCCGTCCACTGAGGTTGCCATGGCCGCCGCCCTCCTCGCGGCGAAGACCGAGGCTGCTGCCCGCCAGGAGCACCTTCATGCGGCAACTCTCGCTTGGGAGCGTGAGCGCACGGCGGCGGATGCTCTTGCTCGCCGACTCGCTGAGGCGGAGCGCTACTTCCTCGCTGCCACCGGTCACCTGCCCACCGTCTACGACACTATGGCCTCGTCGTCCCGGGTGATTCGTCCTCCTGAGCCTGGTCCCCATCATGACGCAGTTGACCCGGTGGTCGCTCAGCTTCACCTTCAGGCGACCGGGGTCCAGAACATCCGGTCTCTGGTCTCCGTCGTCCTCAGCCCTGCGTCGCCGGCCTACGCGCGTTGGAGGGACCAGATCCTCCACGCCCTCCGCCGCTACGCCCTCGACGACCACGTCCTCACCGCCGTGCCCGTGGCTCCTGACGTGGCATGGTGGCGGCTGGATAGCGTCGTCATGTCCTGGCTCCTGGGGACTCTCTCCCCCGAGCTCTAGGACGCTGTCCGTGCTCCTGGCGGTACCGCGCGTCAGGTCTGGGCGGCACTCGAGAACCAGTTTCTCGGGAATGCCGAGGCGCACGCCATGCAGCTCCTCGCGGCGTTCCATGCCACCAGGCAGGCGACCTCTCCGTCGGCGAGTATTGTCGCAAGATGAAGGGCCTCTCCGACGCTCTTGCCGCTCTCGACGCCCCCATGAGCGACCGGAGCTTGATCCTTGCGGTCCTCAACGACAACTACCACGTCTTACGCACCATCATCCTCCGGACGCAGCCGTTCCCTACCTTCCAGCGGGTGATGGACGACCTCACGCTGGATGAGATCACCCGTGGTCTCACTCCCGGCTCATCCTCCACCACGGCGCTGGTGGCTGCACCACCGTCCTCTCCTGCCCCGCCTGCTCCGGCTCTCCTTGGCACTCCTCCCCCCGGGCCGAGTGGGGGAGGGGGTGGCAGGGGTGGTCAGGGTGGTGGTGGGGGTCCTCGCCCTCCTCCGCCTCTGAACCCACTCCCGCCCTGCCCTCAGGTACCTGGAGGTGCCCCCTGGCCATCCTTCAGCAACCCATGGTCAGGGCGCATCTCTATGTGGCCCTTTCCGACCCCGGGAGGTGGGGGTCGTCCTCAGGCGCCGCCCTCGGTCATGCTCGCCGGTCCTGCTGGGTGGGCTCTTCCAGCCACGCCGGCATGGCCCGCGGGATGGACTCCGCCGACTCCGTCCAGCTCGTCTCCGCCTTGGCCCGCTGGCTGGGACGAGACGGCCCTTGCTCAGTCCTTCAGCACTATGGGACTGACTCCACCGCTTAGCACCGAGTGGATCGCCGACTCGGGTGCCTCGTACCACACCACGCCAGATGCCGGTATACTTTCCTCCGTCCATCCTCCTTCTCCCCTCTGTCCTTCTTCTATCATGGTCGGGGATGGTTCTTGTCTCCCGGTCACCTCTGTGGGGTCTGCCTCTGGCTCTTTTCGTCTTCCCAATGTTCTTGTTGCCCCGCAGATGGTTCACAACCTTCTTTCTATTTGTCAATTCACTTCTGACAATTCTTGTTCTATCAAATTTGACTCTTCTGATCTTACTGTGAAGGATTCGGCTTCCCGGAGTCCTCTTCTCCGATGCGATAGCACGGGGCCTCTTTACACCATCCGTCTTCCTGCCTCCGCTGCTTCTTCATCGTGTTCGCCTGCTGCTTTTGCGACCACAGCTTCTTCAGTGACTTGGCACCGTCGGCTCGGTCATCTTGGCCGCGACGTTTTGGCTCAGCTTAGTCGTAGTGCAGATCTCTCTTGTACTACGACAGCTGATGAGCACCTTTGTCATGCATGCCAGCTGGGTCGCCATGTTCGACTTCCTTTTTCTTCTTCTTCTTCTCATGCGAGACATGTATTTGATCTCATTCACTGTGATGTTTGGACATCACCTGTACTCGGCATGTCTGGTTATAAGTATTTTCTGGTGATCATTGATGATTTCTCGCATTATTCTTGGACTTTCCCTTTGCGTGCCAAGTCCGAGACTTTTCCCACTCTCTCTCACTTCTTCGCTTGGGTCTCCACTCAGTTCGGCCTCACTGTTAAGGCCGTACAGTGTGTCAACGGGACAGAGTTCTACAACACTGCCTCCCGTGACTTCTTCCTCTGTGCGGGTGTTCAGCTGCGCATGTCTTGTCCGTACACTTCCCCCCAAAACGGCAAGGCTGAGCGGATGATTCGCACGACGAACAATGTCGTGCGCACCCTTCTTCTCCAGGCCTCCCTCCCCGCCCGTTTCTGGGCCGAGGGCCTCCACACGGCCACCTACCTGCTTAACCGCCTTCCTTCTACTGCTTCGCCAGCTCCTACCCCCCACCACGCTCTCTTTGGCACACCACCACGGTACGACCACCTTCGTGTCTTTGGGTGCGCCTGCTACCCGAACCTCTCCGCCACTGCTCCCCACAAGTTGGCGCCTCGGTCGACCCGGCGCGTGTTCCTTGGGTACTCCCCTGACCACAAGGGGTACCGCTGTTTTGACCTCACCTCTCGTCGCGTCCTGATCTCCCAACACGTTGTCTTCGACGAGTCGGATTTCCCCTACTCCACCTCTACTACACCGTCTCCGGATCCTGAGCTCGAGACTCTCTTCCCGTCTGACCCGGTGGTTCAGCCACCCATGTCTTTTTCTCCTTTCCCAGCAGGATCACCGGTGTTACCTCCCGCGCCACGCGCGGCCTCGGAGCTTTCTCCCGCGCCACGCGATGCCCCGCAGCCCTCTCCCGCGCCACGCGCGGCTCCGGAGTCTTCTTCCGCGCCACGCGTGGCCACGGAGGCTTCTTCCGCGCCACGCGCGGCCACGGACGCCCCCGTCGTGCCCCGCGTGACTCTGGAGCCCCCGGGCTTCCCCTCGTGCCGCAGACAGCCTGCTAAGGTCTACCAACGCCGCTCGGCGTCGGTACCTGAGCCGGCTGTCCCACCACCTCCGCCGGAGCCGATCGTCCGTCCTCGGGCTCTCTCTCGGCTCGACCCCGAGGTCTACCACCCGCCTGTTGTCCATCGGGATCCTGGTCATACCCATCCCATGGTGACACGGCGGGCGGCGGCCGTCTCACGACCTGCGGCCCTCTCTGTCGTCGAGAGTTAGCTGGGGGTCTCTCCGGTACCCTCCTCCGTCCATGAGGCTCTGGTTGACCCTCACTGGCGTCGCGCGATGGAGGAGGAGTACGCGGCCCTTCTTGCCAACCAGACGTGGGACCTCGTACCGAGTCCGTCTCGTGGCAACGTCGTCACCGGCAAGTGGATCTGGACCCACAAGCGCCGGGCTGACGGGTCCCTGGAGCGCTACAAGGCTCGCTGGGTCCTTCGCGGCTTCACCCAGCGGCCTGGTGTGGACTACGACGAGACCTTCAGTCCAGTGGTGAAGCCGGCCACCGTGCGCACGGTTCTCTCGCTAGCTCTCCAGCGCTCGTAGCCGGTTCACCAGCTGGACGTGAAGAACGTCTTTCTTCACGGGACTCTCACCGAGACCGTCTACTGCAGCCAGCCGACGGGGTTCGTCGACACCAGTCGTCCCGATCTGGTGTGCCGCCTCAACAAGTCACTCTATGGCTTGAAGCAGGCTCCCCGGGCGTGGTACTCTCGGTTCACCACATTCTTGACCTCGCTGGGCTTCACCGAGTGCAAGTCGGACACTTCGCTGTTCGTCTTCCGCCGAGGCACCGAGGCTGCCTATCTGCTGTTGTACGTCGACGACATCATCCTCACGGCGGCCAGTCAGCCCCTGCTCCAGCGTATCATCCACTCTCTGCAGCAGGAGTTCGCCATGAAGGACCTGGGCGTGCTCCACCACTTTCTGGGAGTCACCGTGGAGCCCCGTCCTTCTGGCCTCTTCCTCCACCAGTGACAGTACGTCTCGACATCCTGGAGAGGGCAGGGATGGCTGAATGTAAGCCCTGCGCTACTCCAGTCGACACCCAGGGCAAGCTCTCGCTGAGGAGAGCCCTCCTGTTGCTGACCCGACGGTCTACCGGAGTCTGGCCGGGGCTCTGCAGTACCTCACCTTCACCAGGCCGGACATCGCCTACGCAGTCCAGCAGATCTGCCTCCATATGTACGACCCTCGCGAGGCACACCTTGCTGCCCTGAAGCGCCTGCTGCGGTACGTTCGGGGCACGGTGGACTGCGGCCTCACCCTTCACCGGTCCCCCTCCACCGAGCTCGTCGTCTACACCGACGCTGACTGGGCCAGCTGCCCCGACACCCGTCGGTCTACCTCGGGCTACGCCGTCTTCCTCGGCGGCAACCTCGTCTCCTGGTCGTCCAAGCGGCAGCCGGTGGTCTCCTGCTCTAGTGCCGAGGCGGAGTACCGCGCGGTTGCGAACGGCGTGGCTGAGGCGTCCTGGCTACGACAGCTCTTGGCGGAACTCTAGCCTTGCTACTATCCTCTCTAGAAGCAGCATAGACATTGATGTGTTTTTTATGGTGCTGCAACAAGTATAGCCCGCGCTCTATTGTCTGCAGAAGAGGAGGTGTGGCTTTAGAGTCTAGCTGGGGCTCGAGGGCTCTCGCTCATGACTGGCCTGCCTGGTTTCAGAAGTTTGCCTAAGGTCATGGTCATGTGTGGTCACTATGTTTCCGTCATGGGGCGGTCAGGCGTATATGTTCTCTAAGAAACTGATGGCATGAGTGTGTGTCTTGTACTCAGGGTTTGTACCCTTTCTTCTTTAATACAATTATCCACAACTTCCTTGCATGTTTGAGAAAAAATACCAAGCAAAAAGTAGCAAGTACCTTTTACTCTATGTGCACTCAGAGAACTCTTGTATCAAAAGGTTTAAGTAAGCTTATGTCGGAATTTAAAAAAAAGATGCAACCAACAGAATATATGATATCATACAGGCCAAGTATACAGGTAGTAAACAAACCTTATCATCTTCCATGAAGATAGCCCATGCTGGATGCCTCCTATTCTCCCTTGCAGGGTATTGTAATAAATTAGGAAGCATATCTGTAATCTGAGTTAAGGATGTGCATCTGAGTATGTTTGGGTGCACGTACCGTGCTCAGTGCAGGTGTCTTGACAAGAAATACCACCATCAACAACCAAATAGGCAGATAGCAAAAGTACAAGCACATGTAACAAATTATAATAATATAAACTATAAAAGTGAAAAAGATACTGTGCAAAACAGCACTTGGCATAATCTTCCTTTTGGCATGTTTACAATATTGTCTAGCTAATAAGTTGGCATCTTGCTTATCCATTCCCAACAGCCATATGTCTGCCTGCAGTTAAGATTTCGAAATGCCTTTGCACCTTACAAGAATGTAGGCTTTAAGAAGTTCATTACAAAAACAATGGATATCATATCATGCACAAATAGAAGCATATACCAACACAATGCTTCAATTGATATCTCAAACTCAAAGAATTGGTAGCACAAAACTTTCACAACAATCAGTCTAGTGAAACCGAACAACTACATAATCCATAGTCTACACTTGGAATAAAGGAAACATAAGTCATGTGACAGATATTATATGTTCAGTAGGCCTTGTGCAAGAATTTATGAGGTGCAATATCAACAGGAAGCAACCAGGGGTTGGCACATGGTCTATAACTCCATATTAGTAGAGCTACAGTAATTGCTTTCTTACTCCCTGCTAGGTTTGAAGAAATGGTTACAGCTCTCCCTCCCTCTAAGATTATCCTTTTTTTCTCTCAAATTTTTGCCTGTGTAGCATGTGAAGTAGAGCAAGTATATTAAGAGATACTTTAATCTGGTGAATATAAGGCCTGACAAGATGTTTGTTGAGTCAATATCAATAACTGTACTCCTTCTGGAGGATCTATTCCACTCAATGAGCAGTGTAGTAAATATTGAGACTCGATCCCATGCTGTGAAAATCATGTCAGGACCTTTTCTAGAGTCTAGACATTAACAAATTTCCCACTGCATAGTTTATTAGTATCATTAGAAATTTATTTTGCTTTAGTTGTGTTGAAGGCTGAAGCATTCGGTTCTCTCTGGTCTGGCCAACCAACTATGTTTTACCGATCGTTAGTTCCTTGATTTTAAAACTACATTCTTCCTTGTTGATTTGATTACTATATCCAGAAGTTATAACATAGTGTTTAAAGTTAGAAAATTAACAGACGCATAACATGGGTTTGTTACTCAAGAAACATACCTTCTGAAATAATATGCCAGCACACTGCAGGCAGGTGTAAAATGTCTCAGCAACAGTTAACTGTCCCATCGTATATGGATCCCTACTACCACAATATCTGCTTGGTAAACAGAAATGAAAGGATGTGTGTTCAAATGAGCCAGCATTTGATGCTCAAATCTTAAGGCTCTACATGAAACAAACCTCTTGAAAACTCAAATGATTAAACAAGAATATACCTTCTTATTCTACGCACATTATTTTTCCTTGCAATATCCATGACAAGTGGCCAGTATTCATCACCATGTTGACTTATTTCATCTGACAACCAGACCAGCTCTACCTCATCAAGAGCCATGCCAGTTGCTTTCCACATCTCAATATTGTACCTGCCAATAGTCCTCATCTTATTCAGATTGCCACCAATCTCACTGTTCATCTGGGCAAACCAGTCTGCCATTAAGATTTTAACTTTGAAACCAGATTCAACCATTTTATTAATACTGAGTGTCTTCATGATCCCCTGTACAACAAGAACGCATCCATGCAAAAGTAGTGAATATCACATTAATGTAAATGGAACGGTAGCATCATATCAAGCGTTAAATAGTAGATTCAAACAGAAATGAGCAATGAATGAACCGAAAAGTACAGTGATAAATTCAGATTTTACACTAATACATAATTGATATTTGATTCAACCCATGAACCAGAAATAGCATCAGCACAAGAGTACTTGCCCAGAAAACTAATGTCATCAGGAATACATATACGGAGGAACATTATAGTTACAGTTAATTAAACTGCACTTAAGTATAATCAATATCAACAGTTCAGGGAAATCCTCCCTAGTTGTATTAGAGATCCTTTGTTCTGCATGAGATTTATGGTACAGTACTATAGTGTATACCAACAGATAGCACAACACCTGGTTCTCAAAACTTTTAATAAGCAGGAGTATTATTTAGCATGCAGTGAAAACGGCTTTTTCTAGACTGGATTTACTGTGTCAGTCAAATCCGAAATACAGGTACCTCTACCATTTGCTAGATAGTGTCCGTGGAATGATATTAAATTGGACAAGAATTCTATGACAATGTGATCTGCTCTCACTACATATCTTTTTTTCTGAAAATTGATTTTACAGGATTTATTTACAAAAAATATGCATATTGGATTCCTTGCCAATGAACGTGAAGATACACTTCAATCTCCCATTTTCTAAAATGCTGATTCCTAGATAGTTATGAGAGCATCTAGAAATAAGTTATTGTTTCTCAAAGGAAATTTGCAAATATCTTACGATTTTACAAGTTTACCACCATAATTCCAGATATTCCCATCCCTCTTAACTTAAGCACATATAAATTGAATATACTTGCTTATTGAGTAGATGCAAAGTCTTTTTCATTTAAATGGACTGCAACTCACTATTGACAGCCAAACTTAAGAGCTAATGTTTCTCCCACCTTGTGGACAAATTACAGCCTAGGCTAATCTGGGTAGAACAACAAGATGTCGCTGGAAAGTATATTAACAATGGGCACTGCAGTTATTTCTTCTTCTAAACCTGCTTTTGTTAATGCACACTTCAGCTTGGAGGATTTGTTACGACTAAATAAGAGACAGAACAAAAATTTACTTCTGAATTCTTTTGAAAATAAGAAAAATATACCATGAGCAAGCTGATGGTACTATCAAAATCAACTGACTACTCAGAGTAAAAATAGGTTCACTTTGGTGGAACCAAGGAAGGATGTTCTCAAGAAGCTGAAATTTTGAAGCACATAAATATTGGCATGTATTTATTGCCTGGTATTCTTGGTACAAAAACACCACCACAAAAAGTGATTAGCCATCACATAAAGAATAACAACTGTCTTTTTAGAATCTTTCAGTAATACAAATGTCCTATAATCCTAATGATAATTGTAAGCCACTGCATGTTTTTCTACGAAACACACGGTTCAACTTTACACACTGAATCCAAAGGATGTACAAAAGTAAAATTGTAGAGTTCTTTTGGATTGTTCTGCAACCGAAAATAATTGTAAACTTACGCACCACTTTTCATTCTTCAAGTCATTTTGATGAGGTTATACTGCACTGAAACATATTTATGCATAAAAATTATGTTTTAACTACACATCATACTAAAGAGTACATCCACATAAAAGGTAACCCCATCCTTCCTTAGCAGTGCAATAATATGGTAGGTATGAATCATATATTCATAATTATCAGTTTGAGTAAGTAGCATTTAAGAATGATACAAAAAGGAAAGTGCATCTGTACCTGAGGAATGTGCATCCAGGGGGAGGGATCACACCAAACATAGCAAGTTGCAGCGGGTTTCTTCTTTAGCAGTAACTTGAGCTCGCGGTCATTGACACGATCCTCCCCAATGTTCTTTAGTGTTGCAAACCTCTGCTCAAAACTCCCCTCAACAGAATCCCTGAATGTAAACTCCAAATTCATGCTAGCATTACAAAGCTAAGGCCTAAGGCCATGATTGAAATCTACAAGTGGGCAAGGTTACCTATTAGAGTCGACAAAAGCAGCGGCTGAATTCTCCACATTGACATATTATGCTGCTTGCTCCAGTCCTTTTCGGAGATATAGTTCAGTACTGGCAAAGCTCCTCTAGCAAAATAATCGAAAAAACATGAGCTTCAACATTATTTCCGAAAAAGAGTTCTTCTGCTCCAACTATACAGAAATTCGATTCTACTGGCGCATCTGTTCCAATGAAATAGGCGCGACAGATCTTACCCGCTATTATTTTGTAGCGGGTGCTGTTCTTCGAGGAAGAATTTTTCCGGCTGCGCCGGCCTGCTGTGGAGGTGACAAAGCTGCGTTGGCATGTGGGAGCGGTGCAGCGGCGAGGCCGAGGCCTGGGCGGACATAGTCGTTCGCTGCCATGCTTTGCCCACAAGACCAGACGCCCTCGCTAGCATCGGATATCAAGGGGCAACCGACTATCCGGTCGGAGCCTCCGCGCCTGCTTTCGAGATTCGTCGACGGCTCGACGCCGATCGGCCGCCGCCGCCCAGTGGTTTGGCCGTTTGGGTCCTCAGGTGATTATTATTATTTTTATTTACAAAAATAAAATAAAATAAAATGATGCAAGCGTAATAGAAGCGGCATGTATCCCGCAATCCAATCGACTTCGAACTGCCATGGGAAGGCTAATTTGCTGATGTGTCGATTTTTTTCTCTTAGCTAGAGGCCGAAACGCCTATCAGTTGTCTGACATTCAGGTTTAGCCTAGGTGTTTGTCATTCGACTATGTGTTAGTCCGATGAAACGTGGCTGAACCAAACACCCAAGTTGAGGGTCCGTTTAGATTTAGAATTTTTCAAAAAAATACTATCCATTCAACTTTTTTCTATTCATCTCATCCTTCCCCCTCACACAATACTATTCATCTATAATGTTTTTTTAGGTCTACAGTATTTTTCCAAATATTTTTTCCAATTTAAACACACTATTAAAGAGTAATACGGAGAGATGGAGGGATTGAACGGTATGGTCACAAAACCATACAATATTACAATGGATATGAGTTCATTTGGTAATGCATACGTCTGTCTATGTGCCCGTTTTGGAAACATTTGAAACATAATTGTGGGGTGAAGACAAATATATTCTCACTGAAACTTAGGACAATGAGATCACTCCCCACCAATCGTGGAGTTGTTTCCATACCACTCACAGTATTTTCTTATATATAAATGACAAATTATGCATTTACTACTTGACAACTTAAAAAACAATGTCCCCATCTAAAAATGACATGACAAAATCGCCTACACCAATGTATCTGTGCTTAGACTTTTGCTAAAACAATGTACCTGTGCATAGACTTTTGCGCATCTCTGTCTTTCAAGAGTTCGTATCTGCCATTCCCCGATTGTAAATCCTTTCCAAGTTGCAACAATAGAAATCCCGAGTAGATGTTTCACATTCTCAACACAGGCATAGCTATCAACATGACAGAACGGAGCAACACTGGATTGCGATTGGGATGAATTGGCAGTATAACGATCATAAGTAGAAGTGTAGACGGTACCACATTGGTGGTGAAGGCGAAGGCAAGTATCATTATTGTGACACGATAATTCAGTCTACACTCAGTTAAACCCTATTTAATTACAACACTACAGATAAGCACGAAAAAAAAAACAAAATGGGAAATGGAAATAAATAGTTAGAAACTCAAGATTATCAATCTACATAAAGTACAACAGCATAGGATTACATTTTCTGTGTTCTAGGCCTCTAGCTACACCAGGAGGAAGTAGATACCTACAGAGTTTAAAGTAAACCTCATGTCAGCAGTAACATAATAATTAAAAAAATGGAGAAAGTACTCAACTACGAATTGTGTAAGTCTCATGACCATGTTTCCAAGGGTTCTAACTTGTAAAAGAGGTCATCTAAAAAAACAAAGAGGTAGGGGCAGTAGACCAACCTCCTGGAAAAATTGTTGGCGACAGCTAAATGTATAATGTCATCCAAGAGAATGCAGAAAACACAGTTGATCATGATGCTGGTAAAATTAATGGTAGATTCGGCATAGTTCCATCTGATAAAAAAAAAATAAAGATAAAGTCAGATACAAATATTCAACCCAACGCCCACAGGGTTCCAGCTTTTGGAGTTTGTGAAAAATCTAATACGACAATAAATACAGGTCACTAAAGATCTCCTGAGCATACTTGTACCACGAGGTCAAATAGGCTAATATGATCGACATGGCGATAAATTAGGCACGACTCAGATATGCAGGCATCAATTTTCAAACGTTACTTTGAACTGTCACTAAGAAATCCTAAATCAAAGATTAAAAGACTAGAGTCATAGATTTTTTACTGTCAAAAGATTTGTAATAGCTAGATTGATTAGAAACACACCTGAAAAAGAAAAGTGGATGCATCCTGCTACTGGATCTAGTTCGCTTCTTCTTTTGCTTCTGTGTTGCAACCCGCAGCTTCATTTTCAAGATGAACATGTGAAGTTTCATCCTTAGGGTGTAAAATGCCATTTGAATCTAAGTTTTGGGTAGAAATTGAAACATAATCTGAGACTATATTACAGCCTAATTTGTCTTTATATGGTTCTCCACTGGGAGATTCTTTTACTACATTTTCAGTCGACGCATTCAAATGTTGTGTTTGATCTGTTGGTATTCCAGCATTAGCAGTCACTACAGCAACAAAATTGCTGCTTTGATCTATGGATGGTGGTCCATTGTCGGTACCAATTTCCATATCTTGGATCCTATGTGGATCAGAGGCTGCATCAATCTGGAACTTTTCTTCAACAGCAGCAATGTTGGTTTGCTGTACTGGTATTCCACTATTGCTAGTCATCTTCACATCATTGATTGTGAGTGCCTCAGAACTTGCTTCACTGGGTAGCTTTTCCTCAGTTGCAAGGTTTCTTTCTTGACGTCTTGATGTTCCAGTGTCCATAGTCATCTCCCCACATTTCATCTTATCTGTCACAGAGGTCACTTCTGCCCTGGGATTTTCTTCAGTAGCAACAACTTTAGTCTGCTCAACATATATTCCACTACTACCAACTAATTCCTCATCCCTTCTCACAGGGGGCTCAGAGTTTGCTTCTGACTTGATCTTTGCTTCTGCACCAGAAATTTCTGTAGTTCGCTCATTATTCATGATATCATTTGCTGGACCCACAAAGTTAGAAGAATCACTTCTTGGTCTTTTGTTAGGAGGGGATTTTACATCAGGCTGTATCATACTACTGCACTGCTGCCCAGTTCCTTCCTTTCCATTAGAGAAAGTTTCAACCTTAACAGTATTTCCTATTGGAGGTCTTAAGGTAGAAGCTAATTGTGATTGTGAACCAGCCGTGATAGCACTCAGTGCCAAAACATTACCATTGTGTACAGTTCTGCCACCTGGAGTGGAGATTGGCTTCATAAGATTTCCATTTGCAGCCAACTTTTGGTGATTCTCCTTTGCAGCCATATTCTCTGCTGATCCCTGCAAAGAAACTTGTGCTCCGCCACCAGGTGGTGCAGCCTTTGATGCAACAACCGTTCTTGTAACCTTGCCATACTTTGGTGGCAGGGGTTTGCCCTTACTCTGCGTCAAGCATGCTGAGCAATGCCATTCAGCCTTAGGAACACCCTTATTACCATACTGCTGAAGGCATTTCAAGTGTACTCCCCTCTCACAGGCATCGCAAACAAGCAAACTGTCTGTATCAGTAATAGCAACTTTGCATATTTGACAGCCTAAGTGAGAATGCATGTACTCAGTTGATGGTGGAGTCCAACTAGGATTGTTTGAAGGTTGGTGCAGAAACTGTTGAACAGTCTTTGCTATCTCATTGTGGTTGGCAAAAGTAGGTTTGGGTGGAGCAAATGCCACACCTGGTGCAGCACGATGCCCAAAAACAATATTACCTGTGGCAGCTTGAACTGCCACTGCCTTTGCGTCCTGGTTTTTCAACAACTGATTGGAACTCTGTACAGCATTTACATTGGACCTAGCAGATGTTTCTGCAGTAGACTTGTTTGGGTGGACAACAGTTGCTGCAGAAGCAGGCAATGCATGGGAATTAGTTTCTGAGAAAAGCTGATAAAAAGGAAACTATCCTTTCTAGAATTAGGGATATACATACAAAACATACTCCCCTTGTATGTAATAAGAAAGTAACAAATAACAGTTTGATCAAGTAAGCATAATTTCCCCAAAGCAAGAGTGTTCAGAAGGGGAAAAGGATAGAATGCTACTGTAAAATGGCTTCACTAGTTACATTAACCACAGAGGCTGTCATACAACTGCTGCATTTTAGGTTATGCCCTTTGTGCGTTCCTGAACAATAAACTAAAACGGGTGCAGGCCTGCAGGGGTGTCTCCTCTAGTAAATATTTTGGGCACATCAATTTTGTTGAAGCTTTGAGCAGTTGAAGTATTTACATGTGAGATAATATCCAAAAGCCATCAACATGCACCCAGAGCCAAGTAAGCATCTTATTAATGGTAACATAAAGTAAGAAGTGTCTACTTTTACTACAGAAAACAAACAAGTAAATAACACTGGATGCTGCAGACAGGAAGATTGGACAATACCTCCAGTGCGTGTTAAATTTAGAGGGCCATTAACATCTTTGTCCAGTTTAACGTGTGGCGGACCAGTATGGGGTAGGGCAACACCTGTGGAGTTGGCAACTGGTTTTACAGGAGATGATCCTGGTGGCTTCAAGATAACTGGGGGTGTCGAGGTTAATGGGGCAGTAGAAGC
Source organism: Digitaria exilis (assembly GCA_015342445.1). NCBI lineage: Eukaryota > Viridiplantae > Streptophyta > Magnoliopsida > Poales > Poaceae > Digitaria > Digitaria exilis. Next base: position 34,347 of record JACEFO010001390.1, on the reverse strand, counting down.
TACAGTTGCAGCTTGTGGATTCCTAGGAAGTCCAACACCAAACTTGGAAGGTCCATTCAAACCATGGAACTCAGACATTCCACTTGAGACAGCCGTCTGAGGTGTGTTAACTGTTGGTTGTACTGGAGCTTCCTTGACTTCTTCCATCTGTATGAAAGCAAATAAGTGTGGTCAAATGGTGCAAATACATTGTGTTTTGCAGAGACCATAGGCAACCAGATTGAACTCACCATCTCAAAACTATTTGAAATGGTTGGACAATTCCAACAAACTTAGGTAGCAGAAATAATAAGTGACTAATTTGAAGTTAAAATAATGATAACTGTGACCAAAAGTCCACATGAAACGGTTAAGCTAAACAAAATGATGTCAGAAAAATAATAAACTATTTCAAAGAGATACATACACCAATACATGGTAAATATATGCAATGCTCCCAGAGCAAATAAAACATGTTGAATTAGGAATATGACAAGAATAACAAAGCGTATCGGTTCTCTAGCAGCGCTCCAAGAAATCCATCAGCATCAATTATCCGGTAACGTGTCATTCAGATGCTATAGCTTGCACCACGCAAGCAGCAGTGCAATTACATACTGTACCAAGTAATAGTGCAGTTCAATGTTCGCACGAGCATTCTCACATAATCGCAAATATCACCCTAGTTGTTCAGATTTCGCAGCTCGTACCAGTTAACTGATTAAATAGAGCGCAGGAACGGATCGAAAGTATAAAGCGAGGATTAGCAAACCTTGCGCTTAGTAAGCATGAGCCTATCGGCGATGGACGCCTTGGGCGGGCGGAACCCCATGGCGGCGGGGTCCTTGGCGCGGTTGAGCCCGAGATCCTCGACGAGCGCGCGCACCGCTTCCCCCGGGAACAGATCCTTGGGCCTCACGGCCCCCTCGGCGACGGCGGCGGCCAGCCTCTCCCGCGCCTCGGCCGCCAGCGCCCGCTCCGCCGCCGTGGGCTCCCTCCCGCCCCGCACCTCCCCAGCCGCGGCCAGCACCATCACGATCTCCGCCACCCGCCTCAGCCCCGCGCCTTCATCCCCGCGTCGCCGCTTCCCCGCGGGCGAAGCTGCTGGTGCCTTCGCCGCAGCAGCAGCGGGGCAGTCCCCCATCCCCTTCGGGGAACGCGAAACCCTAGGAGGGGTAAGGGGATAGGGCCGGCCCCCGGCCGGCGGCGCCTCCGGACGCTACGAGACAGAGCAGGGAGCGGAAGCTGCGGGGAATTCAAATGTCCCCCAGCTTTGGCGCTCAATTAGACGCGGGAAGGTAAAGGATGGCGGTGAGATGCGCGAAGCGGAGGGGGGAGACGAGACGAGGGGGGCGATGAGAGAGGGGGGGATTAGTCGCAGGTCAGGTCGGAGTAGAACACAGCAGAGCACGGGGACTTCTCTGTTGTTTTCTTTTTCTTTTTTTTCTTCTCGCCGATATATGAGCGGTGGAGTTGGGGTTGGGTTGGTGGGTGGATGGACGGCGTGGATGTGGCGGACAGGACGAGAAGGTCACAGGATGGCGTTGGTTCGTTGGGCTGGCTCCTCGGTAGTAGAGATTGGGCCGGGCGGGCTGGATGACGGAAGCAGGCTGGGCTATAAAAGATCAGCCTGGGCTTTGTCAGAATTATTGTATGAGCTTGCGTCATCATACCTCTCGAAAAGAAAATTTTGTTTTTATACGGGTATGTGCTCGTAATGCCATCGTCATACGGTTTCTGCTTCAAGAGTTTTGTGCGAGGACAAAAGCTCAGACCATACTATAGATCAGTATTTTTTTTCCAATATACAGGTAAAAAAAGATAAATAAGGACTTTATGAGTATGGTATTAATGCATTTAGCAAAGTACATGATACTATTGATACGTGCACAACTATATGTATCTTACGAACTTCATATTCTATAATCTAATCATCTTGACCTCATTGTACCAACAATCTTCACATGACGGCGATCTTATATATCTTTCGGAGAAACGATATAATTCAGACTTCCGATGTTGGAGAGTTTTTTTTGGGTTGGGTTGGTGGGTGGGGGGATTTCGGTGTCGGAGATATGTGCAAGCCATGATGAACTAACTCTATTGAAGATGGCAGGAAGGAGAGCACGAGCGTTCTCCTTTTTCTAATCCAACCATCATATTGGTAGAGTCGATGAGGGAAATAATGCTCCAACAAAATCTCATTACATCTTCTTTTTCTAAAAATTATTGTCAATAATTTATCCTAACTCTCTAAAAGTAGTTTATTTTCTAGAAAACTTCTCCAGCTGTTTATTGGAAATTTACTATTACGCCACCTCACAGAACATGCTTTTCCAGAGAGTTGAGTTGCTTTCTCAACCAATCATCGACCAACCATTAACCTTACTATGCCAAATTTCTAAATATGTTATCGTGACAAATTCTACTCCAGAAGTTCTCACTGCAAAAATTTATATCATTTCTATGAAATTTTCAGTGACATTAAATTGATTAGATATTAACTTGGAACAGCATGGAAGAGATATTGGTTCGATTATCTATTGATTGGAGTTTTAGCCGCCTCATACCAAGAAAACACTCCGCGCCATGTTAACAGGTTCCGCAAGAAAACACTCACACAGTGACACGTCTCATACCACCCATTAACAGGTTACAGTTATATTTATTCCTTTCGTGTCGATAAATCACTACTGAAAACGTGGGTATATAATACGTCCACAAAATATACACATATACGTATCACACTTTGTATTGGCTACCGTCTGATCACCTGGACCCCAGTGATCTTTGCACGGTACTATAGCTAGTAGCCACCCTGTTGCTACGCTCCCCCAAAAAACCTCCCCCAGCATGTCCCGCTCCTCCTCACATCGTCCTCCACCACCACGGCGACCGGCGCCGGCATCGGCGCCTGTCCAGCAGCGCCCCAGATCCCTTCGATGACCTGTTCCAGGCTGGCCGGCACCCCGCACGTCTGCGCCTCAGGCGCCGCGACCACGGCGTCGAACACCTCCTGCAGGCCGACGACGCGGCGGCTCACGGCGCGCCGCGCGTCCCGCACGGCCGGGTAGTGCCCCGGCACGGCGTCGAGGCGGAGCAGCACGGCCATGAGCGCCTCCGAGAACCGGGCCCGCTCGCGCTCGTCGCCGCGGACGGCGTCCACCGTCTCCTGCCGCCGGAGCAGCCGCTCCAGCCGCGTCGCCTCGGCGTCGGCCGCGCGCACGGCCGCGACGTGCCGCCGGACCTGGTGCCCGCGGAAGGCCGCCTGGATCTTGGCGGCCGCCGCCGCCGCCGCGTCACGCGATTCGTCCTCCCGAGTAGTCCCCTCCTCCGACGGGGATGTGATGGGGATTTGTACGGTGGTCTTGTGTTTACGTGCCGGATTGGGGTCGGAATCGACGGCGGCGAAGACGAATTGGGAGGTGGAGGCGTAGTGGTGGTAGGATCCCATGGGGACCTTGGAGCTAGCGCGCAGCTTTTGATCAGGCGAGGAAGGAGAGTGTGCCCTCTGCTGCTGCCTGTGTAGTTGTGCTTGGCCGATAGGAATCGTCGAGTGCACAGTCGTGGTCCACCTTCCACGGCGCCGCATGTTCCTTTGCCTGAGGTCAGGATGCGCTTTTCTTCTTTCGGTGCGTGAGGATGTGCTTGCTGCTCATCACTGCTTTGCGTACACCCCTCCCGGCTACAGAAGAAGCATTTGAATGAATGGCGCATCCGTGCATTGAGGTCAGGATGAGCATTCGAACCTGTTTGCCGAAAAAATATGGCAGAACTAAAGCACGAGGCAAAATAGTCAGCTACTAATATGCTAGTAGGCCCCCTTATGAAAAAAAATATGGTAATACTAATAGTCTCCATTTCGCATATAGAAAAATAAAGCTTTGGAGACAAAAAAAAAATATGGCAATAATCTGATAATCTCAATATCCCTTTCGCATATAGAAAATAAAACTTCAGAAACAAACAGAAATGTTCAGCAAGAACTACACAGAGAGCACTTGAGAAAGATAACTGACCAACATTTTAATGTTCGTCGAAAAGATTCGGAGTCCCTTTTAAGTTTTAACACTAAGGAAGTGTTTGGTTCGGTACATGTAACGTAAATAAATCACGGAGTGTTATGAGATTACAATACAACTGTTTGTTTCAACCTGATTCTTAATTGGATACCATGTAATCGGATACCGGCTCATTGAAAACTGATTCCTCCCCTCCGGAACTGTAATCAGATTGCAAATTCCGCTGTCTCCGACTCTCATCAGGGTCTCATTGACTTGCTTCATTTAACTATTGTGCTACCAAACAAAGCACGTAAATGCTCATCCCACCGTCAAATCTCCTACAATCGATTTTCAATACCGTTACCATTACCCCTGGGCAAACCAAACACCTCCTAAACTCGTAGCAATTTGAGGTGGATCGCCACGTCCTTTGCAGTTTGAGCACTGGGAGTCTGGGAGGTGGCGACCGACGACGAGTGTGCATAGCCAAACTTGGAGCAGTGCCGCCGACAGGATCAACAGCTCGGCCCACCGAGAAAGAGTCCCCCGGAACTATCCGGAAACGTGACCAAAAGCGCACCACCCCGCGGTGGAATCAACCGCGCAGGGCACCGGGTCCCTGTGCGCCCGACCGCGGCTGCTCCGTGGCTGGCTGCCTAGCTCCCGCGTGGTCGGGTGATCGGGTCGTGCTCGTGCTCGTGCTCGCGGCACGGCATCGTCCTCGCCGGGCCGCCTGATCCCGTCTCGGCGCCGGCGCCGCCGAGGTCGGAACCATGCGTATGGGCCGGTACCATCCCGTGTCTCCGTGGCTGAGCGGTGCCCAGCGCGCCATCGGTTCGGCAGGCCGCATGGCCACGTCGCACGTACAGGACTACATGAGGTTCGCCGGACGTGGCATCATCGAGTCAATTGTCTCCTCTCCTCGTGGCTGCCACCAACGCGGGTTGACTTTGGTTTATCTTCACCGGATGAAACAGAAAGGCGCCCGGAGCGAGCTCATCTAGTCGACGTCGTATCCGCGACAGAAAGGCCCTCAGAGTTCGAGTGTTCGACTGCTGAGCCCTGCGAAGTACTGCAAACCAGAGATGGGCTACATTGTGGGATCCGTCGGCACGTTGCAGGAAGCCCAAGTGCCCACGTTGGACCTCTTTCACCGAGGACGGCGACGCAACTCCGGCGAAGCGCCCGTAGCGCCGGCGTGCGGAACGACGAACGCGCGATGGTAGTCAAGAGAGAACTACGAGTGGTCCGAGACGCCCGGCGAGGCGGCGAGAGAACGAGCAAGCCGTACGAGGGGTAAAATAAAACTAATCATGGGGTAAATTGGAAAAGGGTGAACCGCGGCGGCCGGTGCACGGTGCACCGCCCGGCCGCCGTGGCGGACGCAGGGCTGGAGATTCCCTAGAGATCGAATTCTGTGAGGATGAGCCCCCCTACTACTTCAGATTTGAAGAGTCGATGAGAGAGCCAGGTGCGCGTCCGCGCCGCGCCGGTGTTGCGGCGGCCCGGGCGAACCAGTGGTACGCAGTTTCCATCTCCGGGAAGCGATTGTTCGGTCCCTGGTTTTACGCTCCACAGGCAGGCCAAGCTCACGGATTCCCAGCTGATACACCATGGTGCTCCTTGTGCTTCCCGTGATGCGTTTCTCTGTTTTCCTATTGTTCCAAGGCTCCATTCCGCAGTGCAGGACTGCATGCTCAGTCGAAGGAATACAACAGAAGATGAGAAGAGCAGAGTGCATGAAGGGGTTTTTTTTTATTATTTCCTCAAAATTTTGCGAGGTTGATGCAAATGGGAGCTCATGAGGTTCACTTGTACGGCGAAGCTGGTGCTAATCTGATCGAATTAAGGAAGTTGGAAAGTCACAACATTGGATGAAATTGGTAGCTTGAGCTTGTCACATCTGATCCAAAGCATTCGAGGTTGCAGTCAAAGAGGTTCAGATCGATTCAGCAAGGTACCACGATCACTGATGATCTACCGGTGGCCTTTGGCTACTTCTCGTAGCCTCGTTGCTGCTGAAAGATTATATTACTTGATGTTATATCACGTATGTACTGAATCATTTTGGTACCTGAGGACAAGGCAAGTACATTGACATAAACTTTATTTCTACATTAGCATACATGTACTGGCACTGTAGAATATATTGCCTAGATGTATTTTCTCCAATTCCAGTACATATTTGACCATATACATACACTTTTTGGAAATACTAATTGAACCGGCCTTCTAAATCCAAAGGAAATAGTGGAGGAACTTCTATAGCTTCTATATCGATTTACAGTTATATATATATATGGGAGTGTCTACCTCCCACCTGAGTGAAAGGTGTCCCTTCCTCACTCAGATTTTTGACCATTGGATCTAAAATCCTACGGCTCAGATCTATTCCATCCTCCAACCCTAATCCCACCTCCTCTCTCACTCTCTCTCCTCTCTTCCTCCCCACCCGCCGCCGCCCCCTTCCCTGCCCCCGCCCCAGCCCCTGCCTCCCCTCCGGCGCCGGCGGGCTAGGGCCTCGCCGAACCCCCGCCGCACTGTGACATCCCTGAAGTTAGCACCTTAAGAACACACTAAAAACAGGATCAAAGGGTAGCATTGGTTGTAGCACACTTGATTTGAATTTAAATTCGAAATTTGAATTTCAATAAGGCCTTTTTGACACCCAACTGAAATCTCAAGAATTTTGTACTAAACTTGAAAATCTCCAAAAATAAAAGTTGTTTTTCATCACAAATAAAGCCTAGTTACTGTTTGGGACTTTTCCAAATTTTGCAGTTAAGCCCCTCAAAAACTCAAAAAACATGCTGAACGCCTGTTTGAAAATGGCCTGTTTGAGCTTGAAAATTTGAAATTTCAGGTTCACCCCAAAAAGAAAGATGTGTCTCACATCTCAAACTCCAACTTTTATTTTTGCACATTTGAATATTCAGTTCAAATTTTTGGAGAAAATCCACAGAGAAAAGAGGAGCTCCACGGGCGCGTGCCAGCTCGCCCTAGCGCGCTCTGCGCAGGCCGGCACTGGCTGCCACGTGGCCGGCGAGCGGCGGCGGCCTCGCCTGGCCGGCAAAGCCACGGCGGCGCGTTCCTCTTGTCCTTGCGGGGGTGTCTGGTGCTCACCTCTATGGACAAAGAGGTCCTCTCAACCCCAATGTCACGGGCACGGACAGACATATCCATGGCAAGGTTGAGCACCTCACTCTGTGACCGTCCTAAAAGTGCCTGCAAACGGTGATAAGCTCGGATCCACCTCATCATAAGTGCAGCTGCAGCGACGGGGTTCTCCGCCATCCTCAAAGGGGAGCTAAGGTAGCGCCTCATCCAATGGGCATCGTCCGGCTGAGCTGGTGGAAACAGCCCAAGCAGCTGATGCTCTACCAGGTCTTGGTTCTGAGCACAAAAGGAATTGATACCATTCAGGACAGCTAACTCACAAGTAGTCTCCATGTGGTGCCCATGAACTTCCACACTCCAAGTGGGGGAGCTTGGACACGGCGGGTGACGGTGCACCACCAAACGCACACGGGAGCGGGTCACACCTCGGTCTCGGATGACGGTTCTCTCGTATTGTGGCGGGGTTGGGTAATCCAGCGCCTGCAAAACAGACCAAATGATGCTAGGGAAACCCTCCCATCCTAAACAGTCCGAGAAGGAAATGTCGTTGGGGTAGCTGGCTAGGTCAGCGTGAGCATTCATTCTGAACAAAAAGGTCAAGGGTGAGAACCGGTTAGCGCCAAAGAAATAAAAACAGATTCTGGACACTGTAGTAAAAATTATAAAACCCAACCTCTACAAACCCAAAAATTCTCAAATTTGGCCAGAACATTATTTAAGTAATTTCAAACAAGTTTCATGTTGAAGGTTTGAGCAGAAACCGTCGTTAAGAAGGTGTAAAAATTCAATTTTTAACTCACTGTTCCCAGAAATTTCCAGCAGACATGGGGTTACCATTTTAAGCATAACTCTAGTTCTACTGAGCTATTTTCGTTGAAATTTCTACAGCACAAACTAGATAACATTTATGACAAGTTTCATGTTAACACTTTTTCGTTTGACAACGTTTTCAAGTTCAAAATAATGGTGCAAGCATACTGTTTTCGGCAGAGTTTCGGCACAATTTTGGTTGTTATTCAAATTTTGATGGCGGGTAGTTCGAGGGTCGTGCATTAAGGTTCAATAAAATTTCAGTGAATTGCCATGCATGAGCGGCCTAATCTTTCTCACCATCACACGTGCCAATAAACTTTTGGCCTACGAAGTTAGTGCCGGTGGCTAGGCAATATCCGTCTCTCCCTATATTAACTAGCCGAACTTTTCTAACTGTTCATCTTACGGAATCGTGGTTAGTGTACCTGCAGAAAATTCCATTCCAGAGCATATATAATCAACCTTTCGTGCCAGCACTCACGAAAGTGTCTCCATACATTACCACCCACTATAGAGGTGGCACCCGAACGTTCAACATTGAACGGGCAATGCTTCATATGTCACCAAGGCAACATATTGACAATTTCATACGCTCATCAAATAGCGTATTGACTTTGTGCCGCCATCATATTTGCATATGATGCTGTGGTACGCTACAGCAATCGCTGTACCTTGCGCCCACCATGCTAGTCTAGTTTCATACGCCATTACAGTGTATTGACTATGTGCTGCCACTATATTTTTCATATAGTGCCGTGGTACGTTACAGCAATCGCCGTACCTTGCGCCCACCATTGCGTAAAATAAATGACAGAATGGAATGTGCTGAAAGTCAGTATAATATATAATTAGCCACCTAACATATCATGATCCCTTAACCCACATAGGCGGAATATAAGTTCATTGCAGCGGAATATTAAACTAGCGACAATGCATAGTAACACCATGATGAAGCCTGCCACGGTGCTACTCCTCCCGTTCCTCGGCAGAGGACGGAACCCACTCGACGTGCCATCCAGGGGGAACCTGGGTAGGCCAAGTGATCGACTGCCACATCCATCACAATACCTGAAATAATAGCCACAAGCAAGGCTGAGTATACTAATACTCAGCAAGGCTTACCCGTCGGGTGAAAACTACATCACCGACTTCTAGACATGAGAGGCTTTTGGCTGGTGGGTTTGTTTGCCAAAAAGCAACTAAGAGTGGGTCGTTACTTTTATGGTTTTATCATCATATTCTAGTGGAATTAACCATTCTAGATTAGCATCCTCTCTAAGCATACAAGTGGTGCAATACAATTTAATTCATACAACAAGTTCATCATCCTCATAGTTCCACTTGTTACTCAATGCAGCACAGCGGTCAAGCAGTCTCATTAACCGCGAGAAGCGGACAGTTCGAACCGAATTTTTCTACCTGGCCAGGGGAAACCCAACACACACGAACAATGCTTGCTATAAAAGGCACAAGCATTTCCCAACCTTTCCCATCAATCCACAATTCGGCGCCGGGTCCACTTCCTTAGGATAAAGGTTTACTGCTTCACTCACAGCATCACGCATATATCCACATGTGTACGGCAAGGGAAACAAAAGTTTCCAAGGAGAGATGGCTATCGGTCCTAGCTGCTTCAATCTGGTACCGGGCTTACCGATTCCCATAAGTCGACATGCATGTGGTACGTTCAAAAACTTGACACACAGAACCACATGTTTCGATCTTAATCCAATTATCATACACGGACGGGAGATCTACACATACCATCCCGCCCGTCCATCCTTATGATTCCATCATAAGTAAAGACAAGCAACTCCTATGTCTCGCGAGTGACAGGAAATCACTCGACTTGTAACGGACTTAAAGGCATTGCTCTATCGGTCCTTTCATACTAGTATTTCCAGTCATAGGTACTAGAATCATGCAACTAAGGTATTCATACAACACCTAGAACGTAAATGCACAAGCATAATTAAATACATAGTTGCACGAATTGAAAATTAGGTCATGCTCCGGGGCTTGCCTTCTTGGGCTGACTGACTGTTAGTCTCCGGGTCGACCGTGACTTCGTTGGCACCGCTCTCGGGAATTCCTTCTTTGTCGGCGGGGACGAGGTGATAGACGCCGTCCGCAAGAGCGCCTTCTACATGAGATGCATAACTTATAGTGGCTGCCTAATGATCTAATACCAAAGCCTTGAAGGCCATATTCACCTAGACATGTTAGTGTACTACTTTCTACTTCACAAAATTAGAGGAGGGTGTGGAATTTTATCGTATCTATGATGGTGATTATGTACACATATAAGATAATCCAATTTATTATTTGGAAGCTAGAGTGCTGTTCTGAAATCTAGATTTCACATGCTCCATATTTAATTATTTAACCAAGTGATCTATTTCTTTTTATAACTCAATTTTAACCTAGCTTCTTCTCATTTTTATTTCTCTGTTTATGTTCCTCCTTTTTATCTATAAACTTTATGACAGCTACTGGAGTATAAGAGTTAGACTCACTCCAAAATTTAGCTAAAACTGAGCTACACAGAATTTATTAAAAATGGATCTATTTGCTGCCCCAGAAAACTGAACTAATTCATATAAAATTGAAATTACTTCCAAATCAGATAATTTTCCTACCAGAGCTAATCATGAGTGTAAGGAGGGCTCTGGCCAAGTGGTGGCTCAAAATAACCCTTGGACAGTCCTCAATAATTTTCTATCCGAAAACACACATCTATTTATTTGCTAGTCTAGATAGGGCAAAATTAAGTTTAGCATTTTTCGCAAATGTGTAAACAAGTTCTTAGACCTCTGGAGAAAAATGGTGATCTTTGGCTACATGGATTATTTTTAATAATTGTAGGACTAAACTAAGAAATCACAAAATAATTCGCAACTTAAGCTACAGTCCATATTTTTAGGTCTCCTTTGGACACAAGGTGTCTAATGTCACTACAAACAACATATCCAAAGTTCAGCCCTAGCGGAGCTCAGGATTTGAAATGGTGCACAAGTTTCTAAATTCATAGTTTGAATTTTAATTCAAAAACGGTTCATCAAAAGTACATACATGTTAACATGAGATTGGAGTTTACAATCTCACGAGTCTAGAGAGTATTTTTGTGCATTTTTCCGATTTTTGTACGATTTTTGGTGGATTTTACAAGATTTCGGGAAAATGAGTTAAACCTTAAGAATCTTTTTACGCCGCGACCCTTGGATCTTTTGAAACTTCGCGAACAGGTCCCTGACTTCTTTCACTGGGAACCCTGGAAAAAGGAGGATGATGAACTTAGGTCCTCGGCTCGTCGACGGCGTTGCGTCGGCCAAACGACGGCGGGAGGAAGTCAGAGAAGTGGGGGAAAAGAACCAGTGGCTCACCACGAGTCGAATGGTTGCGGTTGGGAGACCGGAGGAGGCTCGGAGGTCGCCGGCGACGTGCGGTGGCGGTGCGGCCGCCGCGGGCTCGATTCCGGCGAGGGTGGTGGCTGTCACCGGGGTTGGAGGGATCCGTGAGCACCAGTGGGACTCGGTGAAGCTATTGGGATGCTCGGTTGACCTCGGGGAGGGCTCGAAGTGGGTGCTCGACGTACGGGTGCTCCAGCGGCCAGAAATGAGGATTTGGGGGAAAATCCGATTTCTCGCCGGAGAGTTGGGGATAGCTCGCAAGAAGTGGGGGAATTGGAAGCTAGGGAAGTGGTCTAGCTCTGTGCGCGAGGGATTTGGTAATGGTGGAGAGATAAGGACGAATTTCGCTCGGGACTCAAACTTGGTCCGCGCCGCTGGAGGTTGAAGACGACGTGCTCGAGCGCGGGGAGAAGGGAAAAGACTGAGCGCGAGCTGAGAGAAGGAGTGTGGGTGCTCGGTGGAGTGCTTAGGTGGGCTAGAGAGTAATGAGCGGCCTCGGGAGCGCGCGCGAGGGGAGATGGCGATGCGACGCGCCATTGATGCGCGCCCAGAGCTCGGATAGAGCGCGCGACGGGTTGGGCGAGGGAAGATTGTGGCGTGTTCGCTGGGGATCCTCCACAGTGCTCCTTGGCGTGTAGTGGGAAGGAATCCACCACGGAGGGGCACTGCACGCGAGCACGGCGACGAACATGGCGGCGCTCGGCTCGCCATGATGGCGTTCCGCGCGGCGCGCGGCGGCCAGAGCACTGTGGCGCGGGAAAAGACCGGTCGGAGTGTCGGGGGCCCGTGCGACGACAAGGGGAACCTGCCGCCGCGGCTCGTCCGGCCTGGCGCTGCCTCCGCCGCACGCTGGCCACGTGGCGGCCGGACTCCGGCCGGAGCAGAGCACTCCAGGGGCGAGCTGGCAGCCCCGTGGAGCTCCTGTGCCTTTTTCAATTTTTCTCCAAAAATTTGAACTGAACTTTGAAAAGTGTAAAAATAAAAGTTGGAGTTTGAGATGTGGGACACAACTTTCTTTCTGGTGTAAACCTGAAATTTCAAATTTTTCAAGCTCAAACAAACCAATTTCAAACAGGTGCTCAGAACTGTTTTTTGAGTTTTTGAGGGGCTAAATTGCAAAATATGCAAAAGTCCCAGCAATGACTAGGCCTTATTTGTGATGAAAAACAACTTTTATTTTTGGATATTTTCAAGTTTAGTACAAATTTCTTGAGATTTCAGTTGGGTGTCAAAAAGACCTTTGTTTTAAATTAAATTTGAATTTTTGGTCAAATTTTGGTGCATTACATCATTGTTCCCCTTTTAAGCTGTTTTAACATGTGTTTTTAATGTATTAACATCAGGGATGTCACAGCCATGATGGCGAGCAGAGCTCGGCCACCGGCCGCAGCCGCGCGCGCGCCGCGCTGAGCTGACCCGCGGGCAATTCCCTCCCGCTACGCGCCAGGCCCCCTTTGCGGCATATCTCCCCTCGGCCACGCCACGATCCGCGACGCCCAACCGCTTCGCGCGCGCTGCCCCAGCTCACAGGCGCACTCATGGCGACCCCGACGGCTCAAGCACGCGCACGCACGCCCCAACCAGCTCTAGCTGCTCCATATGCTTCGCCAAGTGACCTTTTCCCCTTGCCTTCACTCGTACCGCAACCAATTCCTTCCCCCACGCTCCCGAGCTTTGTCTTCAACCTCTGGCCGCAAGAGCCGAGCTCGAGCGCCGGAGCAAAATTCGCCTCCATCCCTCCACCATTTCCAAATTCCCCGCACTCAGAGCTAGACCACTTCCTTAGCTTCCTTTTCCCCCACTTCTCTCGAGCTCCCCTCAACTCTCTGGCGAGAAATCGGGATTTCCCCCAAAATCCCCATTTCCGGCCGCCAGAGCACCTCCACGTCGAGCTACCCCTTCGAGCCATCCCCAACACCAATCGAGCATCCCAACACCTTCGCCAAGTCCCACTGGTGCTCACGAGCCCCTCCAACCCCGGTGAAAGCCGCTGACCTCGCCGGAGTTGAAGCCGCGGCGGCCGCACCGCCACTGATCCGTCGCCGGCGACCTCCGAGCCTCCTCTGGCCTCCCAACCGAAACCATTCGACTCGTGGTGAGCTGTTCGTCCTTTTCCCCCACCTCTCCGACCTCCTCCCACCGTCGTTTGGCCGGCGCAACGCCGCCGACGAGCCGAGGGCACATCTTCATCTTCTTCCTTTTCGTAGGGTTCCCAGTGAAAGAATACAGGGGCCTGTTTGCGAAGTTTCAAAAGTTTCAAGGGTCACGGCGCAAAAAGATTCTTAAGGTTTAGTTCTTTTTCCCGAAATCTTGTAAAATCCACAAAAAATCATAGAAAAATCAGAAAAATGCTCAAAAATACTCCCTGGACTCGTGGAGGTTGTAAACTCCAATCTCATGTTAGCATGTGTAAACTTTTTGTGAACAGTTTTTGAATTAAAATTCAAACACAGTTTTTAGAATCTTGTGCACCATTTCAAATCCTGAGCTCTTCTGGAGCTGAACTTTGGATATGTCGTTTGTGATGGCTTTAGACGCCTTGTATCCAAAGGAGACCTAAAAATATGGACTGTAGCTTCAGTTATGATTTATTTTATGATTCCTGTTCTAGTTTAGTTATGCAATTATTAAAAATAACCCATGCAGCCAAAAATCACCATCTTTTACCAGCGGTCTAGGAAGTTATTAGAACATGTGGTAAAAATGCTAAATCTAATTTTGACCTTGTTTAGGCTCTCAAATAAATAGATGTTAGTTTTCGGATAGAAAATTTATAAGGGATGTCCAAGTGTTATTTTTAGCCACCACTTGGTCAGAGCCTCTCTTTCACTCATGCATAGCTCTGATAAAGAAATCTCCTATTTTGGAAGTAGTTTTGATTTTATATGAATTAGTCTTTTTTCCTAGGGCATCAACTTGTTCTATTTTTAATAATTTCTGTGTAGCTCAGTTTTAGCTAAAATTTGGAGTGAGCCTAACTCTTATACTCCAGTAGCTGTCATAAAGTTTGTGGATAAAAAGGATGCACAGAAACAGAGAAACAAAAACGAGAAGAAGCTAGATTAAAATTGAGTTTTATAAAAAGAAATAGAACACTTTGGATAATTAATTAAATATGGAGCATGTGAAATCTAAATTCCAGAACTGCACACTTGCTTAAAAATAATAATTTGAAATGTTGTATATGTGTACGCAATCACCATGATAAAGACATAAAAATTTCCACGCACCTCCTCTAATTTTGTGAAGGAAAAAATAGTTCACTAGAATATCTAGGTGAATATGGCCTTCGAGGCCTTGTTCTTAGATCACATAGACAGCCGCATTAAAGTTGTGCATCTCATGTAGAAGGCGCTCTCGCTGACGGTACTTACAACCTCGTCCCCGTCAACGAAGAGGAAGTCCCCAAGGGTTGTGCCAACGTCGTCGTGATCGACCCAGAACCTGATAGTCAGCTAGCTCAAGAAGGCAAGTCCTGGAGCATAACCTAACTTTTGATTCGTGCAACTATGAATTTATTATGCTTGTGCATTTACGTTCTAGGTGTTGTATGAATACCCTAGTTGCATGATTCTAGTACCTATGACTTCAAATAATAGCATGATAGGATCGGTAGATCAATGCCTTTAGGACCGTTACAAGTCGAGTGATTTCCTGTCGCTCGCGAGATATAGGAGTTGCTTGTCTTTACTTATGTTGGAATCATAAGGATGGACGGGCGGGATGGTATGTGTAGATCTCCCGTCCGTGTATGATAATTGGATTAAGGTCGAAACGTGTGGTTCTGTGTGTCAAGTTTTTGAACGTACCACACGCATGACGACCTATGGGAATCGGTAAGCCTGGGCCAGATTGAAGCAGCTAGGACCGATAGCCATCTCTCCTTGGAAACATTTTGTTTTCCTTGCTGTACACATGTGGATATATGCGTGATGCCGTGAGTGAAGCGGTAAACCTTTATCCTAAGGGAATGGACCTGGCGCCGAATTGTGGATCGATGGGAAAGGTTGAGTAGTGCTTGTGCCTTTTACAGTAAGCATTATCCGTGTGTGTTGGGTTTCCCCTGGCCAGGTAGCAAAAATTCAGTTCGAACTGTCCGCTTCTCGCGGTTAATGAGACTGCTTGACCGCTGTGCTGCATTGAGTAATAAGTGGAACTATGAGGATGATGAACTTGTTGTATGTACTAAATTGTATTGCACCACTTGTATGCATAGAGAGGATGCTAATCTAGAATGGTTAACTCTACTAGAAATTGATGCTAAAATCACGAAAATAAGAATCCACTCTTAGTTGCTTTTTGGCAAACAAACCCACTGGCCAAAGCCTCTCATGTCTAGAAGTCGGTGAAGTAGTTTCACCCGACGGGTAAGCCTTGCTGAGTATTAGTATACTCAGCCTTGCTTGCGGCTATTTATTTCAGGTACTGTTATGGATGTGGCAGTCGATTCCATCACTTGGCCTACCAAGGTTCCTCCTGGCTGGCATGTCGAGTGGGCTCCGTCCTCTTCTGAGGATCGGGAGGAGTAGCACCATGGTCGGCTTCATCGTGGTGTTGCTATGTATCGTCGGTAGTTTTAATATTCCGCTGCAATGAACTCTCGTACTCTGATTTGAAATTCGAACTTGGTTTGTAATAACTTTATGATACTATTTATGTATGATGAATTTGTGAAATGTTGTAATTTCTGGGACTCACCTTCGTGTGGGCGCGCGTGTTGTTTCGATCGTGAAAGTACGTGGTTAATCGGGTATAATCCGACGGCGCTCCAGCTTATTCCGGATTAAGTGCCTGACTGCTTGATTAGTGGTCCATGGGTACTTAACTTGGAATAATTTCGGAGTGGTCCGCCACACGCACGACCCCACCCGCCGCCGCCGTCGTCGTCGCACGCCCCCGCCGCCAGCGCCGGCCCAACCGCCATCCTGCACCGCCCGGCCGGCGGCGCCACCGCCGCCGCCCTCGCCGCCGTCTCAGCCGCCGGCCACCATCGGGCCGGCGGCCGCCCCCGAACCCTCCTCTAAGCCTGGGGATGAGGATGGCCCCCCAGCAACCCCGGAACCCTAACCCCGGAACCCTATCCTCGCCGGAGTCTCGCCGGAGTTAGACAAGATGAGAAAGGTAGAGGATAATGTGGAGAGAGGAGGAGCAAATCTGAGCCATCTACTCTTTTAATCCAATGGTCACAAAATCTGAGTGAGGAAGGTCTCCAAATCACTCAAGTGATGTTTAGCTTTCCCTTATATATTTCATAGCTGCACTTCTATATAGCATCAGTAACATTACGCCATACTCTACTCAAACTCGCCATGTGCGAAAAGAGAATAGCAATCGCCATTCGCTGGGTACTTTGGCGGCGCGCGTCTCGCCTTCAAGGAGAGGACGATGACATGGTGCTTGGTCTTCACTTTCCGGAGGTGCGCAGCGACGTTGCGCGCATAGATCTCGAAGACATCGTCGAGTACGTGCTCGCCGAAATGGTGCGTGATCAGAGGCGCGATCACTGCCCTGATGCACTGGGCGACGTTAACGCCGCTCTGAACGCTGTCGAGGACGACGTCGCTATCGTCCATGTCGTCGTAGGGATCCCAGTTGGACTCGAAGAGCTGGATGTGGTTGATGTCGAACGCCTCGCTCTGCTTGATCGCGTCCTTCACCTCGTCCACCGAAGGCGCGTAGAACGGCAGGTTGAAGGAGTCCAGCCTCTCCTTCTCCACACGGCCCTGCCATGGATCAGGAAGCAAGGTCGTCCGGGTTCAGGTCTCTGTCAGACTGCCACTCTAACTTTTGGAGATTATCTCGAGTTGATTTCATAAATATTAGTGGTTTCATCGACACAGATCGATCCATCATCTGCAGTTGACCATCTGGCATTCTGGCACACACAAACCTCTTTGACTAGGGACTGGAGAGCCTGCGCAAGCAGCCCCCACGTGCAGCTGATTTCGCCACGGAGCACGTCCTTGTTCTTCCTGCCCAGAAATGCCAGCACCATCTGGCCAGTCGCCACGAGCTCCTTGTGACGCAGCTTGAGGAACAGCGAGAAGTCCTCCTGGAACTGCTTCTGGTACAGCTTCACCACCGACGGCGGCGTCGCCTCCCAGATGTACATGTTGCCTTCGTTCACAACCGTGCCTATCGCGAGCTCCTCAGGTACCTACACATGTGTAGCTGTATGATCAGAGCAGAGCTGCTTAGAGCTACAAACAAAGTGGTTTAGCCTAAAACAAACATGTACTACATCACATTACTGGTTAAATCTTTGCGTGCCTTGGATCGCCACATGAGGCAGTAGGAGGAGTGGAAGAGGTGGACGGATCGGTCAGGGAAGAGCCTGGTGTAGAAGGATCCGGGCAGCCCGGCGACGTAGTACGGCGGCAGGGAGTCCCCCTTGTCCTTGGCGGCCATCAGCTTCCTGAACAGCTCCAGGGACTGGAAGACGAGGTTGAAGTCGTTCCCGGGGAGGTCGTTCAAGAAGAACTGCACGTGCTGCACCGGCTGCTCGTCGCGGCGGTCGGCGACCGCTCCGAGCACCTCGGAGACGACGAGAAGCGTGTTGGGGCCCGACGAGCAGCCGAGGTCCGCGACGACCATTGCACCGCCGGCGGCGGAGGAGAGCGACGACGCGTGCGTCGCCGCAGCTACGGCCTCGTGGAGCACCGGCCTCGTCTTCAGTATCGCCTTCTCCTGAAGAACCACCACGTTAAGAGGAATTCCTTTTTCATTTTCGTTGTTATCATCATTACATTGTTTTTAGCAATGTAATCATCTTTACATGGGTAGATGGTTTAGGGCTTTATCAATATTTGATTCTGGAATGGGAATACGTACTAAGGGATAGAATGACATAGGCTAGCTGATGATGCAGATGCACTGACCTGAAGCCTGGAGTTGGAGGCGTAGCTGGTGTCGCCGTCGCCACGGCTCATGTGGAGGTCGCGCTCTACCTTCATGCCTAGCTGCACTAACTTTCAGGTGGTGAACAATGTCAAAGCTTTAGTTTGCTTATCACTTGTGTGTGTAGTCTCAGCTTCAGCTAGCGTGGCACGATGCAGTTGCAGAACATGAGTGTAGAACTTCCCAATTTATTTATAAACCCCGGCGGGCGCCAGGCAGTAGGCCCAGTTGCAGGTGAAAGGTGTCAAGGTGAGTGAGTCCAAACGCACCTAATATTGATGTTGCTATTGCAACGCAGTGGAGCCTCGTGATAGTTTCCGTGTCAGCTGGGCACTTCCCTCGCAGGTCCTCCTTTTGCAAGCATCCAAGCCGATTGGAATGTTAAGTTCGCTTCAGCGGGCTACCGCCTAGTCTAGCAAGCACAAGACAGCTCAGTTTCTCTCGCGGCCTCCTCGTGCAATACTCATGTGGACACTGCACAGGGTGTGCGCGTCGGGCCGTCGGCCGATTGGCCACTATGAAGTGTCAGCTGTCGACCAATCTAAGCCATTTAAATGCATTTCCTTTTTCCAGGTTAGCTGACTGCCATGCATCCGGGTGCTTTTTCTCCCAGTAGCACTCGATTTTGTAGCCACAAGAGATTTGAGTCCTGATTTGTGGCTGGAGAGCTGACTGCTTGAGTTTCGGTTGGGGGATCACCGGCGTCCCTGGCTGACTGCCCGCGGGAACGGAACGCCGGGAACGGGGGGCCGCTGTGCGTAGAGGACATGTCTGACTGCAACCATGACCTGGACCGGAGGCTCCAGACTCCAGTGGCTTTGGCGCCTTGGCCCAGAGCCGCCGTCCGCCGAGGGCAACCTCGCGTTGGCCACGCGCGGCCGTTGTTTTCGGCGTGCGCGGCCATTGTTTTCGGCGTGCGCGTGGCCGTTGTTTTCGCCCAAATAATGGTCTTGATGACAGAAAACCCATTTTAATCCTGGTTGGGGAGAACTTTAGCTCTCAACCTTTAGTGCCAACCACGAATAAAAAGTGCGACATTATTAGTGTCCAGGTTGGAAATACCAACCAGGATTAAATGATACATCCAAAATAAAATTTGCAAAAGTACTAGAGAACTATTATTAGGTCATGAGAAAAATGCAAAACTTTACTAGAGTAAACTATTTTCGAAAGCGTATGTCGGCGAGTTATGCTGACTAGGTTCTCGAGGGGATGCCCCGAGAGAAGGGTTTGAGGAGAAGTCGTCGAGAATCTAAAATCGAAGGTGACAAGAGACGATTTAGACAGGTTCAGGCCACAATATGCGTAATACCCTACGTCCTGTATGGTGTATCTTGTATAGATGAGATGTGATGCAATGCCTGACGACGTTGCTCGATACAATGCCTGACGGCGTTGTACGATGGTCTAATCTAGGGACCCCTGCCCTCCTTTATATATCAGGGGGCAAGGTTTATATGGTAAGTCTCCTAGTCAGTTACAATTGAAGAGTCCTAGTAGGACAAGGTGTCCTAGTAGTAGTCTATCTTGCTTAGAGAACCCGGGGTTTCCATACCCAACAGCGTATTTGTGTGAGAGATCATGATTTTCAATGGAAATCTAAATGAGTCTTAGACTCCCCACGAGAGATGACAACATGTTAGGTTACAGCCAGCGGCGAACTCAACGCCTGGCGAGCCTGGGCGTCTGCTCATCTCGTCATGCTTATGTGGCCTTCCAAGTACGGGAAAAACTAATCAACACCTGGGTGTTTCTAAGAGAGTTAGGACCTAAATTTTAGATCACTGGATCTAATGAATGGATGGCTCAGATTCATCATCTCTCTCCATCTAAAATTCTCCCCCTATAAAGACAGTAGGTAGGCCCATCAGGGTTGGGTGTTGGAAAAAAGAAGAGAGGACAGGGAAGAGAGAGAGAGGGAGGATAGAAAAGGTGCAGTCGTGCAGATCTGAGTCACAAATTTGAAATCCAATAGTCCAAAATCTAGATGCTAGCCTCCCCTTAGAACAACCAGTGTTGGATAGACACTCATAGGACACTACTGTTCTCTGCGGTTTTACCTTGCCATTAGTAACACGACATTATCGTTTGCATCATATGCAGGGCGGACCTAGGCTCTGACCGAACATGCAAAGAGCAAAGTATATGACGACCATGCAAAGAGCAAAGTATATGGTCTCAACTGAGCAATGTCTGCAATTAGTTTCGTAATTAATTTGTGTTTAGTTTTCCTAATTAGTTTCTAAACGTCACACTAAAAA
The DNA here is from genome assembly GCA_015342445.1 of Digitaria exilis. Lineage (NCBI taxonomy): Eukaryota > Viridiplantae > Streptophyta > Magnoliopsida > Poales > Poaceae > Digitaria > Digitaria exilis. The sequence continues at coordinate 13,866 of JACEFO010001390.1, read as the reverse complement.
TTAGTCGGGTTTGTTCTTGGAATTCGCCTAGGCTCCCTTCAATCTCTGGTTCCCGGCAGGTTGCAGCCAAAGTACTAGCACAGAACTACGTGCTTGGAAGGTACATCAGCACCGTATACAACAGCCGCTATTCAACACATCAAAGGCGCGCGATGGACTGTACTACGTCCTGCGACCTCGGTCTAGATCGGCAACGTGTTAATCCTGACGAGTCTCGTTTCGACAGAGGCAGGACGAACGAGTTGTGCTGTGCTTCTCACCAACCGCATGTGTATATCATGCATGTACTGAATCATTGTGGTACCTGACGACAAGGCAAGCGCGTTACATATACTTAATTTCTACATCTCTTCGGTACCTATACATTGACACAAAAGTATTGTAGAATATATTGCCTAGATGTAGAAGTGTAGAACTACATTATAAAATATTGTCCGATACAGTTCATACTTGACCAGATACTACATCGACTTTTTGGAAACACTAAATAAACCGGCCTGCCAAATCCAAAGTAAGTAGTGGAGGAACTATTCTGCCACTAACAGTCCCCAACCTACTTCATTTCTTATTATATCGATATCCAGTTATATATATACCGCACAGATAGCGTCACTTTTGTATCGTAGCAGTAAGTAGTTGACAGCAGATTCTACATGATAACCTGGCTCTGTGTAAAAACCGGATAGCAAATGTCCATTGCCGGGTACTTTGGCGGCGCGCGTCTCGCCTTCAAGGAGAGGACGATGACAGGGTACTTGGTCTTCACTTTCTTGAGGTGCGCTGCGACATTCCGCGCATAGATCTCGAAGAGATCGTCGAGTACGTGCTCGCGGAAATGGTGCGAGATCAGGGGCTCGATCACTGCCCTGATGCACTGGGCGACGTTGACGCCGCTCTGAACGCTGTCGAGGACGACGTCGCTATCGTCCATGTCGTCGTACGGATCCCAGTTGGACTCGAAGAGCTGGATGTGGTTGATGTCGAACGCCTCACTCTGCTTGATCGCGTTCCTCACCTCGTCCACCGAAGGCGCGTAGAACGGCAGGTTGAAGGAGTCCAGCCTCTCCTTCTCCACACGCCCCTGCCATGATGCATCAAGATCATCCAGGTTCAGGTCTCTGTCAGACTGTCACTTTAACTTTTGGAGATTATCTAGAGATGATTTCATGAATAATAGTTGTTTGATCGACACAGATCGATCTGCTGTTGACCATGTGTATAACACAAACCTCTTTGACTAGGGATTGGAGAGCCTGCGCAAGCAGCCCCCACATGTAGCTGACTTCGCCACGCAGCACGTCTTTGTTCTTCCTGCCAAGAAATGCCAGCACCATCTGGCCGTTCGACACAAGCTCCTTGTGACGCAGCTTGAGGAACATCGAGAAGTCCTCCTGGAACTGCTTCTGGTACAGCTTCACCACCGACGGCGGCGTCGCCTCCCAGATGTACATGTTGCCTTCGTTCACAACCATGCCTCTCGCGAGCTCCTCAGGTACCTACACGGGCAGCAGTGTCATCAGATCTGCTCAGAGGCCGGTGGCAAAGCCGTTTATCCTAACACAAACATGTACATCACTTGTTGATTGCATTGGTTAAATGAATCTTTGCGTGCCTTGGATCGCCACATGAGGCAGTATGACGAGTGGAAGAGGTGGACGGAGCGGTCAGGAAAGAGCCTGGTGTAGAAGGATCCGGGCAGCCCGGCGACGTAGTACTGTGGCAGGGAGTCCCCCTTGTCCTTGGCGACCATCAGCTTTTTGAACAGCTCCAGGGACTGGAACACGAGGTTGAAGTCGTTCCCGGGGAGGTCGTTGAGGAAGAACTGCACGTGCTGCACCACCTGCTGCTGCTGGCCGCCCAACGCCAGCTCGTCGCGGCGGTCGGCGACGGCCCCGAGCACCTCGGAGGCGACGAGAAGCGTGTTCGGGCCCGACGAGCAGCCGAGGTCCGCGACGACCATCGCGCTGGAGGCGGAGAGCGACGACGCGTGCGCCGCCGCTGCCACGGCCTCGTGGAGCACCGGCCTCGTCTTCAGTATCGCCTTCTCCTGAAGAACAACCGCGTCAAGGGTTTGCATGCATAAGAGCAATTGCTTCTTTTCATTTGCGTTGTTAACATCTTTACATGCATGCATGCTTTAGGTTAGGGCTTTACCAATATTTGATTCGGATATACTAAGGGACAGAACATAATGACATATTCTAGCTGATGATGCAGATGCAGTGATGCACAAACCTGAAGCCTGGAGTTGGAGGCGTAGCTGTTGTCGCCGTCGCCACGGCTCATGTGGAGGTCGCGCTCTACCTTCATGGCTAGCTGCACTAACGGCCAGGTGCTGAACAATGGCAAAGCTTTAGTTTGCTTGCTTATCACTTGGGCTTGTAGTTTCAGCTTCAGCTAGCGTTGCGCGTTGTTAGTTGCAGATCATGCGTTAGAGAGCTTCTCAATTTATAGGCCCCAGCAGGCGCCAGGCAGTAGGCCCAGTTGCAGGTGAAAGGTGAGTGAGGCCAAACTCACCTAAGCGTACGCCTTGAATTGATGTTGTTATTGCAACACAGTGGAGCGAGCCTCGTGATAGTTTCCGTGTCAGCTGGGTGCCTGGGTCATTTCGCACTGGTGCTTCTTATGGAAGCATCCAAACCGTTTCGGAATGCTCTCTTCAGCTGGCTACACCGCTGCCTCAACTAGCTAGCAGGCACAAGACAGCTCAGTTTCTCTCGCGGCCTCTTGTGATACTCATGTGCACTATGAAGTGTAAGCTGGCGATTGGCCACTATGAAGTGTAGGCCGGCGACCAATCTAGGTCATTTAAATGCATTTTATTTTTTCCAGGTTAGCTGATTGGCACACATGCATCCGGGTGTTTCTCCCTTTGGCACTTAGATTTTTTTTCTAGACGTATCATGTATTAAGAGGAAAGTTTGTAAGGTGTTACAACGCGAGACTGATGCTCGCACCAAAAGATATTTTTTTTTCTCTTGTGACCGGAGTCAGTCGGAGCCACAGACCCTTAGATCAAGCATAGTGAGTTCTGACAAAGTTTCACGACCATAGACCAATGCAAACATGGTCATATTGGTCATACTCATACATGAGTCGGACGTCTTAGTTGGATGGTGCTTCTCATTAACCATATATATGTATTGCTGAATTACATGTGGATGGGAGTCCTGCCTGATCCCGAGAACGATGCTACTATTTTGAAAATGTTCGTTTGTCGTGTTGTCATTTTGTCAAACTCCCAGTGACGTTGAATTCTCTTAGTGTTTTAGTATTCAAAATTTAGTATAAATCTTTCCTACTAAATTCCTACTAATGGGATTCTCCTAGTGTTTTAGCATTCTAATGTTTTATTACTACTTAAAAACACAAGAAGTTCACCATTTTGGTAGAAATTTCGGTCTTGCATTCCCTTATTCCATCAACCCTTGAACTACTTGATGACATTGCTCGGGATTAGTCATTCGTGCAAAACTTAACCCAAACCTAGCTGACTGGTAGTTTCGCATTGTTCCATATGATGAGAGCGTCAAAACAGTAAAAAAAGGATTTGCACGGAATGAAATTCATCTTTTCATCGCACGGCGGGAGCGGTGGTTTGTGTGCTAACTACCCCCCACTGGCTCATTTAGATTGACCTCGATCCCAAAGGCTCATCATGATAGGTTCAGAGAATGAGATTTGAGCGAAAATATTAAAACCGTTTAAAAATATTCCGTAAATTCGAAGTAGCCGGAGCATGAAGAACTATATATTGCATCGCGTAGGACGATACATTCTAGAGCGAGATGCAAATAAACATCCACGTGCATGTCAATGTTGCAACAGATTTGTGGAAAGATTCATGGCACCAACAATATGTACCACCGTGGCCTTTCGAAGAGAATAATGATGCTCACTAAGTAGTCGAAGAAGCCAACACGCATCGGCGACAACATTAGCTACACGTTTGTACGTTGTCTCGGCGCTAGAAGGCGAGACGACGTTTGACGTAGACCTCCAAGCTCAGGGCAGCCAGACTAGCCGGCATCTGAATGGATGACGAGCTTGTGGCATGAAGAGAGATGAAATCCAAATCCAAGAGGATTTTTTTTAGATCGAAAGGATGAGCTTAGCGAAACGGGAATCTCAGGCAGCATAGAGGAGAAATGCATCCTGTTCGTTCACGTAGGGTCCGGGATCGATCACCAGTTCCTCTACGTTCACACAGGGCAGTCAGCCAGAGATGCTGACGCAGTGACGCCTACACCTTGGTTGCTCCAGGCTCCAGCGGCTCGGCCCAGCCGTCGTCCGCCGAGGGCGACCTCGCGTGGCCGCGTGTGGCCGTTGTTTTCGGCGTGCGCTCTCCTGGACCGAGCTGTCACCCACATAAAATGGTCCTGCTGACGACACTGAGCTAGTATTAGACTCCTGACGAGAAATGACAGCAGGTTAGCCTGCAATGCAACCAACAGTGCTAGCACAGTAGTACGACGTGCCTGGACTGTACACCAGCACCCCCACAGGCCACAGCCGCTATTCAATACGCCAAAGGCGCGTAGATGGACTGTACGTCCTGCGCCCTCGACCGGCAACGTGTTAATAGCTTCATTTGGGGTATGTTTACTTTTTAATTACTATTTATCCTCTCAGAACACGTATCTTTTTTTTTTCACTTTTTCTATTTATCTTTCTCACATACCCCAGAATAAAAAGTATTTTTCCTCCGCCTTATCTGAACCCAGTCTCGAGACAGGCAGGACGAACGAGTTGTGGCTCTCACCAACCGCGCTGACACCGAAACGCTGCAGCGCCTGCACGCATGGTACAGTGGTGCCGTGCATGTGGTCGCCCGCGCGGCTCGCCGTGCGGCGGGGGCGTGGCTGCCCGTTTTCATCGTGCCCGCGGACGACGACGACGACGAGACGGACGAGACGCCTCGGGTCATCGTTTTAAGCGTGCAATTAACTGAAATGTCATCATAAATGACGCCGAGGCTGGACGAATGACTCTTGGTCTTGGCTGGACGCTGGCGACCCCAGCAGATGACGCGGCGGAAGTGCCAGGGCAAAGCCAAGAGGCCGGTCATTGGCTGCTTGACTTGTCACACTAGCACGTACGAGGTACGAGAACGACGCGGTAATTTTTTTAACAGAAACGTGGAGCTTCCATTCCCAGGTCCCCATCGGCCATCGATGTCGATCTGTTCTGTGTCTTATCGAAGCGAAGTACTCGGTACAACCACAAGTCATCCCTCTGGTTTCGCACGGTGGGCGTGCCGTGCGAACATGCACCGATGGCGTAGGTGCTGTTACGCCAGCGGATGACGCGGCGGAGAGCCGTGGCGTTGGCGAAGCTCGCTTTTCTCCTCCGCCGGCTGGTCAGGAGCAAGTCCTTTTGTTTAAGTTTTATTTTTTTTAAAAAAGACTGAAAATTCACGTTCGAGGAGAGAGTTGAAATATGTTAAAAGCAAAGTTTAAAACTACCTAAGACATCGTTTGGGCGCCGGATGGGTAAAGGTTACGGAACTACAATGAGTTAGGGGACACCGGAGGAGGGATCACCGTTTACCCATTTTGTTTGGCCAGACAAGAGCTCTGTTTAGCATAGTGGTTAGAGAAACCGCTTCTCAGATAACCTGTATAGAAATGTGTTTCTCTAATAAGCGGGTTTCACTCAGCTGAGTTTAAGTACAAATGGGGAAAACCATGGTCAAAATAAGTTGAAAAAGGCCTGTCGTTTAGCTTGCTAGTTTCAGCTTATTTCGAACAGAAGCAGCATTTAAGCTGTTCCAGACAGGTAATGCTACTAGGAGCTTACTTATGTGGTAGTGCTTCATAATATCAGTGAAGCTAAAAAAAGAAAGATGTCTTCATTGACTTGTAGTTTATTTGGAGCAGTCTCTTTTTTAATGGTAAAAAAATATTTTTTAATATTCGAATCACTTTTGGAGGACGAACCTTCGTGTGGCGATGTTTGATTTGCATCTTATGGAGTCACTAACTCACTATTTAAATTAACAACTATTCACCAGAGGAGACCAATGTCCAATCAACACGTATTGTAATAGCGTATATAGGCATGTTCGGCTCGCTAGACCAGCCACAGCTGGGCTGGTAGCAGCTGATTTTGGCGATGGAAACATCAAACCGAACAGGCTGTATGTTCTCTTGAATTTGTTGAGCCTGATATAACATGTACAAGTGGGTTTTACACTTTTACTAATACAAATTTTAGTCTCGTGATGCAAAATAAATGCTAAAATAAAAGTAACATCCGTCAAAATGCCATGCCAACCACTGTTGCCAGCACTGGTCGATCTTCAAGGAACAAAAGTGAAATAGGCATCTTATCTACACGATCTCAATGTGCGGTGACAGACAGGAGGCAGCCGTTTCGATTGTTCACGGAGGATGTTCTTCCTGCTGGAGCGATGATTGGGTAGCTGTTCACATGGGGCATTCTTTAATACTCCTATGACGATTTTTCATTTAAATTGACTGGTTGTGTACATGGTGCAATGTCAATGGCAAATGCTCTATCAATATTGATTCCAACGACAATGTGCTAATGCATTGTTCTCCTGTTACCGTTGATGATATATGACACCGCGACACCTCTGACGTGTAGCAATGAAGCGTATCACTCGCTCTTACCGCTGAAGTCTGACACCGCTAACGTGTAACAATGAGGTGTAACACTTTATTTGCACCGTCCTCGCACCCTATTTGGATAACCTCACGTAGTACATTTCATAAAGCAAAGCTGAAGGAGCACTGTCATGAAGCTCTCGCTCAATCAATCTGTCCCTTGACTTATCCAAATTAACAGAGTTAAAATAAGTCCTCTCTCGCTAGTCGCTACGCTACGCATAAGTTAACGCATACGAGCCTGCAAACATAAGCAGATGCCGTAAGAGCTGTTACGCCAGCGAATGACGCGGCACAAGGACGTGGCCGTGGCGAGGCTCGCTGTCAGTTCCCTCAGGCTGGCCAGGAGCTGGCCAAAACGGTAGCAGCAGGCAGCCAAGTTATATGAGAGAACTGAAAAGTATTACAAGTAGAGTTTGAGACAAAGAATAATACGCACCCAACAGTCCAACACCGTAACTAATCGGCAACACTTGCCAGCAGCTAGGAACGAACAGGAATCAGCATGCAATGCAAATTGCAATCATCAGCAAATAGCACTGCCGCCTCTTCTCGAGCTGGCTGATCATAGATTGGGCTAGTTTGGGCCTCTCCTCTCGTGTGGCTCGTCACTGCATGGCTGGGTCGTCGTCGTCGTCGAGGTGAAGAACGACAAGCGCCTGCCAACTGGGCCGCCATTTTCACTAGCTGGCCTGCTAGCGTCAATTGTACAGCGAATTGAAGAAGAAGAAAAAAAAGGACGGGCCGTCCGATTCCGCTTCGAGACCATGCTCCAACGGTTTACAACAGCGTCTACAGGCTACAGCACCGCTTAAACAAGGTGCTGCCATACGTCAACAGTAACCCCTGGTCCTGTTCTCCCATTCCCATTTTCAACAGCGCCTGAGCCTGTCACCGTGTCGCTCAAATACAGCAAGGTCAACCCTGCACCGCCCCATCGCATCGCCTCGCACAGCCAAAACTCCAATGCCCCATCTCCCTCGAGCGCGACCCAAAGCCGCCGCGCGCTAATCCTGGGGCTCTGCTGGCAAGATCCCGGACAAGGTGGTCGCACGACACACTCCGCCAAGCCACAAGAAACAAGCGCCCACACCACGAACACACGCGCGGACGTGATCGCGTCGCGCAGGCGCAGCGCGGGCGACGACAAACTCCACGAAACGGCCAAGGCGCCGATCGCCAGGGCCATTGGATGCCACCTCTCCGAGGCGTCTCGTCAAGCCTCATCAAACGCTTGTTAACCCGGACCGAGGATGCCAATCTCGCGTTGGCGTCTAGCACCGGAACTTGCCACCGCGCCCCGAAAACCAGGTGCTGCCTCTGGCCCCGGCGCCGGCGGGATGCGCGCTCTCGCAGGCTCGCAGCGCAGCGCTCGCCAGGCCGAGGCGGTCGCCGCTCGTCGGCTCGGCTCGGCGCCGTGTCCTCTCCCTGGCCGCGCTTGGGTGCACTGTGGAGGGTGGCCATGCCCTGCGCTGTCTGGTGTCTGCACGAGCTAGCGGCGCCAGCGGGCCGACCACGATTTATGGGAGAAGAAGACGGCGACGACGGCATGTGCGGGTCGTGAGCGAGGACCTTTTTTGGTGTGACGCAGCCGGATCGCGATTAGTAAACAAGCCATGAGCGTGCAAGCGCTGTCCCAGGCAGCGCCAGCCGTTCCAGAGCCAGCGAGGAAGACTGTGAGCACGAGAGCGATGCTCGTGCACGTGTACTGTGCCCGACGTTGACGCTGCTCAGGGGCACGGAGAGGGGTCATAGGCCGTAGGCTTGCTCGCGTCGAGAACAGGCAAGAGGCGCGAGGATGACGCCACCTTTCTAGTGCAAATGTTACGAAGTCGTCCATGTGATGGAAGAATGCAAGTACCGGCTTACGAGTGCCAAACTGCCAATGTAGCTAGCAGCTGGCCAAAAGCAATCCGATGACAGATGGTATGGTCAGCAGTGATTTCAAGTCGTCCGACTAATCGCGATTAGTCGGGCTTATTGGTCCACGGAGCTCGATAAGGAGCACCGATCAGGTTTGAGCGACTAGTTTTCTAGTCGTCCGACTAATCGCGACTAATCACGACTAATCGGTTCGATCAGCAAAGAAAACGTTCAGACCACGATATTTTTGGGCTGCTTCACGTGATAGACTTTGACCACTGTAGACCGGTCCATTAGGTTTAACCAAGTCCAAAGTCTCCAGACCGATCCCCACCCCCATGTAGCGCCATCCCCCGACTTGCGACCGCGAGCACAGGGGCAGGGACACGCCGGCATGACCTCCAGCCCGACCTCCGCTGCTCTGGCGCCGACCTTTATTGCTCCGGAGCCGCTAACCTATATTGCTCCGCCGGCGTCTCCTTGCTGTGCTCCGCCGGCGTCTCCTTGCTGTGCTCCGCCGTCGCCTCCTCTCACTCTTTTGCTGCATTTGACCTCTACTTGGCACCGCAGCTGCCATTCTGCCCTTTGCTCTGCCGCCGACGAGAGGACTGGCATCCACGAGTGGTGACAGTCCGAGGGTGACGGCGCGAGAGGCTGCCTGCCACAAAATGAGCTCCTCTTCCTGCCTGCCCGTCTGCCTCAATTTGTCGTGGTTTGCCTACCTACCTCAATTTGTTGTAGTGTACAACTTTGCTTGGTGGAATATTGACAAAAGATCAAGAGACTGACCTTTCTTCATTGCTGCAAATTTAATTTACAAGAGAGAACTAAGCTCATATATAGTATATGGAAGACTAGACTTCTGACTAGGGTCAACTAGTATATTGGTCCTGAAATATACATGACGAATAGACGTCCGACTAGGACCGACTAGTTTCGACTAATCGGCCTGATCGACGACTAATCGCGACTAATCAACTTATCATTGCTCTTACGACTAGGTCCGATAATACGATTTGAAATCATTGATGGTCAGGCGAAGATTTTCGACACTGGTTCGGCGATGATATAGACAGATTACGTAGGCAAATGTTTCGATTGTACAGCAGCTCCGTTGTCGGTTTTCATATGTTAAAGGGATCAAGCATGGCCTGAAAACTTCCTCCATTTTTATGCTACCAAGTGAAAACAGAGTTATGCGCCGTACCAAACACGAATGGAGAAAGCACAGGAGCTCAGTGAGTGTGTTCCACAAAGTTCAGGATGTCAGTTGCAAGCAAGAGGTAACACATCGACAAATATCGTTACAGCTCACAAGGAAACCCCCATTCCGATTCCGAGCAAGTGTGTTTTCCAAATCAAACGATACAGAGATGAACCAAGGCAAATCATCGGAAAACTGCGAGATTATTCACAGCCCTCTGCAACAATACCATACCAATCATGTCGTCGTTGCGAAAGCAAAAACTAAGCAAGAGCAAGAGAATGATTGCAAGAACTATGAATATAGTACGAAGGAAATCAAATGCCTGGCCTGCCCTTGTATGCCGCGACGCCGATACGTGTAGCCTGTAGGCCTGTTAGCTCCTCGACCACCGCCGCGTTCTCATGCAAGCCGCGCTACTCCCCTCCGCCATTCTGGGATGGTGGATAGGCGGCGGAGGAGCTGGCAATGGCGGAGACGACGGAGGGTGCCACGGCTTCAGGCTTGGCTTGCATAGTGCCCCGGGGCCTTGAGAAGAGGGGAGGTCAGATGGGGAGAGGGATTGATGCATGCAGAGGGCAGAGCAGGAGGCTATGTACTGAGCGATGAGAGGGACAAGGAGCTATCCCCCTAAACTTCTTATCTAGAACCATTATCCCCCTAAGCCTCTTATCTAGAATCATCAAGCATGTAACTTGATGCAAACGATGCTTAACGACTGAAGTCATCTCGTTATCCTGTTTCACAGGCGTAGAAAAACAAAGCTCTAAAACGCGCGGGAATCTTGAAATCTGCAGTGCCGTTCGCATGAGGAAACCGTCAGCAGAGGTGAAAGAAGCGTGATCGATGCAGTTGCTCATTTTTGGCTCCTGCCTCCAGTATATGATATTAAAACAGGTCTGAACTGGAACTGTAATTACGGCAAGGTAAAACATCCAAAATGAAATCGAGCTTCCCAAATCGCATGCACAGAACAAAAAACAAAACAATATTTACAAAATATACTGGGCAATGCAAAACCTTCTTTAAAGTATATTATGTACAGGCATGGTTCATAATAGCAACACATTACAAGAGATGATGGCCACCCAGTAGTATATAATGACTAGTCCATGGGACAGATGAACGAATTGACCCACCAGATACAGAAGCATAGAAGAATTTCAAGGGGTGTATACCAGCAATACAAAAAATACCCATCCAGGAACATATACTACGGAGTATATCTTTTTTCCCCCTATATAGTATGATATGAAGCGAATTCAATGAACAAACGGCATCTATATCTATCTGCATTTGTTATCTATCAAGCTACCATACACAGGAAGCAGAAGTAGTAAAAAAATCACTTCTGGTAGCGACGGCTTTGGGAACCACGAAAGCACTATTCCCTGTATAAAAAAACAGTACTATGTGGAAAAAGAACTGCAGCTGCATAACCATCAGGATCCTGCCACACCGTTTCCATTTTCTGTAGATGGGGCGTTTGAAGTAGCATCATCCGTTGTCAAATTGGACATGCCATCGGACAGTGAGTTCACCTCCTCAGACTCAGATGGTGCAGTTGTTGAAGCACCATCCTCTGAGGCAATATCAGAGGCTGCATCTGATGTCAGACTAGATGGCTCTGATTGTTCTGGCATTTCTGATTGTGACTGAGGCTGTTTTTGTAGGCTCCAATACATAATGCTGGCAGTAAGTGTTAGGATCATCTTCTGATTCACCTGTTGACCAGTAAGCACAGAGGAAGGTGAAACCATAATGTAATGGCATGAATAAATAGCGGTTCACAAGTGAGAATAAAACAGCACATGATGCAGATGCCGTAACGTAAATACTGCTGCAAAGTGAGCATTTATTCATTGGTGGTGGCAACATAGTAGCAATAGTGGTTTACCTCTATGATGTCCTCTGGCAACAGAAACACAGAGCATCCAAGCTTCCTTGCAACACTAATGATGTAGGTAGCATTCAGCTTCTTGTCCTCATCTGAAAATTTTTGTTTTGATTCAGATTATTATGATTCAGTTTTGAAGTCACTTGTGAAGAACACAAGATGATAAATCAGAAATAAGGTTATCAAATAGTCAACATAATGCATATGGGTAGGGAACAGACCAGCTTCCCCCTTTGTAACAACTTTCCAGTTCACAACCCTTGGTTGTACTGCGCTAAGAAGCTCAAGGAAGAACAATCCATTTGATAAGCTCTTGTCCTGAAGAAGAAAATAGGAGACTAAGCAACCAGAGTTTTCTGAAAAGAAAAAGGGACTACAATCAATGGACATTTAAGCACCTTGAAACTTTCCATTCGAGAAGTTCTTCCTGATGCTTTCACTTTGCTGTTGGCCCAGTTTAGAATATCAGCATCAGTAATTTCTTTTCCTTGGGACCCTTGGGTGTGGAATCTCAATTTGTTTAACAATTGAAGGATATTGAATCTCATCAATTGCCACAGAAGTGCTGAAAGACAACACCCAAGACTTAAGTTATACGATGCTAAAAACAAATAATAAGAGTGTGATCCATTCGTGCCACTAGATAATTAGATGCAGACAGACTCACCAACAATCAATTTCTTGTTTCCCTGAACAATATCATTCCCAGCTAGATTTACTAAAGAAAACTTTAACTCCTTCCCGATTTTCACAACTTGATTGCAATTCTCCAGTTTTCTAAATGGCAATTTAATCGGAGGTTTTGATGCCAGCTTCCAATTGACAGATCCAGGAGAAACCTTGTCAAGTACTTCAAGAAGTACCCATCTGCATCAGGATGGAAATTAATAACCAACCCATTTAGAGAAGAGTCTACCAAAAACAGGATCCACCAAATATCTTTATTACCCGTTGCGAACATCTTCAAAAACACTGTTTACATATGATTCAACCCCAAGGCTGTTGATCCACATCCGAAAGGCTCTTTCTTCTCTAGACAACAGAACATCATCACGTGTTGCCGTCTGGGTGAGCGTAACTTGTTTGGTGTCACTGGTAAGACCATTCCTGCACAGCATAGGACAATAGGTCCATCAGATGACAATGCCAAAACCTATCTGTTAAACTTCAGTGCAAATGTCGCAGAATGAGGGAAAAATAGCTCACATGTTTTAGTGAGATAAGTCACATGTTAAATGTTTTATGAAACCAAAATTGGTCATATTTACCTATGCTGGAAGATTTGCGCAACAAATGCAAGATTTAAATTGGCAGATCCCTCGGTGATATCCTTCGGGGTCAGGTATCTTTTACAGTCCAACTTCTCTGCTTGTTCGAGTATCATTTTTGCCCTCTCATCTGGATCCTTGGCATCCAATGTAGTTTCAGGGGAATGCTCTGGAGCAAGTGCTTTCAGAAGGTAAGCATAGGCTTCGCCATCCTGTACAGAACTAACTTGTGTGACCATGGTGGTTGAACACAGTAAGCACAGGAACAATAAAAAAAGAAAGCAATGCCGATGGATTAAGCATGGTCTGACACACTTTTCCTAACTCCTATATCGCCTAAGATGATAGCTGCATCCAGACAAGGGATATAGTAGAATAAAGTAGTCTTTAACAAATATCGCATAACCAGCTTTAGTTTGTCAGTATAGCTCAAACACAACGATAAGATAAATCAAGTGGAATGTAAACAGGTGACTGATAATCGCTGGCATTTTGTTTTGCATATGCACCTTCACATCTGAAGAGAAATTGCTAACAGTTTTCTTGTAGCCAGCTTTTTTCAGATGATGGTTCATCCACCGGAGTAGCATCTTTTCTGGTGACAAGCTCAAAACCTCATCTATATCCTGCACAATAGTGGTTAAAATGAATTTTGTTTCAAAAAATCATACAAAAACAAAACAAAACATGCAGTGGGAAAAAGAGTGATAAATTGATTTATTTACCTTGCTGTCATCAAACAATTCCACCAACTGTGGTGTCTTCTTGAGGTTCAGATCGGCCAAAAGTTGAATCTGATTATAAATAAGTACAAACACCTCTTTATTCAATGAGCCACAAGTTTGATAATAGTCTGTCTGCTGAATTGCCCGAAAATATAAAGCTCAGTTCAACGTTTACCTTTATGATTTGCGATATCAATCCAAGAACTAAATGAGGCTGTACACAAAACAATATAAAGCTTGTGTAAGCCATGATGTTTTCAATAATTTAGTTGGATAAAAA